>JAQHUG010000094.1:6862307-6910921 GCA_028555095.1 Dicrostonyx torquatus | reverse complement strand
AGTGCTGGGATTAAAGGCGTGCACCACCACCGCCCGAATGAGACCCCCTTTCAAATAAAATACAAAACCATTAGCAATGGAGGTTGCATCTGGAAAGAGAATCAGGGAATTGGAGTAACATATAACTTTTAAAAAGTGTGTGTGCGCGCATGTATATATTTCTCATGATTGTTTTTTTCCTTTGTCCATTTGCTTGTTTTATTGTTTTTTTAAATAATTTATTTAATATACACTGGTGTGATGGTATCGGATTACCTGGAACTGAGTTACAGAGAGGAATGAGCTGCATGTGGGTGCTGAGAATTGAACCTGGGTCTTCTGGAAGTACAGCTAGTGCTCTGAGTCCTCTCTCCATCCCCCTGGTTTGTTTTTTATTGGCTTATTTATTTTCAAAACAGAGGAAGAAGGTGTGAAGATGTGGAGTTGGATGGGTGGGGAGGTGGAGAGAGTCTGGGAGGAGATGAGGGAGGGGAAACTGTGATCCGAATATATGGTATGAAAACAAATCTTTTTTTTTTTTTTCAAGACAGAGGTTTGTGTAGCCCTGGCTGTTTTGGAACTAGCTGGGCTGATTTTGAACTCAGGCATCCACTGACCTTTGCCTCCCAAGTGCTAGGACTAAAGGTATGTGTCATTATGCTTGCCTAAAAACAAATTTGCGGGCTGGAGAGATGGCTCAGTGGTTAAGAGCATTGCCTGCAGGCCAGAAGAGGGCACCAGATCTCATTATAGATGGTTGTGAGCCACCATGTGGTTGCCGGGAATTGAACTCAGGACGTTTGGAAGAGCAGGCAATGCTCTTAACCACTGAGCCATCTCTCCAGCCCGGAAACAAAATTTTAATTTTCATTTAACTCACGTCTCTAAACTTGTTCCACTTTAGAAATGAAGGAATCTTATTTGAAAATATTAATACTACCAGACATGGTGGAACATACTTTTAACTCTAGCACTCAGAACAAAGGGGAAGGAAGATCAGGAGTTCAAAGCCAGACTCTGCTTTGTGAGACCTTCTAAGTTTTTATTTTAACGTTATTAATTTACTTTGGATCTATATGTGTATGTGTACATGTGGGTATGTGTATGTGACTATAGTGGTGGCTCCACTTCCAGGGGATTGTGACAATCTTTTAACCTCCAAGGGCCCCAGGCATACACATAGTGCACAGATGTACATGGGAGCAAAACACTCATATACACTAAATAAGTCTAAATAAATGATTAAAATTGGATATTTTAAAACAGCACAATGAGGGCTGGAGAGATGGCTCAATGGTTAAGAGCACTGACTGCTCTTCCAGAGGTCCTGAGTTCAATTCCCAGCAACCACATGCTGGCTCACAAATATCTGTAATGAGATCTGGCGCCCTCTTCTGGCCTGCGGGCATACATGGAGGCAGAATGTTGTATACATAATAAATAAATCTTTTAAAAAAAACAGCACAATGATGCAGATAATACTCACACCTATTTTGAGTGGTGACTTTTCTCACAAACTCCAATAGTGCACTTACCAATAAGTATCTCCTTGCTTTTCTATTCCCACATGTCAATTTTCTCAAACTCATTTTTAAAATAACATTCTCACAACAATATTCAAATAATATTAGTTCCCATTCATTGTTTTTCTATGCTTCTTTGTTTGTTTTTATTTTTTGAGACAGGGTCTCTCTATTATATAGCTCTGGCTGTCCTGGAGCTTACTAGATAGACCAGGCTGGCCTCAAACTCAGAGATCCACCTGTTTCAGCTTGCTGAATGCTGAAACTAAAGGGATGTGCCACCACATCCAGCTTGTTTCCCTATGCCTCCTAAGGTCCTAGTTTTCAGGGCTCAAGATGAGCTCAGTGGGAGTACTTGCTTAGAACATGCAAGAGCCTGGTTTAAATATGAGGCATAAGAGGCTGGAGAGATGACTCAGCATTAAGGGCCCTGGATACTCTTGTAGTGAAGAAAGGTTTGAGTCCCAGCATCTATGTGATGGCTCACAACTGTCTGTAGTTCCAGCTCCAGGGCATCTAACACCCTCCTCTGGCCTCTGCTGGTATCAAGTATGCACATGGTCCACGCAAAACATTAATACACATAAAATAAATATTGAAAAGAAAATTTAAATTCTTTAAAAAACAATCCCAAGCGTAAGAAGAGTATCAGCCTTCTACTTACTACTTCAACTTAAAATCTCAGAAACATTTTATATTTTTATATTTATATTTTATAAATATATTCTATAATATATAATTATATTATATATTTAATAATTTAATAATATATAATATTCATATTTTTCATCCTATCACAAAAATGTCATCTTCCAGGGCCAGGGAGATGATTCAGCAGGCAAAGGCACTCATCCTTCAAACCTAAGGACCTAAGTTTGGTCCCCAAGACCCACAAGCTGGACACAGAAACCTGAGTCCACAAAGGTATCCTTTGGACTCCACATGCGAGCCATGGTGTTGGCATGGCATGTGGGTGCAAACACATATACAGCTCCTCTTCCAGGGTTCCCCTTTCTTTCCTTCTTCGTGGCACTGGTACAAACCTAGCATCTTCTGCAAGCTCAGCTATACTATACCACTAAGCAGTATTGCCAGCCTGAGGATTTCCTTCCTCTGTGTTATTTTACATACTACCCTCTTTTTTTCTGACAAAGGGTTTCACTGTGTAGGCCCCACAGGCCTGTAACTCCCTGTGTAGACCAGGCTGACCACAAACTCAAGAGAGATCCACCTGCCTCTGCACAATGAGTGCTGGAATTAAAGGCCTAGCCCTTGTTTGGTTGTTTGAAACAGGATCTCATGTAATCCAGGCTAACCTGGATCTTCCTGTCTCATCCTTTCCAGCAGCTAGGACAACAGCATGCATTCCAGCACCTGGCTCCTACACATTCTTTGCCAACTCAATTGAGGTCCTTCATTCCAACAAACATCTATTGTTTATTTTTTTTGGTTTTTTGAGATAGGGGTTCTCTGTGTAACAAACATTTATTAATCACATATTATGTATATTCTTGGCAAATTTTGGTTCTGGGAATATTGCATTAATACAGCATTTTATTCTAGTGGAAAAGAAATAATGTACAAATAAATGAACAATCATACAATAACATTTAACCACGCTAACATTTAGCAGTGGACCCTGTACCAGGCACTATGCTGAGGGGTTTATATATGTCATTTGATTTACTATTTCTAATGATGCCATGATACAGTGTTATTCCTGTTTTATAGTTAGGTGTACTAATGCACATAGCTCCTAAATACTTCAAGATAATATAGCTAGAAAGTGGAAAAGATGACTTGAATTCAGTCTGACATGATAGTATATCCTCTTACTTTCCTGCTCTACTGCTTCTCGTGTAAGGAAAACCAGTTGATAAAGGTTATGGGAAAAATAATCAAGGCTACTCTGAACATAACTGGGACACTAGGTGCTGATTCAAAGGAGATTGTATAGAATGGCATTCCTGAGCCAGGTACATTGGGAGGGCTGTGAATTCAAAGTCAACCTGGGTTTTGAGTAACTGAGATTACATGCCTGCACCACCACACCCAGATCCATCCATCTCTCCATCTCTCCATCCATCCATCCAAATAAACAGGGTCTCTCTATGTATCTAAACTATATTACAACACTGTTTGGCCAGTGGCTCAGGCCACAGCCTCGCCAGTCTGGGGTTAAATATGTGCGCTACCACAGTCCGGTAACAGTCATACCTATAATAAAGAAATTTAGAATCATGTGACCACTCTTAGATACAGTATCTTTTATTTTATTTTGGTGAGAAGGCCTTGCTATGTAGCCTTGTCTGGAACTTGCAGCAATCAGCCTGCCTTTGCCTCCAGAGGACAGGGATTATGTTTTGAGTCACCACACTTGTTAGATAGGTAGGTTTGTTTCCTTATTGGAACACAATTCCCACTAGTTGAAGCCAGTCTTAACTTTTTTTTTTTTTTTTGGTTTGTCGTCGAGACAGGGTTTCTCTGTGGCTTTGGAGCCTGTGCTGGAACTAGCTCTTGTAGACCAAGCTGGCCTCGAACTCACAAAGATCCGCCTGCCTCTGCCTCCAGAGTGCTGGGATTAAAGGCGTGCGCCACCACCGCCCCGGTTTAGTCTTAACTTTTCTATGTATAATGACCTTGAACTCCTCACCCTTCTGCCTCCACACCCCAGATGATAGTACTAGAACCCTGCACATACCACCACTCTTGTCTCATTAAATGAATCTTATTTTGCTAACAGCACTATTATAAAATTATCCGTATGACTTTTTTTTCTTTTTTCTGGATTTTTTTTTGCGGGGGAGGGGGGCAGACAAGGTCTCTCTACATAGCCCTGGCTGTCCTGAAACTCACACAGTAACTCTGCATCCTGTATACTGAGATTAGAGGTGTGTACCACCATGCCTTGCTTACCCATACATTTTCATCAATTATTAGGGAGAGTTAAAAGATTTGATGATTTTTTTAACCTTTTTTCATTTAATGTATAGGAGTGTTTTGCCTGCATATATGCCTATGCACCACTATCTTCCAGCCCCATAATAAATTTCTTTACAAAATAACCAAGTAGTTAGTCATGGTGGCAAACACCCTTAGTCCCAGCAGAGATAGGCAGATCTCTGAGTTGAGCCAGGGTGGTCAACAAGCCTACCAGACCAGCCAGAGCTACATAGTTGAGAGAACCCTGTCTAAAAACAAACAAAGCCTCTAATTACAGGTCAGCAAGACAAATGAATGAGTTAAGGTGATGGCCCCCAGGAATGACTGACCACTCACTAGGACCTACCTGGCAGAAGGAGAACTGACTCCCTCAAGTTGTTCTCGGATCCATGCAAAACAAACACCATGGTGAGCAGCATATCTCTCCCAACACAAACAAATAAATGTAACTCTTAAACAAACAAAAAACCAAAAACCTCAGTCACTCCTAAGAGCTGTCTTAGTGCCATCTGAAAACATGCAAAGTCTAGACCCAGACAGGGATCTTAGAAGAAAAGAGCACCCCCGCCCCAGCCTCCCAGTCTGTCCCTTTGACCAGCCTAACTGCAGACTGGGGATCCTCTTGCTCAGTGATGTCATGCACTGCTGTGAGACTTTTCTAAGCTACTCGGACCTCCCCCCGCCGCGCCCCCATGGCCTGATCTCTGACCTCAGTGGGACTGCAGCCACCACATCCCCTACTTCTCCAAATTAAGACATTCTCCCAGGTGTACTTGCCTTCACACTCCCCGGCAGCAGCCACTTCAGTGGCACTGCCGCTGGGAGTCCCTCATCTACTGTCCTCTCTTTCTCTTTCTGCTCCTAAAGTCCCAGGTCACTGCTCGTGGGGTGAACCAGGCAGGCAAATATGAATCCATGCTGTCCAGTTCCAAGTTGGCCCTTGCAGCTGCTCAACAACCCTTTATTTGTCTCATCCATTCCCTGGCACTCTCCCACAGGGCTCTTCAGACCATCCTCATTTTAAATTCTGCTCCTTCTGTTCTACTCTTTCAAACTAATATATAGACTTTCATCAAATGCTTAGAATTCTGCAATGTTGTTATAAAACTTTTTTGTGTGGAGAATTTACAGCAAAGACAAAAGTAGGCAGAATAGCTTAATCATTTACCAAGCGCTCAGAAGGAATACAAATTTCTGGGCAATCTTGTTCCAAGTATCTTTCATTCATTTTCTTCCTCCTATATTATTTTGAAAAAACTCCCAGACAGTGTATCATTCCATACTTAAAGATTTCAGTGTGCATCTCGAAAACAAAATCCTAATTGTAAAAAATCCTAATTCTAATGCATTAGCACATAAAATAAATGACACCCAATACAAATTGGTATCTGTATTTACAAGTTTCACAAATGTAAAAAATATAGCTTTCTTTGTTTGAGTCACTATCCAAATAAAGTTAGACTCTAGCAGTGATTGGTGGCCAGGTATTATATGTCACCTTTTTCTCTTTTCTTTTTAAATGTTTATTATCATATATGAATTATACACAGTAATGGGATTCATTGTGACATTTTCATATGTACATATGATGTGCTTGTCCATATTCACATATCTACACCTATTACTTTCTTATCCCCTTCCACTTATGTTAATCCCCTTCTTTGCTGTCAGCCCTCTTTCTATGCTCATGTTTTTGTTTTTTTGATCTAGTAAGTTACATTAAGATTGTTTACTGGAGTATGGGTGGCACCTTACCAATGGTTACATCACTGAAGAGCATGTTTCTCCTTCTCCCTTCAACTGTTAAATGTATATACATCCTCAGGAGCCAGGCATGGTGGTGCAGGCCATGAATCCCAACACTTGGGAGGAAGAGGCAGATGAGTTAGAAGCTAGCCTGGTCAGTTCCAAGACAGCCCGAGCTACAAAATAAGACCCTGTCTCAAGGAAAAAAAGTCCCTTTGGAAGAGTAGGTCCATAAGTCGCTCCCTCCCATGACAGAATGATAGCAGGCCCAACCTCGTGCAGTCATCATGGCTGCTGTGAGTTACAAGAGTGCAGCAGCCATGCCATGTCTGGAGTGATCATTCATCTGTCCTCCCTCTATCTCTTCACTCTTTTCACAGTCTTCTCTAGTAATTCCCTGAGCATTGGAGTATGGGATACATAGTCCCATTATGGTGATTGCTCTGCAATCACTTCTCAAAACTTTGACTAGTTATGAGTCCCTGCGGTCACTACTAACCACTGCAAAAAAAAGTTCTCTGATCAAAACCAACAGCATCACTATTGTGTGAGCATAAACACAGTTATTTAGGAGGCATTTGCCTAGTTTGCAAAAGTAGTAACTAGCTTCCTTACTAGGGCTAGGCCCCAAGATCTCCCCAGCCATAGACTTTTGACTAGGTTTACAGGATTGTATATATCATTCTTAAAATAAAGGCTCACATTCTTCCTTTTCTTCCTTTCTTGCAATTAGTTTTAAGAATCTCACTGGGGCTGGAGAGATGGCTTGGCGGTTAAGAGCAGAGGCTGCTCTTGCAGAGAACCCAGGTTCAATTCTCAGCACACATTTACAGTATTAGACAACCATATGTATCTTCAGTTCCAGGGTATCTGTCTTCTGCTAGCCTGCTTACATACATGCTCACACACATAAAATAAATATTAAAAAAAGAATCTTTTTTTTTTTTTTTGGTTTGTCGAGACAGGGTTTCTCTGTTGCTTTAGAGCCTGTCCTGGAACTAGCTCTTATAGACCAGGCTGGCCTCGAACTCACAGAGATCCACCTACCTGCCTATGCCTCCTGAGTGCTGGGATTAAAGGCATGCGCCACCACCGCCTGGCAAAACAAAACAAAACAAAACAAAAAAAAACCCTTACTATGTAACTCAGGCTAATGTTGAACTCACTTTACACCTGGGTTAGAGGTGTGCATCATTGCATGTGAGGTTTGTACTGAAAAAGTTGGACTATTTCTTGGTAGTTTTTTTTTTTTTTTTTTTGGTTTGTCGAGACAGGGTTTCTCTGTAGCTTTGGAGCCTGTCCTGGAACTAGCTCTTGTAGACCAGGGTGGTCTTGAACTCACAGAGATCCGCCTGCCTCTGCCTCCCGAGTGCTGGGATTAAAGGCGTGCGCCACCACTGCCCGGCTTCTTGGTAGTTTTGAAGCCTGGATTTTACTGACTGTGTGTCTATTATGTAGCTTAACCTGTTCTTTTTGCCTCTTTGTATTAACATCTTTATAAAAGTGTTTTTTAAATTTTTTGAGACAGGGTTTCTCTGTGTAACAGTCCTGACTGTCCTGAAACTCACTCCGTAAACCAGGCTGGCCTCAAACTCACAGAGATCCATCTCCTGAGTGCTGTGATTAAATGCATACACCACCATTACCTGGCTAAAAGCATTTTTTATATTCATTGTCCTGGTTTTAGTGGTGTGGAGAAACTGTCCATGTGACAAAGGAAATGGGAGACTGCTCACTGGCTTGAAGAGTGACTCAGGACAGAACTGGAACCTCTTTACCAGGACTAAAACAGATGGTTGGAGTCAAAGCTCAATAAATAGTAACAGAGGTCCAGAAAAGGTAGATGTGCGAGGGGCCTTGTAGTGTCCAATTTCCACACAGCTGGTATGTGTAGCAGGCCGGGCAAGGAACATTGAGCTGGAAAAGGAGAAGCTGCAGTTGAGGCAGCAGCTAGGATTATTGCTCAGGGGATTACTCTACTCAACTCCTGTTTTCTAAATATATCTTCTCTCCCTCTGTGCCCAGGACAAGTCCTCTGTTGGAATTTCTTTCTCTCTTCATGTGTAACAATCAGCACACATTCTTTGTTTCTGTCTTTTTACTGATAGGGTCCTATGTAAGGAAGAATAAATGAGAGAAATGGTCATTACTTTTCCAGGAGGGAACTGGATAGGTAAAAGAAGGACTGGAAGGCAGACAGATAGTACTAATTTGTTGTGGACAGAACAGTTAATCTGATCAGAGTATCCAGCAGGGAATCTTTTGAAGTAGGAGTGAGAATGGAATTTGTAGTTTCAGAAGAAGACAGACGGTCTGAAGAGCCCTGTGGGAGAGTGCCAGGGAATGGATGAGACAAATAAAGGGTTGTTGAGCAGCTGCGAGGGCCAACTTGGAACTGGACAGCATGGATTCATATTTGCCTGCCTGGTTCACCCCACGAGCAGTGACCTGGGACTTTAGGAGCAGAAAGAGAAAGAGAGGACAGTAGATGAGGGACTCCCAGTGGCAGTGCCACTGAAGTGGCTGCTGCCGGGGAGTGTGAAGGCAAGTACACCTGGGAGAATGTCTTAATTTGGAGAAGTAGGGGATGTGGTGGCTGCAGTCCCACTGAGGTCAGAGATCAGGCCATGGGGGCGCGGCGGGGGGAGGTCCGAGTAGCTTAGAAAAGTCTCACAGCAGTGCATGACATCACTGAGCAAGAGGATCCCCAGTCTGCAGTTAGGCTGGTCAAAGGGACAGACTGGGAGGCTGGGGCGGGGGTGCTCTTTTCTTCTAAGATCCCTGTCTGGGTCTAGACTTTGCATGTTTTCAGATGGCACTAAGACAGCTCTTAGGAGTGACTGAGGTTTTAATTAGTAGCCATGTGGCCTCAAGCAACCCAAACAATCCATTTCTTTCTTGTACTTCTTCTTGTTTGTGTGCTTGTGATTGAATGCATGACTTTGGGCATACTTTAGCACTAAGTTATATTCTCAGCCTACAATTTTTTTTCTCCCTCTCTTTTTTGAGAGAGTCTCACAGAGCTCAGATAAGCCTTGTTCTCTCTATGTAGCCAAAGACAATCTTCTTTGTATCCATTTCTGAGTGTTGGCATTATAGGTGCATGCCAACATGCCAGGTTTATGTGGTGCTTGGGATAGAACCTCAGCTACATCAATGGGAATTTTGAGGCCAACCTGAGCTACATGAGACCCTGCCTCAAAGAAAAAGTACAAAAACCAAAGAAAGACAAGAAGGGCGTAGCAGAGGGCTCAGGATTTAGCTCCTTGGTAGCCACACTTAGCCCTAGCATGATCCCCAGCACAACAAAAGAAAGGGAAATAAAAAGAGAATATAGTTATTTCCAGAAGAAAGGGAAGGGAGATAAGTAATAGCTATATCAATTACTAATGGAATAGAGAAAAAAAAGTAATAGCTAGAGAGGCTACGATGCCAAGAGACACTGTTTTGAAGACGAGATGGGAAGGCTGTCTAAACAGGAGGAAAAAAAGATAGTACCATAAGGCTTCTAAAGGTGTAAGGGGATCAGATCAGATACAAAGTATAATGGATAGAAAGAAATGTAAGGCCTAGGCATGTAACTTGGCAGTAAAGTACTTACTTAGCATATGCAAGGCCCTAGGGTTCAGTTTAAACATTACCCAAAACTAAAAACTATAGCAAACACTTTATTCATATAAAGAAGTGTAAAAGGAGGTAGGGAGAGGATTTGTGTTACTGTAATCAAATATAGACTTCAGAGTAAGAGATGAGGGATTGAGATGATGCACATAGCATGAAGCCTGACATGTTAGCTTGTATGTATCAGAAATTTTATCTATGAATGTCATTACTGTCCAGAGATGCAAAGCAGGAGATGGGCCTATTTGGAGCAAGAAGGAGACAGGGTCATAGCCCTTAAAGGTATACCTGTTGAAGGTCCCTTATTTATCTCTGCCTCTGGTCTACAAGGAGGTGAGCCTCTTTTCTCTATCACATCCTCCCTTATCTTGATGCTCTCCTTTCCACACATGGAGAAGCAACAGAGTAACTATTGGAAGGAACTAGGAGCAAAAATCATTTTCTTTTTTAAAAAAATAAGGCTGAGACATGGCTAGGTTGGTGAAGTGTCTGTTGTACAAGTATGAGGACCTAAGTTTTGATGCTCAGTACTCACATAAAT
Organism: Dicrostonyx torquatus; assembly: GCA_028555095.1. Taxonomy (NCBI): domain Eukaryota; kingdom Metazoa; phylum Chordata; class Mammalia; order Rodentia; family Cricetidae; genus Dicrostonyx; species Dicrostonyx torquatus. Next base: position 6,900,568 of record JAQHUG010000094.1, on the reverse strand, counting down.
CTGAGCATGGTGGTGCACGCTTTTAACCCTAATCCTTAGGAGGCTGAGGCAGGGGGATCTTTATGAGTTTGAGGCCAGCCTGGTCTACTTTGCAAATTCCGGACATTCAGACCTTGTCTCAAAAGAATAATCAAAAGCCATCCCAGCACGAGAAAGGCAGAGAAAAAGGGATCCCCATAATTCACTGGCTAGTCAGACTAGCCAAATCAATAATGAACTATAGGTTCAGTGAGAGAATGTCTTTAAAAATTAAGGTAAAGAGCAACTGATGAAGATATTGACATCTGGCTCCACACACATGCTCACACAACATGCATATGCACGTGTACACACACACAGTAGTTATGTGACTATTGCTACTATGCAGATCACATATTGGATATATAGATCATATTGGAAATTTCTTATATTTTAGGCTTTGGCTTTATAAAATGATCTAGTACCATACTTTGTTAACACTAAACATTTGGCATTTTATATATAAACCTTATATATAAGAATTATCTGAATTTTTTGAACCCTTATCCTCTTTCTCTTCAGGATTTCGGGACAGTTGCTGTTATCCTGATTTTGATAAGATAGAAAAAGTTACAGTTAAGATTAACGCATATTATGTATTTTTCTCTAGTCATTTTACTTCAAACTTCGAAAGTCTCCCTATGAAACCAACACTAACCTTGAACTTGTTACATAGCCCAGGGTGGCCTCAAAGTTGGCATGTACTTCAGTTTGGCCATGAACTCATGATCCCCTTGCCACAACATCCCAAGTACTGAGATTACAGATAGGTATGCATTACCACACCTGGCTTGGGGGGAATCATTGTTTTGTTCTGATTTTTGAGATAAGGTCTCTTTACATAACCCTGACTGTCTCCAGGCTGGCCTTGTACTCAAGTGATCTGCCTGCTTCTGCCTCTAGGAATTAAAGGCATCCCTAAGACACCACATCTAGCCCATACCTGACTGTTTTACCTCTAACTTTGTTTTTATTTTTGAGACAGGCTCTTGCCATATAGCCTATACTAATATTGAATTCATATTTATCTTCCTGCCTCAGCCTTCTGTGTTGGAACTACAGGCATGTGCTACCATGCCTGGCTGACATCGCTAACTTTTAAAAATATTATCAAATCTATCTATATCAACTCACTCCTTGAAAGATAACATTAAGAATAAATTCTACGTTGGTAAGTGTAAGATGGCTCAGAGGGTAAAGGCACTAGCTCCCAAGCCTGACAATGGACTTCAATGCCCAGAATCTACATGGTAGGAGAACTGATTGGCACAAGTTGTCCTTCGACCTCTGCGCCATATATACCACCCCACCCAGTGCATGTCTACAAAAATAAATTAATGTAATAAACTTTTTTTAGTTGCGGTTTTTTGAGATAGGGTCTCACTATGTAGCTCTCGTTGGCTTCGAACTTACTGTATAGACCAGGCTGGCCTCCAACTCAAGAGATTCCTTTGCCTCCTAATTCTAGGATTTAAGGTGTGTGGTGCCATGTACATCTAAAGAAACGAATGGAATGAAGAGTAAAGAGTAAACTGCTTCCAAGTTTGGAGAGCATTCTTGGCTGAAGATAGTGGCACAAACCTTTTAGATCCCAGCACTCAGGAGCATGGTTCACATTTTCAATTTCAGTGTCAGTTCAAATGCAGCTACATAGTGAAACCCTGTCCCAGAAAAAGAAGGAAGGAAAGAAGGGGGAGGGAAGGTGTAAGGGGAGAAGAGAAGAAGACAGGACTCTTGAGGCTTTAGTTCAAAGGAAAAAATTTATTTGCCCCACAAATCCAGAATGAGAGCAGTGAGACTTGGTATGTATCCTATAAAGCCAGGAAGTCTCTTTACCTCTGATCAAACTGCCCTGTGGGTGGAAATGACATCCTCGGAGACATCCCCTGCCATTGCTTAATGTTCCCTCAGCCTCCAAATCCTCATGTACACTTCTGTCCACATTTGTTCCAATTCATTTCACTCCTGGATCGCAATCACATACTAGTCATCTTCAATCTGATCCAAAAAGACACCAAATGAAGAGCTTGATGTGGGTGTGGTAGCAGGAGTATCTCCACAAGTTCAAGGCTCACCTGGTTCACATACTGGGTTCCAGGTCAGTCAGGGCTACATGATACCCTAGAGAGAGGAACGAGGAAGAGGGAGGAGACAGATGGAGGAAAAAGAGGATGGGCAGTGGACTTAGGAGAAATAAAGAACTTGAGATTGCCTGAGGTTAGAAGAGCTTCCTTGCTGGGTATTTCTTGGAAATTTATTATTATTATATGTGTGTGTGTCACACCATGTGTGTAAATGTGGGCACCCACATGCAATAGTACATGTGTGGCAATCAGAGAACAACTTTCATGAATTGGTTCTCTATCATGGATTCCAGGGACTGAATGCCACCAGCCTTGTGTAGCATCTGTCTTTACCCCCTGAGCCATCTTTCTAGTAATTTTTCTTAGAATTTGATTTTCTCAGATTATTGATGATTCTGCTGAAGGAGACTAAAAATAAACCACAAGTCTACATTTCGGCTGGGTATGGTAGCCTACACCTGTTGTCCCAATATTCAGAAAGCTAAGTAAGATTGTTCCAAGTTTGAGGTCAACCTGAGCTATATTTAATGAGTTCCAAATCATCCTGGGCAACAGTATGAGAGCCTCAATTGCAAAAATCAAAAAATAAGAACAACAGGGCTGGAGAGATGGCTCAGTGGTTAAGAGCATTGCCTGCTCTTCCAAAGGTCATGAGTTCAATTTCCAGCAACCACATGGTGGCTCACATCTACCTGTAATGAGGTCTGGTGCTCTCTTCTGACCTGCAAACATCCACACAGACAGAATATTGTATACATAATAAAAAAAAACCCACACAAAAATAAAAAAATAAGAACAACAGGGCTGGAGAGATGGCTCAGTGGTTAAGAGCACTGCCTGCTCTTCCAAAGGTTCTGAGTTCAATTCCCAGCAACCACATGGTGGCTCACAACCATCTGTAATGAGGTCTGGTGCCCTCTTCTGGCCTGCAGACATACACACAGACAGAATATTGTATACATAATAAATAAACATTAAAGAAAATAAGAACAACAAAATCAAAATAAATAGAAAGGTTTATGCAGTCATTCTGTGTAATGTCAGCAGGAGGGAGGAGGGAGGCCCATCCAGGAAACCTCTTGCTTGCATCAAGTTTGGAAGATACTTAAATTCTTTATATAAAAAGGCATTATAGCTAAGCGGTGGTGGCACATGCTTTTAATCCCAGCATTTAGGAGGCAGTGGCAGGTTCTAGGCCAGCCTAGTCTACAGAGTGAGTTCCAGGACAGCCAGGGTTACTCAGAGAAACCCTCTCGCTGAAGAAAAGGCATAGTATTTGCATATAACTTACACATATTCTCCTATAACTATCCACCTCTAGATTATAGTACTAGTAAATGCTTTGTAAATGGTTCCTACACTATTATTTAAGAAAATCTATAACCATTTAGTGCAAATTTTTCTTTATATCTTCAACTCATAATCATTGAATCCATGAACGCAAAATGTGCAGATACAGTGAGCTAACCATAATCTCTTTTATTTATTTTTGAGGACTTTTTGTAATTTTCTCCATCACTCAGTTGTGTGGCCAGACGGTGGTGGTGCACACCCTTTAATCCCAGCACTAGGGAGGCAGGGGCAGGCGGATCTCTGTGAGTTCGAGGCCAGCCTGGTCTACAAAGCGAGTTCCAAGACAGCCAGGACTATTAAACAGAGAAACCCTGCCTTGAAGAAAACCCCCAAAATTATGTGTTTATATGTGGGTATGTGCATGTGACTGTAGGTGCTCAGAGGCCACAGGAATTGGATCCCCTGGATCTGGAGTTACATACAGGTGGCTGGGAATCAAGCTCAGCTCTTCTGGAAAAGCAATACACACTGTGAGCCGTTGAAACATCTCTCAAGCCCCCATATTGTCTTTTAAGTTCCCTTTAGCAGGAGCTGTGTCTTAGTGGTAGAATGTCTGCACAGCATGTGGTAGGTCTTGGGTTAGAGTATCCCCAGTACTACAAATAAAAATACCCCACACGTTTTGGGTCTGAGCATGGGGACTTGCAACTGTAATTACAGCAGTGAGCAGGCTGAGGCAAGATTTTGGGTCATATAGCAAGACTACAAAAATAATGACCTATAATTCTGGGATTTTTTTTTTTTAAATCTAGCCACACCCTACTAACTTTTGTGTCTTCTCCTTTACACATACACTCTGATATGTGGTAGAGTAAACAATAGCAAAAGCACTAGGGTCACCAAGAATGTCATCCACGCATCTGGACTTTCTATGTAGCCTAGGTTGATCTTATAATTACAATCCTCCTGCTTACTAGAATTGTAGGAACAAAGCACTATAACTAGCTAGGATTTTTTTTTTTAGCTCAAACTAGACCAGGCTGGCCTTAAAATCATGGCAGTCCTTCTACTCAGTTTTGCCAGTGCTGGGATTCGAGGTGTATGAGCCATTAGACCCAGCTTAAAATGTCATTTCTATTTTTTTTGTTTGTTTGTACCTTTTATTCAGAGGGAAAGTTGTAAGACAAGGTTTCATGTAGCCCAGGCTAGCTTCCAATTCAGTATGTAGGAGAGGATGATCAAGAACTCCTGACCCTAAGTGGTAGGATTACAGGCATGCACCACCATGCCCAGCCCAGGTCTTTCTCTTGAGAGACATGAATGAGCCTGATTCTCAGCTTTCTATAAACCATTTAACATGGAACTGGACATATAGGAAGTGCTCATAAGCTTCTGGTGGCTGTGAGGAGCAGAATGCATATGCATGTGCTTGTTTTCACATGTGTGCCAAACACACAGCAAAGTAGGGGTAGGGCGGGGCTGAATCCACTCTTCCATGATGAGGTGAGAGATGACGCTTATGTGAAACTGCAGAATATAAGGTTTATTTAGGGGAGCAGCAGCAGTTTGTTCTCTCCTCCTCCAGCCTCCTGCTGTTCAGTGACACCACACAGTCAATCATATCCTAGTCTCTGAGGTCACCGAGGGCCTACCTAGAAACTCAACTGGCTGCTGTTACTATTCCCCCATAGCTTCTTCCTCCTCTTCCTCCTCCTCTGTCCAGCTCAGGTCATCATCTGAACACTCAGATTCTTCCTCATCCATCTCTAATAAAACCCCTGCCCTCGCCTTCTCAGCTAGTGAATCAGGGTGCTCCAGCTGGGCCCAGGATCCTGGGTCAGCCTTGACCAGGGAGATTTCAACCCGTGATGGCATCAAGGAGACAGAACTCTGCTCCACGTTTATGACCTAAGGAGAAGGAAGAGACAGAAAGAATGAAGAAATCACAGACTTGGGCTTAGAGTGTTGATGAATAAGAACAGAACAGGAAAAGAAATGGGAAGACGGAAGAATGCAATGGGGAAGAACAGAAGGAAGGAAAAGGGAAGAGGAGACGAAGGAGGGAAAACCAAAGCAGTTAAAGAGAAATGCTCTATTTCCCACAGCTTACCCTCTACCGACTCAGTCTGGAACTCCTCTTACCTGTCAACCCCCCTTACGTCTGCCCACTTCTCTTCACTTACCCCCCAGAGCTTCATTTGGGCTTGGAACACGCGGTTACCATCAAAGGCAATGTGGACATGAAGCTGAGGGAAAGAATTAGAAGGGTAGTATCAATTCCAAAAGGTCAGAAAAAGTCATTACTACAGAACCAGGTAAGAGGCAAGATCCACAGGTCGGCCAGCCAACCCTGCTGTAATAATAACTTTCCATTCCTCTTGGGGGACTCTGGAACCTAAAGAGTGACTGCATATGATGGGTAGTGGTGGTGCACGCCTTTAATCCCAGCACTCATGAGACAGAGGCAGGCGGATCTTTGTGAGTTCGAAGCCAGTCTGGTCTACAGAGTGCAACCCAGGACAGCCAGGGCTACACAGAAAAATGCTGCATTGGAAAACAAAAACAAAAAAAGAGAGTGGCAGCATACAGCATTTGTCCCTGTAAGACTGTACGACCACCAAAGATTATTCGCCCCCATCCTGCCCCAGATCATTGCTCACCTCAGTTTGACTGGCTTTCACCCAGTTAAATGCAGGAAGTGGAATCTGGCCATATACAGTCAGCACTACCAAGGAATCTGTTTGGTGCCAATCATGGCGGCAAGAAGCTGGCAGCTAAAGAGATGTGAAAAGAAGATGGGGAAAAATCAATTCTTAAACCAGGAGACGTCTCATGGGGAATAAAGACACAAAAAAACCTCAGAAGGATTAACTATTTCATATAGCCAAGACTCTGGGCTATAGAGAGATAAAAACCAGAATTTTTACTTGTATTAAAGGAAAAAATTAGGGAGGTCAGCCAGGAGGTACGAGGAGAGCTTATCTCTGTAACTGGGGCCTAACCAACCGTTTAAGAAGTTGTGGGGGGGGCTGCCGGGCAGTGGTGGCGCACGCCTTTAATCCCAGTACTCAGGAGGCAGAGGCAGGCGGTTCTCTGTGAGTTCANGGGACTTCTACATCATCATCTGTAAACCATGCTGACAGTTCTCGATGAGTTCTCATTTCTCTGTATTGGTGTAGTTTCTCTTCCCATGGCCGCAGGGAATGTGTTCAGAGACCCCCAAGAAGGGCCTGACTTGACGGTGTGAGTCTGCTGGAGAGGCCCCAGCAGCTTCTTTCTCAGCACATGAAGCCTCTCCAATAATATTTTATTTTTCAGTCTAAATCTATTCCTGACTCTCTATGAGCATCTCTGAGTCACAGTGCTTGGCTGGTGCTGCTCACATGAGGGGATGTCTTGCTGAAGTGACCATTGGGCTTGCACTTCCTGGCATATCCTGCCACCATCCATCTGAGCACACATCCTTAAAAGACTTCCACCAGGGATCTCTGTGAGTTCGAGACCAGCCTGGTCTACAAGAGCTAGTTCCAGGACAGGCTCCAAAGCTACAGAGAAACCCTGTCTCGAAAAACCAAAACCAAAACCAAAACCAAAACCAAAACCAAAAAAAGAAGTGGGGGGAGAGGACTTACCTGCTTTGCCCAGTCATGTCTACCAACTCTGCATCCTGGCTGTGCCAGGAATGCCCCAAAATCCAGAGTCTGGATACCACAACAGCTCCAAGACTTCATCCTGAGGAGGAAGATGATTTATATGAATTCCACCCCAAGCCCTTGCTTTCATTTATATTGGGAGAAACCTACCCAGTACTTTCCCTTACCCCTCATGAAACCTAGGTGCCCCTGGGTGGTAGGTACATGGAGCAGAGTCACTCTCAGGACCTTGGTAAACCTAAAAAGGCCAAAGGAGAAACAGGTCATTCAAGTTCATGTCTATCTCCAGGCATTGCTCAGGAATCTCTCAGCCATATGCTTGAGCCCCCCAAAACTTCACTCACAGCATCACATCCTGGGTTCTGGCAGCTGGAACCAGTCCAGATCAGACTACTGTCAAGTCCTGGGCAAAGGAAACAGTCAGGAATTTTTCTATTTCTCCCACCCTACTGCCATTTACATGAAATTCCAGTCTTTGAGACTTGTTCTATTAAAGGTCCACCTACCTGCTCCAGGTTCCTGGTCTAGTTCCTTCTGTTCCAATGCCACTCCCAGGGCTTGAGATATAATAAGTGGCAGCAGTTTTGGAGGCATCTCTGTCCTATAGGTTATAAGCAGGCATTTAGATCTGATCCATTCATCAGAATAACCAGCTCTAGCACCCCTACCCACAGTGTTAGAATCAAGTAAGTCTGGTATCAGGGTCAGAGAAACCAGAGGACAACTCTACTGGCAATTTTCACCTCTGTGGACATTCAAATCCCATAGCCCTGGAGAAGGCTTAGGGCTTCCTTTGCAGTTGGTTGCTTCTACTCTTCCCACATTTCTCTGTGGAACTACATCACTTACTCTTTGATTGTGAACATAATGTCTTCTTGTTTATAATGTTCTCTGCAACCTCCTGACTACTTCCTATGATATAAGGTAGCTTTAAAAAAAAAAAGAGAGAGAAGGTTTCTCTGTGTAGCCCTGGCTGTCCTGAAACTCATTCTGTAGACCAGGCTGGCATGGAACTCTGCTTCCTGAGTGCTGGGATTAAAGGCATGCACCATCACACCTGCAAGATGTAGCTTTTTTAATGGGCTGGAGAGAATGTGCAGCCTGAAGTGGGGGAACCTTATTGCTCTTGCAGAAGATCTGAGTTCAGTCCCCAGCACCTACACCAGGTAGCACACAATACAACCTGTAGCCACACACACTTACATATAAATAAAAATGTCAGGGTTACCTTGTTTCAGAAAGAAATTCAAATACAATATTGAACTTTTGTTTTGAATTATTATTACTAGTTTAGTGTCGGGGCTGCATACTATAGCACACGTGTGGAGGTCAGAGGATAACTTGTAGTGTTACTTCTCAATTTGCATCTAAATGTAGACTTCTGGGACCAAACCTAACTAGTCCGTATTATGGAGGAATCACCTTTTCTTGTTGAGCCATACTATTGGCTCCTTTTGTTGTTTTAAGACAAGATGTCACTTGGTAGTCACTTGGTAACCATAACTAACCTGTAATTCACTGTATAGAATGGACTAGCCTCAGACCTCTGGTGATCCTGCCACCTCTGCGTAAGCTTTGCAATCTATGGGCACAGAGCAACATGTGCAGCAATTTAAGATTTACTTTTTGTTTTACTTTTTGCATTCCAGGCCAGTCCAATAACCACAGCAATCTTACTGACCGAGCATTCTAAGTATTGAGAGTACAGGAATGAGCCAACAAAACATGTAAGATTAAGTTCTTCCAAAACCAAAGAGATCAATAGAGGTATGTTGGGGGGGTAGGCATGAGCAAGGTACAATGATACATGTATGAAAACTTGATGAAACCCATTACTTTCTATACTAACTAAAAATTATTAAAAACTGAAAATGCACAACAAAAATATCACTTCATTTTCAAGCAGGTGTGGTTATGCACACCTGTAAAAATTAATGTTGGCCTTCAGGAAGTTAAGGTAGGAGGATCAATTTCAAAACTGGGCCACACAGACAGCCTAGCTCAACAAAATCAAAACACAGGTTATCTAGTTGCTACTCTGCTATATACCATGTATTTGAGGAGTTACCTAGTCCCTAGAATAAAAGATCTATTCCATCATCATTACACTGTCTTATAGCAACAGACATTTCTTGACACAAATTTCCCCTATGACAAAAGATGCATCATGCAAGCTGCCAACACAGGACCCTCCTCACATCTCTAACCCCTTGTTTCCAATCTCCAGTGAGCCATTAATCCCTAGAAAGCTATATGGGTAGACAAAAAAAGCCCTAAGTCTCTTTACTTAGGCCTTTCTCGGAGCAAGGTCTCTGCTGACTTTGGAATTGTATTCAGAGGTTTTTGCTCCTGAAGTGAACTCGTGGCAGGGCCCTCAGGAAGCTTCTCAGCACAGTGTGGTCCCACAGTACAGCCCTAGTAGATAAGGAGATAAGGATTAGAAGAGTTCTTCCATAGGGACTAGAATCCAAGGAAGTAAAGGCTTTACCTTGATATTTAAGAACTCAGAGAAATCTACAGTTCGCTTTCGGCAGCAGGACCAACCCTAACAACAAGAGACCCTGATCAGCTTAGATTTCCTGGGTATATTTCCTTGGGGGAAAATGCTCCTGCTGGGCCCCCATCACCTATTCCTCACCTTAAGTGCATCATGGAAGATTGGGACCCCAGGGTGATAGTGACAGGAATCTGTAGATACCAGAAAGATCAAGGCAGGAAAGACAACTATGTCAAATAGTATTCCTTGTATTTTCTTAAGGTTGATGTTAATGGTTCTTCATACCATGTGGAAGGTAAACCAGCAGACTGAAGATCACCCAGACAAATTATGCCCAATTTTTGTTCTCCCTCTTCCCAATAGCCAGCCCACAGCTGAACAACTAATACATACTCAGAGCCCAAGGTCAGTATTTACTTACCAGGGAGATTGAGATTAGGGTCAAAGTATTGCCCACAGCCTTTGTTATGGCAGAGCAGAGACATGGAGGCGTTGGTTGAGCTTACTCAAAGGGTATTTCAAGGAGTCTGGCTGCAGAGTGGGGAACACCTCTTAAGTCTGAAGGCTTTTAGATGCCTAGAAGGGCCAGCTGTTTCTATCTTTAGTTCAGGAGGCGTCCACCTCCAAACATGGGCAAGGGAACTTCGGTTGGTCTTCCCAGCCAATAGGAAAGTCCTCCAGAGTATTTTAGCTCTGAGGCTCAGGAAGAGCCCTTGGAACTTGGGTGAGGTCAGTAACTACAACAGTTTTAGATGTTGCCAATTCCAAGCCTCTGACATACCAGCAGCTGCTAAGAAACAAAATACAAATTAAGATCCAACCCCCCCCAATGGTATGGATACAACCCCTCCATTTTCTGCCATTTGGAGTAGCTTGTCTGCCACTGCCATTACCCAGCATTGATCCTAGCCTTGCATCTCATCATCCCCTGCCCATGTTTGCCTAATGTTTAGTATTTCAAAAGGTGACAGAGATCACCATTATGCAGTCTACTGTATGCATCTCCCAAGACAGAATTTCTTCCCTTCCCCTTCAAATAACAGCACAGAAAATTAAAAGGCTTCAAATGTATTTTAATAAGTTGATGCTGCATTACTGCTCCATTTCTCAGAAAAATTTCAAATTGAAGGTATCAGGAACAAATCAAACAAGTACACCAATAAAAAAAATGCACAGCGTAACTACCTAGGATAGGCAAGGCTAAGTAAGAGCTACTGTCAGACCTTCAACACACAGCAACCCTGTTCCCAAGATTGTACTAGGCCTATCAAGAAAAGCTGTGAACAGCAATATCAGACAGAAAAGGGCATTCATTCTTGAGTAGTCCTTACCCAAGAAAAACATGGAAGCAAGTTAACACAATACTTTTTTTTTTTTAAAGATATACTAAAATGAAAACCTCTAAGAGAAAAATGTCTTCCTTAGAACATGAAGGGGTTATATATGAGATATAACAGAACCGTATGTATGTTGTAACCTCTGTGGACATTTGTCTGAATTCTCACCTGGGAGTGAATGGAGGAATTGGGCTAGGTCATTGGAGGATGTTTAGGTTTTGTGGTATATATATGGCAGTATCTCTGGGGTTGAGGGGAATAAAGATGAAAAAGTAATTAAAACGTGATGAATGAAGGAAGGAGGGAGGGATGGAAGAAAGCAAGGAAGGAAACAGGAATGATCAAGATTAGTGGAGCTCTCTAAGTTCACTTTGCTATGGTTCAAGGCCCTCAACAATCAACACACTTTAGGAATGCACCAGACAGACTTGAGAAAGCAATATACCACAGACTCTGATTTGTTAAATAACACCCCTCCCTTGCCCTCTGCCTCCAAGCATACTCCCTAGAGTATTACAAGCAGGGAAGACCTATCTATTGGGAAGAACCCCTAACACTTTTCCAGGGTAGAATTCTGGCTAGTCCAAAAAGAACCTTTCTTTTAAGGGTTGCGGGAAACTAGACACTTCAATTTTATTTAGTATCGGCGACGTTTATTTGGAGCAAATTCAGCTCCAGGAGCTGGACGGTTGAAAGCAGGAGGATTTCCACCAATTGCTCCAATTCCTTCCATAGTAGCAGCTTGGCCGAAACGTTCAGTTGTTGGTGGAGTCTTAAAAGAGAAAGAGAACAATCTTAAATACAGTCTCTGCCCTCAGCTTCTTGCTCATTTATGGTCTTGCCACTATTCAAGACTCCTGACTGCTAGGGGCAAGGTAACTAAGTCTGCTTGAGTCCTAGTGGACCTAAAAGGAACAGAAGTCTGTACTTCTTTAGCTTTTTATCCACATTTTATATACAACTGAAATTCTTATTTAGATAGGTTCTATCCAAATCCCTTTTCCAAACAAGGAAGAACAGGTTATCATTTCTCTAGAACCTTAATTCTACCCAGTTTTGGCCTATTCCATTTTGACATTTGAACAACTTCCAGACTTTATGAACCACGAGGCCTTTGACTTGCCCCTCTAAGAGCAACCTGCTGGCCAGGCAATGTGGTACATGCATTTGGAAGGAGTACCTCTGTGAGTTTGATGTCAGCCTAGTCTACATAGCAAGCTCCAGGACAGCCAGAACTACAGAGACCCTATCTCAAAAACCCCAAAACCAACAAAACAAAAAGGAAGTTGTTTACTGAGGACAACGATTATAGTCAGATAGCCAGATAGAGGCTATCGTTTAAACTCCAATGTTAAAATAGCATATGGTATTGAATTTTCTCAAGATTACAAATAAAATGCCAGGGACATGGAATAGTGAGATGACTGTTGCCTAACATATCAGATCCTGGGCTTAATTATCCTTACCATCCCCTAAACATCTTAAAGTTGCATTTTATGTATATCAATAATCCTAAAAATCAGCACCTGTAACAAAAATCAAAGTAAACTCAGGTAGTAGATGCTGGGCAGATAGCTCAGTTGGGTAAAGTACCTGTCCTGCAAGCTTGAGAGCTCAAGTTTAATTCCCCAGCATCCAATTTTAAAGACCAGTCAACCTAGCCTAACTGGCAAGTTCCAGTCACAGTTGACTCCTGAGGAACAACACACAATGCACACTTACACGTACACACATACACCCATATCCATAAAAATTAGACTCCAGAGGTTGAGAAGTTCTTCCTATCAGTATTTGCAATTATTATAAAGCCCTGTAGTTTATTACCAATCCCAAAGTTCCATCTGGCATCATAGTGGCAGGTCCTGGAGGAGCTGGGGTACCAGTTGGCACAGGAGCAGGGGGCATGGTGCCTCTATTGTTTATGCCCATAGCACCTAAAGCAGAGTAGTATGATTAGTTTAGGGGAGTCTTTTTCCCTACCAAGAAACAATTCAGTAGGATCTGTAGACAAGATATATCAACAGCCTCCCATTTCTAGCCCTAATGTTTCTGGAAATGTGGACTAGATAGAAGCTCCATAATTCAGAGATCAGGTTTAAAAAAAGAAAAGAAAGAAATTAGGCTCTTCGGATCTGAATTTAAATTCCAGGTTCGCATATTAAAGAAAAAAAGGCCAGGCATGGGATCCCAGCACCCAGGAAGGAGAAGACAGATTCCATGAGTTCAAGACCAGCCTGGTCTACACGCTGAGTTCTAGGACAGCCAACAGCCAGATGTACATAGTTAAGACCCTGTCTAGAGAGAGGAAAAAAAAAAAGAGCCAGGCAGGATTTTGTGATGCAGAGACAGGCAGATCATAGTAACTGGCCAGCCAACTTAGGGGGGAAAAAAGGCAGGCAGTTCTTTGGTTACTAGATACTTGCTTCTCTTTTCCTCCTTTTCTTCTGATGTTACCATGTTTATATTTTCCCATTTCACAGCACCTAGTCTGGCTGATGGGCCTGGAGTCTTTCTGGCTAATGGAGTGGCATCAAATGGCCTATTATTGGCTTTATTTCCTGCTGTTCTTTTCTATAACTATCCTTTTCACTCTTAAAGTCAACAGACTATTTAACACTTAAGTCCTTACCTCCCATAGCCATTTGGCCCATCCGTATCTCTTGTTCTCTCTGAAAAACAATACATACTCAACACAGTCCAAGATAACAATCACTATTACAATCCACTAATGACAACACAAAGGAAGTAAACAGTGATGACATACTAATGCTCTCTTGCTATTTGTGCAGTGACTTCAGGTAACAAATTAGAATTATTAGAAACAAAAAGAGGCAACAGGGGGAATAAAGTACTAATTTCTTCTTGGGGCTGCAAACCATCTAACTACAGGGATAGCAGTAGATTAGCCAAATTCTGCTAAAGGACTCGATTTACCTCTTATTGTCACTGGACATTAACAACAGTAGTACTGGCTTTTTATCCTAAATTTGCAATAAAGCAAGAGCTCTCTTTCAAACCTTACCTCACCTCCCTATCAACATCTTTTTTCTCCTAAGAGGAATTTTATAGCATAGAAAAACTGGTCATAACCTGGTATCCTAACAGGTATTTTATAGTAGTTTTGTCTTATCACCACTGGCCTGATACATCATGGGCACATGGGAGATATACCGCATCAGGGAAGGTTCCCTTGAATCCTTCCTGCTGTCGCCGCATCATTTCTTCTTGTTGTCGCCGCATTTCTTCCTCACGGCGCCTGCGCTCCTCTTCCTGCCTATAGAGTCACCAAGGTATTTTAATATAAAGGCATTCCAGAGCATGAGCAGACCACTTGGAACAGGAAGAAGGTTGAGGCAAAGAGACAACCTTACCGAAAACCTGTATAGCTTGCCAAGTACCAAGGCAACACCCAAAGAGATCCAGAGACAAGTACTCAGCTCTTTCCCTCTAGTGAAGCCCTAAGGCAATCCCTAGAACCCAAATGCAGCTAAAATATCTACCCAAAAGGAGAACCTGAGAGGATTTGCCAGTATGTACAATGTATCAGGGAGAATGGTGGGGAGAAGGAAAAAAAGGTTAAAGAAAAGGAGTTAAAAGGCTGATGAGATGGCTCAGTGGAGAAAGGCGCTTACTGATGACCAGTTTTATCTCTAGGACTACACAGGTATAGGAGGGGATTGCTTCTGAAAGCTATCCTATGGCCTCCACACACTGTATCATGTGCCCAGGACCCAAACAAACAAAAGGAGCTACCTGAGCTCTAGCTGCTTTCGTTTCTGAACCTCTTGGTTATGCAGCTCCTCCATTCTCCGAAGCTCTTCTTGACGCCTCATCAAATCTAGCAACAGATTGAGACTTTGATTTTCTCTTCACAGACAGTAATTTCCCAAAAATATCCAGAAAGCAAAGATGTTGACCAGATACAAGCTATAGTCATTTTGGAAGAGGGAACCTCAATTGAGATTGGCCAGTGGACAAGCCTAGGGTGCATTTTCTTGAATGATGTGGCATGGCCCAACTCATGGTGGGTAAGCCAGGCATAGTGGCGCATGCCTTTAATCCCAGCACTCAGGAGGCAGAGGCAGGTGGGTCTCTGAGTTCAAGGCCATCCTAGTCTACAGAACAAGTTCCAGAACAGCCAGAGCTTCAGAGAGAAACCATTCCTCAAACAAGCAAACAAAACCCAAAAATCAAAAAGAAAGCAGGGTGGACAAGCCACGAGGAGCAACCTAATAAAGTCCTCCATCAGTTCCTTCCTGCAGGGCTCTGCCCTACCTAGCTTCCCTCAATGATAGACTCTTATCTGTAAATCAAAGACAAAATAAAATAAACCTTTTCCCTCCTCGAATTGCTTTTGACCATGGTGTTTCATCACAGCATTAGAAACCTTAACTAAGACAATATATAATCCCAGGATGAGTATCCAAATGAACTCAAACCTTACTATTTTCTTCTTCATAGAATCTATCTAGCATTCAATATTCCAAACCCACCCCCATCAAAATCAACTAAGTTATTTCAGGGAACAAAGGCAGAAATTTGTTTTTTTCTACTGAAGGGCAAAGAAATTACTGAACAAAAAATGACATTCTATATTTATTGTAGTTTTACAACCAACAGGCCTATACTCACCCTGCCTCATAAGCATAACCTGGTGCTCATGGCGTGCTGCTTCCATTTCCATTTCCAGCTTCTCACGGGCCTCCTTGATGTTGCGGTCCACTTGATCCTGCTGTTGCATCTCCATCTCAATGAGTGCCTTCCAGCGCATGGCATACTCATACTCAAAGGACCCCGGTTGTGCAAATCTGGGTGGCTGTTCTCGCTCCCTAGACAATAAATATTATGTATGTACTTAGTCCAGCCAAGTGAACACACACATCAATCTATGTATATATACAAAGATATGCACAATGTGCACACACAAATACATATGTACACACAGACATGACCTTTTAAAACACCCCTTTAAATTTCAAGAATGGGAAAATAACTAGGGGATGGAAGTGTAGTCAAACAGGTTATGGTCCTGGGTTCAACTGCCAACACCACACACATAAACACACACCCTACCACCACCATGGAAATGCATGAGTCAACCCATCTGGACCACATACTTGTGAAATTGCTGGTTTTTTATAACCAGCTTCTCTGGAAGTCCCTCCTCATCATCTAGCTGGTCCATAGGCTCCACAGTCACAGGCCGAGGAAATCTGGGTAAAAGAAGGAGTTAGTGTTAATGAAGCCATACCCCAAAAAGCATGCTCCATATGCTTGACACTGGCATGATGAACTAATTAGGGATCAGAACTTCAGAACTGGACAACTGGAACATTTTTGTCAAGAATGGGAATTTGGCAACGATTCAAACTGTAAGCTGGGTAGGCCTCAAGTTGACTACTTATCTAATATTTGGTAACTCTAGAAAATGAAGGAGAGAAAATGCTGAGATACTACATTCAATAAAACAATTTCCCAGAATTCTAAAATGGGAAAATGTGCTGTGATTATTCCACATGTATTTTTTTTCCTGCATTTATGTCCATGTACCACAACCACCTGGTGGTTCCTGCTGAGGTAGGCATCAGATCCTGAAGTTACAGATAGCTTTTCTGTTTGTTTTTGTTCTCTGTTTAACAGCTCAGGCTGTCCTGGAACTCACTTTGTAGACCAGGATGGCCTCAAACTTAGAGATTTACCTGCCTCTGGAATGCTGGGATTAAAGACATGTGCCACTGGCTCAGTGTTACAGTTGATTTTGAGTCAACAGGTGGGTGCTGGGAATCAAATTCAGGTCCTCTGCAAGAGCAGACAATGCTCTTAACTACAAAGGCATCTCTCCATTTTGAAAGTTATCCTCATAGCCCTTCCATTAATTTATGATCTAGGGCCAGCATGACAGTTCAATGGATAAAGGCACTTGGTTCATGCAAACTAGGCAACCTGAGCTTAGTCCTGAAGCCCATGTACAGATGGAAAGAGTGAAAACTGGCGGGCCGGGCGGTGGTGGCGCACGCCTTTAATCCCAGCACTCGGGAGGCAGAGGCAGGCGGATCTCTATGAGTTCGAGGACAGCCTGGTCTACAAGAACTAGTTCCAGTGCAGGCTCCAAAGCCACAGAGAAATCCTGTCTCGAAAAACCAAAAAACTGGCTTCCCAAGTGTGCACTATGGCATTTACATGCACATATATACATAACAATTTAATATTACACTGAAAATTGTTATTAGAAAAGCTGAGTTAGTATTAAGTCTTTAAGTAAAAATATGAACAGGATTACAAGACAGACGTTAACTGTCCATACCAAAGAAATATTAAGGAACAAAAAAAAAAACCATTGTCTGAAAACTCTACTTACGTGGTTAGCAAGAAGGAGCCTTCACTGCATCTGTCCAGAGCTTTCCGAGCAGCTGGCTTCCCTGAGAACTCAACAATGCCTTTCCCTGAGGGCCTTCCTCGGTCATCCACAATGACCACAGCCCTCTCCACCTGGCCAAACACAGAAAAGGCTTCTTCCAGGAGTTCGTTGGACACATACTGAGGAAGGGTGCGGACTGTAAGGGATGCACTATGACAGGCAAAGCGCACACGCAGCTGCTTTCCACGGAGTGGCATATTATCCAACTCCACTTTGGCAATTTCCGCTAGGGTTCGCGTTTCCTGGGAAAAATAAGAAAATTAGAATTTAACAGAGATAAAATGGTGAGGATGGTGGCACATGCCTTTAATTCTCGCCTTCAGGAGGTACAGGCAGGCAGATATCTAGACCAGCCAAGACTACATATTGAGTTCTAGATGAGGGTCACAGAGATATACTTAACAATTCAGAATACTTACCAGTTCAGAATATTTTAATTTACACTATTACACCAGAACTACTTCTGTTCTAAAATAATAACTACTTTATGTATATGAATGTTTTAACTGTATATAGATTTATGCACAATGTGTGTACTTGGTACCTTTGGTGGTCATTAGAGGGCAGATTGCCTGACCAAGAAGCTTAAAAAGGTCAGGCGGTGGTAGCAAACACTTTTAATCCTAGCACTCAGGAGGTAGAGGCAGGCGGATGTCTGCAAGACCTAGTTCCAGAACAGCCAGAGCTACATAGTTACGTCCTTGTCTTGAAAAAACAAAAACAAAACAAAAGCTTTTTTCTTATATACTATTCCTAAATCAAATGAGATTTTTATTTGTTTAGGGACAGGGTTTCTCTGTAGCCCAGGCTGTCATGGACCTCACTGCACATCACATTGGACTCGAAGTCAGAGATCCTCCTGCCTCTGCCTCCTGAGTGCTGGAATTAAAGGTGTGCACCACCACTGCCCAGGTTAACTCAAACCAGATTTAAACATAAAATCTGCACAAGACATTGGCAGAACTAAGAGCATCACTGAGCATCAGCAGCACACTTATCTAATATTAGAGTCTGCATTTGATTCCCAACTATCTCCCTCAGAGAGAAAATGGATATTCACTTAACTAATAGTAAAGGATTTTGAAAAGATTAAAAAAAAAAAAAGGTCTACCCTCGGGGTTTTAAAGAGTAAGACAATACATGTCATATACAAGGATTTTGGGAATATAAACCTTGATAATCACTAAAACAAACTGCATTTTCACTTAAGTGCAAGCACGTGTGTCATCCAGCACTTGGGAAGTAGAGGTAGGAATCCTGTGAGTTGAAGGAAACCCTCAGGTTATATAATGAGATCTGCAAGCAAAAATAACCCCTACACTTTAGTCTTTGTGTACAAGGCAAATAAACCTACATTGGCCTTCAAGCCTAAGGGAAAATAATCTTACCAAGCGAATAAAGCCAAAGCCTTTGTCCTTATGAATGAAAACCTCGCCTGCTTTTCCATATTTTTCAAAAAGCTTCCTCATTTCCTCCTCAGTGATGTCAGGAGGAAGATTGCCCACAAAGAGACGGCTTCGTTGGGTGAAAGTCTTCTCCCCTGGTTTCCTAAAGTTCTTCAGGTCAATGGTTAAACCTTCATCTGGAAGAAGTCAGTCAATCGAAAGATTAGGAAAAGAATTAGCCATATCCTTAGCATGGAAGACAAACACTACTTCCCAATGCATCCTATCCAATTCATCAGTAAATGACATTTTAGAATGTGAAAGCAGCAGTTGTGATACACGCCTCTGATCCCAGCACTCAGGAGGCAGAGGTAGGCGGATCTCTGAGCGTTCGAGGCCTAGCCTGGTCTACAGAGCCAGTTCCAGGACAAGCAGGGCTGTTAACACAGAAAAACCGTGTCTCAAAAAACAAAACAAACCACAGATGTGTATGTATGTCTGCCTGGATAAGTTTAAATGCAGATCCCTGAAACTCAAGTTAGTTACAGGTGGTTGTGACCCATCTGATATGGGTACCCAGAATGGAACCTGGATCTTTTCCAAGAGTCGTACAAGCTTAGCTGTTAACTACTGAGCCACCTCATCAGCCTCTACTTCTACTGCATCCCTTTCAAAAAAATTACTTTATGTAAGTGTGACTATGTTCCATGTGCATATGGGCCCCCATGGAAGTCAGAAAAGGATGCTGGATTTCCTGGGAGTTACAGTTGGTACTAAGATACCTTATGTAGGTACCAGAAACCTAACTCAAGGCCTCTGGAAGAACAAAACCATTTCTCTAGTTGCCCCCATACTATTGGGTTTCTAGTCTTTTTTTTTTTTTTGGCGAGACAGGGTTTCTCTGTAGCTTTGGAGCCTGTCCTGGAGCTAGCTATTGTTCGAACTCACAGAGATCCGCCTGCCTCTGCCTCCTGAGTGCTGGGATTAAAGGCATGCACCACCACCGCCCAGTCAGGTTTCTATTCTTAAAGGTACATTCCTAAAGGAATGAGTACAAAGACTTTCTTTTTAACAGATTAAAAATAGCCTGGACATAGACCAGAAACTAAGTCTTATTATAGTTAACATTCTATTAAGTCTTAATTTTTTTCCTATATTCTCTGATGGCTATCTCTAAGACCCGAACTACACACAGACAGACATTTGTTTGTTAGTAGAACATGCCAATAACAGTATAACCTATATACTACTGATGTCTGCTCCTCTGTTTCAGGTAATCAATCCCCTTCTATCATAAAATACCACTTAAAAACCAAATAGGAAAAGCTAAAGAGTTGGCTCGGCAGTTAAGAGCACTTATTATTCCGGAGACACAGGTCTGATTCCCAAGCACTAACATGGCAGCTGACAACCATCTTAAAAAAACAAACAAAACAAACAAAAAAACCCTTGGAAGATCCAATGCCCTCTTCTGACCTCCATGAGCACTAGATGAGACACACAAGAACAAAACATTCACACACATAAAGTAAATCTTATTTTAAAAACAAAAACAGGGGCTTGAGAGATGGCTCAGCGGTTAAGAGCGCTGGCTGTTCTTCCAGAGGTCCTGAGTTCAATTCCCAGCAACCACATGGTGGCTCACAACCATCTGTAATGAGATCTCATGGCCTCTTCTGTCCTGCAGGCAAACATGCGGGCAAAACACTGTATACGTAATAAATAAATAAAATCTTTAAAACAAAAACAAAAACAAAAACAGGAGGATGGAGAGATGGCTCAGTGCTTAAGAGAAGCCAGTTTCAATCCCCAGCACCCATATGGCAGGTCACAACTCTCTGTAACTCTAGTTACAGGGGATTGGACACCATCACACAACATCAATACACATAAAATAGGAATATTTTTTTAAAATATTTATTTATTATGTATACAATATTCTGTCTTGTGTATGCCTGCAGGCCAGAAGAGGGCACCAGACCCCATTACAGATGGTTTTGAGCCACCATGTGGTTGCTGGGAATTGAACTCAGGACCTATGGAAGAGCAGGCAATGCTCTTAACCTCTGAGCCATCTCTCCAGCCCCCAGAATAAATAATTTTTAAAATGTTGTTTAAAAACATACAGAACAAAATAGAGCAGGACATATCCCAATATTCCGCAGGGAAGCAGAGGCAAATTCTAAGCCAGCAGTCAAGGGCTGCATGCTGAGACCCTACCTGGGAAAAAAAAAAAGCCAGGCAGTGGTGACAACTTCTTTAATCCCAGGACTCAAGAAGGCAGTGGCCAGCCTGGTCTACAGAGTTAGTTCCAGGACAGCCAGAGCTGTTAGAGAAATCATGTCTTAATAAAATCGGAAAAAAGTAAAAAAACAAAACAAAACAAAACAAACAAAAAAACCAACAAAAGCATGCTACTAAAGCCCTATTCACCTATAATCCTAAACTGTTCTTGATGGAACCTATTTACACTCCATCACTCACAATCTACTTACTCTGGCTGCTGGCCTGCTGTCCATTTGCAGGTATTGGTGGGGGTGGTTGCTGCTGCTGCTGCTGCTGCTGCTGCTGCTGCTGCTGGTGGTGCTGCTGGTGGTGATGTTGATGGTGCTTCCTTGGAGTATGGTTCTGCTTATCCAAGTTAAAGTTTTTATTGCTCTGCATGTTTGCACCCTACAGAAAATAGTGGAATGTCAAATATCCAGCAATTAGGATTTAGTCAGTTGCCGACAGCTTACATGTCATTAAAATTATCTTGGTATCCTATCGTTTGTGTTTTACAATTGGTTTCTCTGAACAAGGCACAATTTAGGACAGCCTAAGATATTTAAGACTGTATTTTAGCCGGGTTGTGGTGGAGCAAGCCTTTAATCCCAGCACTTGGGAGGCACAGACAGGTGGATCTCTGTGAGTTTGAGGCCAGCCTGGGCTACAAGAGCTAGTTCCTGGACAGGCTCCAAAGCTACAGAGAAACTCTGTCTTGAAAAACCAAAAGATTGTATTTCAAACTTAAAAAAAAAAACACCCTTACCTGCAAACCAGCCCTATTGTTTATGAAAGCACATTTAAAAACATTCCTCCCAAGGTTTGTGAAGCAGAGGCAGAGAGATCGCTGAGTTCAAGTGTAGCCTGGTCTATAGTGCAAGTTCTAGAACAACCAGGGCTACACAGAGAAACTAAAGTTTGAAAAACTAAAAACAAAACAAAACAAAAAAAAACCACAGAGGGTCAGGCTTGATGGAGCACACCTTTAATCCTAGCACTCAGGAAGCAGACAGGCAGATTGGAGCTTGAGGTCAACCTGGTCTAGTAAGTTTCAGGCTAGCCAAATGCTGCTCAATGAGATCCTGTCTCAAAACAAAGGAGAACAAAAAAAACCCACTAAGGGCCAGGCATGGGGTGTGGTGCTGGTACATGCCTTTAATCCTAACACTTTCTAATTTTTTTCTAATCTATTTATTTAAAATACATCTAGTGCTGGGTGGTGGTGGCACATGTGGCTTTAATTCTAGACTTGGGAGACAGAAGCAGGTGGATTTCTATGAGCTCGAGGCTAGTCAGTCAGGGCTACACAGAAAAACCCTATCTCAAAAATAAATAAATAAAAAGATGCCTCTAACTCTAGCTCCATATAATTAAATGCTATCTTCTGGCCTCCATGGGCACCTGCCCACACTCACACATATACAAACAAAAAAAATCTTTACAAGTTTTAAATTAAAAAAAAGTACCCACTCAGTGTGCACATGCCTTTAATCCTAGTACCTGGGAGGCAGAGACAACCAGGGCTACATAGAGTAAGTAGCGGACTTCAAAAAAAACAAACCACAGCCTGGGATGCAGAAACCCTGTCTCAAAAAATAACAAACGGTAAAAAGTAAACAAAACTACCATAAAAAGTTTCGAAGTCTTGATCATCACCATCACCTAAAGCAAAGTTCACTGTAGATACTTCCAAATTAAGTGAGGAAAGTATGGACTGCAGGGTTAAAGACTTAGGTTTGAATTATTGTCGTAATATTATGCATTCACTGCACAGTAAATCTGCCTCATTTCTTATAATGCTGTTATAAACAGGCATTCAAAAATATCTGCTCCTTGATATGGCTATAAGGATTAGAGAATAACTCACTATTGGCATATATTGAGCATAGTTTTTTTTTTATTTAGAGATTTATTTACGTGGCCAGTGTGGGGTAGAAACCTATAGTGCCAGCATTTGGAGACAGGCAGATTTCTGGTCTACAAAACAAGTTCCGGGAGATCTGGGGCTGTTACAGAAACACTGTCTTGCAAGACCAAAACCAAACCAAAACAAAACTTTACCCTCTCTGAGGAGCAGATGGAGTATGGGGAAGGTGGAGGAGGGGGGATGGGAGGAAAGGAGGAAGGGGGAACTGGGATTGGCACATAAGAAATAAATTTAAAAAGACATTTAAGTGCATGGGTGTTTCATCTGCATGTTGATGTACCAAGTGTATTATGCGCCTTATGTCCTTTGATGCTAGAAGATGGCTCTGATACTGAAGTATGTCCTTTGATGCTAGAAGATGGCTCTGATACTGAAGTTACAATTATATGCTGCTATGTGAATGCTGGAAATCAAACCCAGGTACTCTAGAAGAGCAACAAGTACTCTTACTGGCTGAGCCATCTTTCCAGCCTCTATAGTAATTCTTAATCACGATAGTAAGATGTATGAATGACTACCCAAATAAAAGAACCTACACATCACAGGCACTTAAAACTAGGGTTTGAAAACAGGTTGTGAATGAGCCTAAGAGTAAACTCAATTTCTAGCAAAGCAAAAGAAAAGCAAATACAAGAAGACAAAATGTTCCCTCCTGTCATTTGAAAAATAAGAAAAGACAAGTTGACTCAGCCTTACAGTAAGGGCTCTTGCCTCTAAACTTGATAACCTGAGTTCAATCCCTGGGCTCCTCATAGTAGGAGAGAACCGGGAACTTACTAATTCCTGCAATTTGTTCTTTGATTACACATATACACACACACACACAAAAAAAAATCAAAGATACAGACACACAAATAAATGTAATAAAGACTAAATCTCTGTATGTAGCCAAGGCTGGTCTTGAACTCTGATCCTCCTCCTTTCAGTTCTCAACTACTTGTTTTATAAACACATCCAACCATGTCTAGCTAAAAAGCTGACAGTCTTTAAAAAACGGAGGATCATTGTCCTCATTCAAAAACTCATGACTCATCCAGTGAATGAAGAGCCCCTAGTCAGAATTCAATTGAAGCAAAGAGTCAATAAAGGAGCAGAAAGGCCACGTGGTGGTGGTGTATGCCTTTAATCCCTTAGGAGGCAGAGGCAGGCAGGTCTCTGAGTTTGAGGCCAATCTGGTCTACAGTGAGTTCCAGGACAGGCTCCAAAAAGCTACAGAGAAACTGTCTCAAAATAAACCCAAATAATAATAATAATAAAAAAGTACAGAAGGTTTTTTCACATGTTGTTACCACAGGATACCTTTAATAAAAGAAAAATTATGTCCCAAATTGTGATAAATTTTTGACTAACTGTTGGTTTTAGTTAAGTACATACAAAAGTTTGTCTTGTCTTTATTTTATATCTGAAGGCTATTATTTCAGGAGGCAGAAAGTGTGCAAGAGAGTCAGATCAGTGGGTAAAGGCACTTGTTAACAAGTCAGTCCTGAGTTTGGTCCCAGAAACCACATGATGGAAGGGGGAAACCAACCCCATGAAGTGGTCCCATGATTCTCTACATGCATACCACGGTATACACAAACCTATACATAATATTTTCTAAAATTTTAAAACACACAAAACAAGAGCCATCAAAATGCTCATACTTTTTTCAATTCAGGAATAAGAATCACACTCCTAGACTTAACCTAAAAAAATTTTAAACGTCAGAAAACTAAAAAGCCCAAACAAAAACTCCAATTGAGGCAGTACATCAGAAGGTGGAATTGAAAGATGAAGTTTCAGGCCAGCCCAGGGCATAAAGTTAAGACCTATCTCAAAACCAAACAGCAGGGGACTGGAGAGCTGGAAAGACAGGTCAGCAGTTAAGGCAGCAGTTATGAGTTCTCTTGCAGAGGACATGAGTTCAGTTCCCAACATCAATGTCAGGTGGCTTCATGACCTGGTTTCTCTCTCTCTCTCTCTCGCTCTGTGTGTGTGTGTGTGTGTGTGTGTGTGTGTGTGTGTGTGTGTTTGAAGAGAGAAACAGTGTGGAGCTGGGTGGGTAGAGAATCTAGGAGTTGGGAGAGGGGAAAGTATGATCAAACTATACTGGATGAAATTTTCTATTTTAAAAAAGATACATAGGCAAAACACCTCCCCCTAAACACACAAAGGCACAAAATTGTATTTTTAAACCACAAAACAGCAAAAAATAAAAAATAAGGTGTGGCCATGAAAATATTCACTATGATGGCCTTTATGGAGATGAACAATAAAAATGACTGAATTACCAGAGATTAAAGAAATAGGTCATGCTAAATTTTGAAACAACTCTGATAGAAAACACATGGCACTGAAAATTATGAGGATTATATTGTCTGTGTGTGACGGAGAGAGAAAACTTTTGATTGTTCAAGAGATAAATGAACAGTATACAGACAAAAAAAACCACGTATCTGTACTACTGATAATCTTTCATTTCACCAATTCATTTAACAAATATTGGATGCTTACTATTTGCTAGGTGATATTCTAGATGGACATATCACATTTTGGCTTTCAGAGCCTAGTGTTCTGTGAAAGCTAAAATAGACATAATAAATTACACAGGACATAAGAGGTTAAGTGCCAATTAAATACAAAAACTGGGAGAGATGAGGCACAAATGGGATATCTAGGGGTCGAATGTGATTTTGAATTGCCTGACTGAAAAGCTGACATTTCAGAATAGACATGAATTGTCATAACATTTCTTCTTCTTCTCTCTCTCTTTTTTTGTTTTCAAGATAGGATTTCTCTGTATAGCACTGGCTGTCCTGGAACTTGCTGTGTAAACCATCCCCTGTCTCCCACAGGGATTAAAGGTGTGTGCCACCACACCACTCTCACAACATTCCCACCACATCTCTCTGCAATGTTACAAAGCACCAGTTAATAAGGCACTTATTAACACTGTGTTGCACCCCTAGGACCCTTACAGCTAAAGGAGAACTGATTCCCACAAGTTGTCCTCTGACCTCACTTACATACACACACTAAACTTGAGTATGGTTCTTGAGACAAAATTTCTCTATGTACTCCTGGCTACACGTAGCTTACTGTGCAGACGAGTCTAGCCTTGAACCCAAAGACTCACCTGCCTCCCAGAGTGCTGAGATTAAGGCATGTACCTCTATGCCCAGATAGGACAAAACCCTAACAGCTACGGTGTGTAGCTCATGCCTATAATTTCAGCACTTTGAGAGCCTGAGGTGGGAAATAATGAGTTTGAGGGCAACCAGGGCTACATAGACCAGGAGGGAGGGAAAAAAAGGAAAAAAAGAAACAAGCAAGCCTAGTCCCAACACCCATACTGAACAATTCACAAATGCCTGTAACTCCTGTGCTAGGAAATCAGACACCTATGGCCCTCTTGAACACCATATGCACATATTCACATACAGATATACATAAAAAATAATAGTTTTATTATCATTATGGTACACTCTTTGTGATGGCTATTCTTGGTTGTCAACTTGACTACATATGGAATTAATTAAAACCCAAGAGCTAGGTACACCTGTGAGGGATTTTTCTAAATTAAATCATCCAAATTGTGAAGATCCACCTTATGGGCCACACCTTCCGGTGGCAGCAAACATAAAGGACATGGAAGAAAGAAGCTTGCTTTCTTTGCCTGCTTGCCCTCAATTTCAATGGTAAGTCCATTCCTTCATGGGCACTTTACGATTCCAGTGTATACTTTAGACCAAATTGAGACATCCAGCCTCATGGACAGAACTACTGAGTTACTGAACTTTCCATTAGTAAACAGCCATTGTCGGATTAGCTGAACCACAGCTAATCAGTCACTCCAATAAACCCCCTTTATATCTATCTCTATATAAATATAGACAGATCTATCAATTCTAGGGAATCCTAACACACCCTTATAGTCATTAACATAGATTTTTTAATAATTTTATTTTCATTATGTGTATATTTGTGTGGCATTGTGTATGCAAGTACAGTGTCTGATGAGGACATAACAGCCCCTGGAGCTGGAGGTTTCAGGGAGCTGTGAAGCCTCCTGACAAGGTTGGTGGTAACTAAACTCACATCCTCTACAAGAGCAATAGATATTCTTTTTTTTTTTTTTTTTTGGTTTTTCGAGACAGGGTTTCTCTGTGGCTTTGGAGCCTGTCCTGGAACTAGCTCTTGTAGACCAGGCTGGTCTCGAACTCACAAAGATCCGCCTGCCTCTGCCTCCCGAGTGCTGGGATTAAAGGCGTGTGCCACCACTGCTCGGCTAGCAATAGATATTCTTAACAGCTGAGCCATCTCTTCAGCCCGCATCTGTATCTATCTGAAGTTGCACATTAAGGCAAATAGTTTGTAGGAGGCTAAAGACATAGTTTAAAGGTTAAGAACACAGGCCTACACAGAAAAACCCTGTCTCAAAAAATAAAACAAAACAAAAACCAAATACTTGTTTTTGTAGAGGACCCACAGTGCTTCACAACTATCTACAGTGTAACTCAGTTCTTCTGACCTTCATAGACACACAAGGTGTAGACATACACACTAATGAAACATCCATATATGAAATAAAAAATAAATAAATCTAATTTAAAATATTCCAGTCAGAGGTGGTAGAGTTCAGCTTTAATCTCAGCACTGGGTAGGCAGAGACAAGTGGATCTCTGTGAGGTCTACAGAGCTAATTCCAGGACATCCAGCTACACAACCAAACCCTGTTTCCAAAAGCAAACAAAACAAACAAAAACACAAGAAAAAACCAGTTTGTAACCTTTCTAATGATACACAATAAACCACTAAATTAATTAAGTCATTAACATGGTTGGACATGGTGGGGCACGCCTTTAATTCCATCATTAAGAAGGCAGAGGCAGGCAGGTCTCTGGTCTACATAGAGAAATCCTGTCTCCCCCTGCCAACTCTCCAAAAATAAAGACTAATATGAATGGATAGCATTCACCTGTCAATATTGAACACTTTAGGTTGTTTCTAATATTTACAATTAGAATCAATGCAAACAGATTTTATCTCTAGGCACATGTGCATTAAATATTTCTTTCACCTCTTCATCTCATTTTATTTACTTTTCCTGAGACATTAGTTTTTAGTTTAAACACTATTGCACATTTGATGTTCAGCTTTCCCTCATTTCAGTAATGTCAACATAATTTTAATGAATCCTGGATACACAATTAAGTAATTCAGGTGCTTTCAGTTTTTTTCCTATTACAGCACTGTAGTGCTTTTAGCTTTGTTTACTTATTAGGAAACAAACTTAGCTTTGTGACTCTTGCTAATGTAGTTCTCCTGAAAAGCTATAATTTTAAATGTTATCAACAGGTGTAGTGATTTAATGGCAAATAAAGCATCATATTTTTTTTCGAAAAGTTTTTGCTTTTCAAGACAGGGTTTCTGTGTAACCCTGGCTGTCCTCTGTAGACCAGACTGACCTCAAACTCAGACATCCACTTGTCTCTGCCTCTCCAGTGCTGGGATTAAAGGCATGCGCCACCAAGCACAGCTCCAGGCAAGGATTTAAAAATAAATAAATTGGGTACTCGGTAAAGTGACTTAGTCCTATAATCCTAGCCTCTGCTGTTTGAGGTCAACCTGGGCTATAGCGTAAACCTTTCTCAAAAAGAAAAAAAAAAAACAAGATGCAAGATGTGATGGTGTAGCCGGGCGGTGGTGGCGCACACCTTTAATCCCAGCACTCGGGAGGCAGAGGCAGGAGGATCTTTGTGAGTTCGAGACCAGCCTGGTCTACAAGAGCTAGTTCCAGCGCAGGCTCCAGCTCCAAAGCCACAGAGAAACCCTGTCTCGAAAAACCAAAAAAAAAAAAAAAAAAAAAGATGTGATGGTGCATGCCTGTAATTCCACCATTGTGTAGGCTGAGATAAAATAGTTCAAGAAAGCCTTGGCTATGTATCAATACCTCCCCCTCCTCTAAAAAAAAAAAAAGACAAAGAAATGAAAGCCTACCCCAGAAACAGTTGAAGATGGGGAAAGGTATTAGAATTCAATCTTTTTCTATCTTAAGTTTAGGTATTAAATGTTCCCCTTCCTCTACTTCCAAAGCAGTCAGTGGCAGATTTTTTTTTTGTCATCTTCACAGCCATTTGTCCCACTAAAGCTTACCTTTTCTCAGGTTGGAATCCAGGAAACATTTTTTCCTCCAGCCTTTAATTACAGTGATACTCTGAAGGCCAAGATAGTTTTCTGCCAGCATGGGCTACACACAATTCCTGGACAACCTGAGCTATATATAGTGAAGCCCTGTCTCCAAAAGCAAACAAAAAACTGGGCATTCTAGCCCACTCCTTTAGTCCTAGCACTGAGGAGGCAGAAATAGGTGGATTTGAGTTCTGGACCTGAGTTTTCCAGGTCAGCTATAGCTACACAGTGTAATTCTGTCTTTAAAAAAGAGAGAAAAATATTTTAAACCGTTTATTTCAAAGGAGGTTGTATTTTGGCTTTGGAAAGTATATTCTGGAAAAATATGTTTATTCTGGGGCTGGCGGAGATGGGAGAGAATTAAGAGGATGGAGGGGAAGAGTAGCCAGCCATATTTATGCATCATAAACATGTATGAAACTGTCAAAGAAAATTGTTTTTAAAAAGTACACTCTGCAAATTAAGATAACATATTTAGTGCTCATTAAAATCCAGGCAACAAGATGAATGGGATGATGCACCTTCATTCCCAGGTCTCACAGCACTGAGGAGACAGAAGTAGGTGGATCTGAGTCAGGTAGATCTCTGTGAGAGAGGCCAACCTGATCTACATGGTGAGTTCTAGGCCAGGCCATTTAGAAATTGAGACCCTGTCTCAAAAAGAAAAAAATCCAGACAATGTTCTACACATACATTATTTTATTTAGTGACCCCAGCAGTTATTATTTTGAACGAAAACAGAAACCTAAAATACTTTACCCACACAAGGCCACACCAGTGTAAGGAATGGAACCCAGATCTATTGACCTCTAAAACTCAAAACCATTACGCAGCAAAGCCTTAAATTCAATTTAAACTCCAACAAACTCACTGGCTATGTCACCTAACTTGTGCAACCTGTTAGGATGGCGATAATGGGGGTGAATAGCAGTTAGTGACCTTAAAGGAGTGGTTAACTTTAAGGCCTAAGTGAGATACTACTACAAAGCATTTAGCTGTCACTCTGGAATAGACAAAGCACTTGTTCCTGCAGGAAACTACCATTTCTAGTTCCACTTAAGGAACAGGAATGTTAAACAAATGTCATCTCACAAGGCAGAGGCACTCTGTAGACCAGGCTGGCCTCAAACTCAGAGATCGGCCCACTTCTGCCATCACACCTGGCCATGAATGACTTCTAATAACCAAATTGCCCACCCTGATGTTTTGAATAAAGATCCCCACAATCTGTCCTTTTCTGGTAGTCTTTTCCCAAAGTTTTCATTTGCCAATGAAGGTAAGGTAGTACTGTCTTAAAGCACCTGAGCTACCACGGTATACACAGTTGAGTACCAGGCACTCAAGACGTACTTCCTACCAAATGCAGCAATGTAATTTCATGATATATGCAGAAATAAACTTAGGAACCCCTAACCATTAGCCTTCAGAAAGAGACCAGCAGCAAGGATTTCTGTCCACTTATGTGTCCTAAGATTAACCATGATGAAAAGGACTGTTGAGAGTGTACGTGTTGATGATTAGAAAGACTGTAGCTACTGTGTGCAATACAACTGGACACATGTTTAAGTACAGGCATCTGAGAGCTAAGTCAAGAATCAAGGATCCCTCAGTATTTAGAAGAGTCAAACTACTAAATGGAAAATGCTGGAGAAATACAATGTGAACTGACCAGGCTGAAATGGCTGCCTGATAGGCCACCGTGAAAGCTGTAAAATACAAACATGGTAAAGGCTGCTACTGATTTTTTTTAAGGACTTTTCATTTAATAACAATGAAGTTGTACAAACATAAATTTAAGCACTATTCCCAATTAGAGCAGCCAGATTTGGGGGAAAAAACCCCAGCTCAGTCTCATTTTAAGATTAAAAAAAAACTATTTCGCTTAAATAACATGAAAAGTCCACCAAAATTAATTTATTGTCAATTTGATGTCCGTATTCAACTGAGCGTCCTGCACTTTACCTGGTAACCCTAACTCCTACACCTACCTTGACTTCGATTTGAGCACAGCAAAGTGTCTGTCTCCCAAGCCTCTCTAACCCCGACTTCTGTTAAAAACACAAAGAAAGGTGTCAGCTTACAGTAAGACTTCCACAAAGTGAAAAATACTCGATAGTAAAGCCATAAATATAAGTTTGATTTAGAAAAGCGATACCTACAAATGGCTAGAAAAAGCTTAAGCGGCAAGAGTTTTGGAAAAAAAGCGCGCGCGCTCGAGAGCACGAGGGTGGGGTGGAGGTGTTTCATGAACTTAGCTCCAAAATGCCAAGGGGGTCTGAACTAGCAAACTTCAAACTTAAAAGTTGTTTTCACAAAAGAAACATAGCTCCAGGGGCCCCACTGGCCCTCGCGGAATTAATGGCCTCGCGGGGCTAAGGAGGAGGAGCAACCGACAAAGCAAAGCGCCTCCTCCTCCTCCAACCGCGACTTCAGGGCTTTCGCATAATAGACCCCACACCCTCCGGCCCAGGGCGGCTTAGAAGCCACCAACTTATGGTCGCTAAGATTTGGGAATAAGTAGTACAAAAGAGCCGGGCAGGAAAGCAAGAAAGGCAAGGGCTGAAGCCCCGCGCGTGGAGCGGCGAGCGTGCCGGACCCCACGGGTGGGCTGCGAAGGCCGTATGCGGAGGGGGGAAAGGCCTCACGGGGCCTTTGAACCCACATCCTCTGTCCAAACTCGGCCTCGCCCTAGCCCCTTCCTTCGCAGATCGTCGCAGGAAGCCCCACTGCCCTCCCAAACAAGCACCGAGCCGTCCCTAAACTCACCCTCTCCCCACAGTTCTTTGCTCAGAGTAACGGCGACGCTGCACGGCCTCCACCGTCCCGAGAAAAGAGCGCGCGACCGCCGGAAACGAGCCGACGGAGCTCGGTGCCTCCCAAGGGGGGTCAATGTTGGATTCCCGATTGGCTACGTGAACTGCCAATCAAAATTTATCTCCAGAGGAAGACTCATTTGTCCGCCATTTCTTAGATTCTATTGGCTACCAACTGTCAAAGCCTTGGGTTCGTGTGAACGACAGATGGGGGACAAAGAGCGAGGCTTTGTACCTTCTGCGCATGTACTAGAGGCGCTGCGTGAGAGACGGAAAAGGAAGGGGGAGGGGAGGCAGCCTTGGCTGGTAGGAGGTCGGAAGGAAAGACTAAAAGGCCTACGAAAGGACTGAAAGACCTAGTGGTGGGAGGAGGAAAGGAGAGAACTAGTGAGAGAGGAAAAGTGGAGAGAAAAGGGAGAAAATGCGCATGTAGGCGTGCGCTGAGAGTTTATGCACTGCGCCTGTGCAAAAATCAAGAGTAACAATGTCATTTTATTCGATGTGTCAGAGCTAGCCGTTTGCTACTGGAAAAAAGTGCCCCGCCATGTTTCTTCTTTCACACTTCCTCAAAGCTTGCACCCTAACACTCTGTCCCATTTTAGTTTCCTTTCCTAGTGCTGAGTATATTTGGGAAGTGCAACTGAAATGGTATTGATTATAGAAAGGGTCAGGAGGCTAAGCGATTTTGACACTTTAATCTCTGTGCGATTACCCAGAACTGTAGCCAGCACTATTTCCATGGTAACCAGAGAACCCGATAGGCCAAACATCACTAAGGTTCCCATCGCGGAGAGATTCAACAGGTTGGTCGGCGGTGCTGGAGCCGGTATGTTGGAGGTCTTCACATCAGACCCCCACTATATCCTATAGAATAATAACCTTCGTTGTTCCATAATGCCTAACTCACCCAGGTGGTTAACCAAGGATTACAAGCTTCAGTTGATAGACACCAGTAGTTAATTCCTACTAATTAATTCGTACTCTGGATAGCAGATTATCCAGACAGGTACACGGGAACAATGATCCAGACCTGTGTTGTCTAACAAGACTTCTTACAATGTTGGAAAGGTTCTGTGGTACCGTTCAATACGGTAGAGATTAGCCATATTCTACACCACCCCGCTGTGTGTGTGTGTGTTAACATATGGCTACTAGCTACTATATATTGGGTATATTTAGCCCAATGGTTCCCAAACTCTGAAAGAAAAAAAAATATGTATTATGAAAAAAGAAAATGAATTCCTACTCATGTGGGGAAAAAAATCAAACAATGCTCAACAGTACAAAGAGAAAAGTCTCACCCTTCCTACTACTTTCCTATACTCGCTACCCAGTTCTGACAGCTGCTTTCTGTGTATGACTGTCCCAGTCAGAGGGAAATTAGTATGCCTTTAATACCTGCACTCAAGAGGCTGAGAAAGGAGGATGACCCAGGAGGCCACCCTGGTCTACACAGTATCAGGCCATCCAATGCAGAAGATAAGACTCTGTCTCGACACACAGTCACACAAAACTACATACACATGTGGGTATATATATATATACACACACACACACACATACATACATATATATATGTATGATTTAAAAGATGGTTATACTTTTCTAAGATGAGACTTTTTGATTTTAAAAAAGATTTATTGGGGTCTGGAGTAATGGCTCAGCAGTTAAGAATACTGGCTGCTCTTCACGCATTGGTGGCTGGCAACTGTCTGTATCTGACGCCCTCTTCTGGCTTCTGTGGGCACTGCATGCATATAGTTGTTGCACAGTCATATACATAAAATGAGAGAAGTCATAAAGTAAAAGAATAAACAACAAAAGGTTTATTTCTATTTGTGTGTGTGTGTGTTTTGCCGGCATGTATGTAAGTTCACAATCTCTGTGCAGTGCCCAAGGAGGACAGAAGACAGTGAATCCCCTAGAACTGGAGTTACAGATAGTTGTGAGCCACCATGTAGGTCTAGGAACCCAACCCAGGTCATCTGAAAGAGCTGTCGGTGCTCTTAACCCCTGAGCCAGCCTTGAAGTGCCAGATTTTCCTTTTTTATTAATTTATTGTTTTTAATTGAGCTTTACCTTTCCCCCCCACTCTCCTTTTCTCCGAAGTGCCAATTTTCTAAACCACGATTTTTTGAGAAAAAAACATAACACAGGGGCTGGAAAGATGGTTTCGGAGTGAAGAACACTGACTGCTCTTGCAGATAACCTAGTTCCGTTCCCAGCACACACATGGCAGCTCACAACTATTTGTAACTCCAGTTTCAGGAGATCTAACACCTTTCCTGACCTCCTCAGGCTCCTGCATGCTTGTGATGAACAACATACATACACTCAGGCATAGCCCATCATGTAGGTGGGGTAGCCCACACCTTTGATCCCTGCACTTGGGATGCAGTGCTGGGATCAAAGATGTGATCCCATTTTCTGTGAGTTCGAGGCCAGCCTTGTCTACAGAGCAAGTTTAAAGATAGCCAGGGCTACACAGAGAAACCCTGTCTCATAAAACAAACAAACAAATAAGCAAAAAACTCAGGTGAAAACACACAAAAAAATTTTATATATATATATATTTATTGAGCTCTACATTTTTCTCTGATCCCCTCCCTGCTTCTCCCCTCCCCACTTCAACCCTCCCCCAATGTCCCTATGCTCCCAATTTACTCAGGAGATCTTGTCTTTTTATACTTTCCCATGTATAGTAGGTCTATGTAAGTCTCTCTTAGTGTCCTCATTGTTGTCTAAGTTTTCTATGATTATGGTTTGTAGGCTGGCTTTCTTTGTTTTATGTTTAAAAGCCACCTTTGAGTGAGTACATGTGACAACTGTCTTTCTGTGTCTGGGTTACCTCACTCAAAATAATG
The DNA here is from genome assembly GCA_028555095.1 of Dicrostonyx torquatus. Classification (NCBI taxonomy): domain Eukaryota; kingdom Metazoa; phylum Chordata; class Mammalia; order Rodentia; family Cricetidae; genus Dicrostonyx; species Dicrostonyx torquatus. The sequence continues at coordinate 6,865,843 of JAQHUG010000094.1, read as the reverse complement.
TTTTCTATTTCCATCCATTTTCCTGCAAAATTCAAGCTGTCATTATTTTTTTCTGCTGTGTAGTACTCCATTGTGTAAATGTACCACATTTTCTTTATCCATTCTTCGGTCGAGAGGCAATTAGGTTGTTTCCAGGTTCTGGTTATGACAAACAAAGCTTCTGTGAACATAGTTGAGCACATGTCCTTGTGGCACGATTGAGCATCCTTTGGATATACACCTAAAAGTGGTATTATTGGGTCTTGAGGAAGGTTGTTTCCTGGTTTTCTTAGAAATCGCCACACAAACAAAATTTAATAAAAACAAATATTTAAAAACTCTTTAGCCAGTTGTGGTGGCGCACGCCGGTAGGATTTGCTAAATGAGGCAGAGGTAGGATTTGCTAAATGAGGCAGAGACAGGAGGATCACAAGTTCGAGGCCAGCCTGTGCTACACATTTTTCCAGGCGGTGGTGGTGCACGCCTTTAATCCCAGCACTTGGGAGGCAGAGGCAGGCAGATCTTTGTTAATTTGAGACCAGCCTGGTCTACAAGAGCTAGTTCCAGAACAGGCTCCAAAGCTACAGAGAAACCCTGTCTCAAAAAAAAAAAAAAAAAAAAAAAAACTTTAGCAGTGTTGCATGCCTTTAAACTTAGCACTCAGGAGGAGGAGGCACAGCCAGGTAGAGTTCAGAGTTCGAGTCCAGCCTGGTCTACAGAGTGAGTTCCAAGACAGCCAGGGCTACACAGAGAAATCCGCCTCAGAAACAAAAACAACATTAGCAAAGCCGGGCATGCCAGTAGTGCTCACCTGTAATCTCAGCACTTGAGAGTGAGGAAGGATACTCTTCAGTTTGAGGCTAGATCAGGCCACATAATGAAACTGGATTTTTTTGGTTTGTTTTTGTTGTTGTTTTGATTTTTTTTTTTAAAAAAAAGCTGGGTTTGGTGGCTCATGTCTTTAATCGGAGCTTTTACTCAGGAGGCAGAGGCAAAAGGATCTCTGCGAGTTTGAGGCCAGTCTGGTCTACAGAGTCAATTCCAGGCCAGGTAGGGCTACATAGCAAGGCAGTCTCAAGACAACAACAACAAAGCAAAATAAAATAAAAAGTAAGGGCCAGTAAGGTAACTTAGTAAAGGCACTCTACTATCCTGACAATTTGAGTTCAATCCCTACGACCCACAAGGTGGAATGGGAGAACCAACTCCTTCACATTGTCCTCTGACATCCACATATGTGCTGTGGCATGTGCACACCCACATATATAAATACATATATACATACAAACACATAAATATTAGAAAAATTACTTATCGTATGTGGTGTGTGCCACATGGAATTATAGGTAGTTGTAAGCTGCCTAATTTGGGTGTCAGGAACAAAACTTGGGTCCTCCAGGAGAACAGGAATTTCTCTTCACCATTGAGCCATCCTCGAGTCATAGAAAATTTCTTTAGAAAAGACAGTCTAGCTGGGCAGGGGTGGCGCACACCTTTAATCCCAACACTCGGGAGGCAGAGGCAGGCAGATCTCTGTGAGTTCGAGGCCAGCCTGGGCTACAAGAGCTAGTGCCAGGACAGGCTCCAAAGCTACAGAGAAACCCTGTCTCAAAAAACCAAAAAAAAGAAAGAAAGAAAGAAAAGAGAAAGAGAAAGAAAAGACAGTCTATGTTGCATATGCAAGACTCTAGCTCTTTTTTTTTTTTGACTCTAGCTCTTCTTGCCTCAGCCTCCTGAGTACCTGAGATTACAGGCCTATGTTATCTGGGTTATTTAGCTGTCTTGCCATATAGAAAGTGATCTACTAGAACTTTTCTTTTTGGAGAGTAGGGGTAAGACACAGTAGCCCAGTCTGGCATCATACTCTCCATCCTCCTGGCTTGGCCTGCATCACCACGTCCAATTTCTAGTGCATTTTAATGAAGTTAATTTTAGCCTCATATTGCTAGTATATCATTCCATAGAACTATAATCCCAGCACTAGAGATGCTAAGGCAGTAGGATCTAGAGTTTGAGACCATGGTTGTCGAGGTGACTCAGTATGTAAAGGTGTCTGCTGTCAAGCCTTTTAACCTGCGTTTGATCCCTAGAACTGAGGAGAAATGAGAACAGACTCCCACAGGTTGTCCTCTAGCCACAGTGGCACATGAATGTCCCCCACATACACACATAAATTAATATTGCAACTGGAGACATAGCTCAATGGGTGAGACATAGCACTGATTGTTCTTGAAAAGGACCTGGATTTGAGTCTCAGCACTCAGTTATGGTTCACAACCATCTACAACTCCAGTTCCAAGGGTATATGATGCCCTCTTATGGTCTCTGCAGGTACTGCATGAAGGTAACACACTACAGGCAAGTGATGGGTTTGAGGCCAGTGGTCTACAGAGTGAGTTCCAGGACAGCCAGAGCTACACAGAGAAATCCTGTCTCAAAAAATCAAAACAGTAAAAAACAGACAGACAGACAGGTATATAAACAAACAAATAAATAAATGCCCTAGCTCAACACACACACACATACTTATACATCAATAAACATAATTAAAAATACACTGGGTTATGGTGGTACAAGCCTTTAATCCTAGCCTTTGAAAAGCAGAGGCAGGAGGATCTCTGTGTTTGAGGCCAATCTGCTCTGCATAGCAATTTCCAGGCCAACTGGGACAACATAGTGAGAAATGTCTCAAACAACAAAAAGAGCCTCGGGTAACTCATTGCAGAGCAAGTGCTTCCCAGGTAAAAAGTCTCTAGGTTTGATACCCAGTGTCAAAAGTGCAAATAAGCTGGATGGTGGTGGCGCACGCCTTTAAATCCAGCACTCGGGAGGCAGAGGCAGGCAGATTTCTGTGAGTTCAAGGCCAGCCTGGTCTAGAAGAGCTAGTTCCAGGACAAGCTCCAAAGCTACAGAGAAACCCTGTCTCGAAAAATAAAAGTGCAAATGAAAGAATTACCATATTCTTTGTAGCTTTTTACTTTTGTGTGGGCATTGTGGGTGCAAGCATGGTATGGATGTGGAGATCAAAGGACAATATGTCCGAAGTCAATTCTCACCTTCTACCATGTGAGTTCCAGGAATCAAACTTAGGTCATAAGGCTTGGCAGCAAGTACCTTTACCTGCTGAGTCATAATGCTGGCTCTGTTTGTTTATTTGTTTTTGTTTTAAGATTTATTTATTTATTTATTGTGTATATAATGTTCTGCCTGCATATATGCCTGCAGGCTAGAAGAGGGCACTAAATCTCATTTAGATGGTTGTGAGCACCATGTGGGTGCTGGGAATTGAACTCAGGACCTCTGGAAGAGCAGCAAGTGCTCTTAACCTCTTGGCCATCTCTCCAACCCTTGTTTTTTTTTTTAAGATTTTTATTTATTTATTATGTATATGCAGTGTTCTGTCTGCCTGTAAGCCTGAATGCCAGAAGAGGGCAGCAAATCCCATTACAGAGGGTTGTGAGCTACCATGTGATGGCTGGGAATTGAACTCAGGACCTCTGGAAGAGCAGTCAGTGCTCTTAACCTCTGAGCCATGTCTCCAGCCCCTGGTTTGTTTT
>JAQHUG010000094.1:6839098-6860968 GCA_028555095.1 Dicrostonyx torquatus | reverse complement strand
GCTGGGATTAAAGGTGTGCGCCACCACTGCCAGGCCTGAGAAATGCTCTTAATAGGTAATAGGTTGACCTTGAACATGGTTGTCTCCTATTAGCCTCCTGAGTACTGAGGTTACAGACCTGTGTTTCCATGACTGACCTATTTATACCTTTGCAATCAGAAAAAATATATAAAACGAAAAGGGTGTGGTTCAGTTATATAGCACTTAGCGTGTATAAACCTCGGGGTTAAGTCCCAGCACTGCAAAAACTGAAATAAATAAAATCTTCATGCTGTGTGGTGGTAGCACACACCTTTAATCCCAGCACTCGGGAGGCAGAGGCAGGTGGATCTCTGTGAGTTCGAGGCCAACCTGGTCTACAGAGCAAGTTCCAGGACAGGCTCCTAAGCTACAGAAAATCCCTGTCTTGGAAACCAAAACAAAACAAAACAAAAAGAAATAAATAACAACAACAACAACAAAAAAACCCTTCTGGGCTAGGGCTGTAACTCAGGGAGGGATGCCTATCATAACTAGCCAAAGTCAATGGTTCACATTAGCACTTACTCTTAGTATTTTACATTACAGTTGAATAGCGGATGTTGACCTGTATCTACCATTAGGACATCACATGGAGTGATGGTAGTTGTAGAACCCTGTGTTCCTTGTCATTAGTTTTCAAAAATGTATTGATTTTGTGCGCCTGTGTGTGTGCATACGTGCTGCACCACAGATGTGAAGGTCAGAGGACAACTTGCAGGCCTAGGTTCTCTGCTATTATCTGGGTCCATAGGCTTGGCAGCAAGAGCCTTTTCCCGCTGAGCCATCTCACGATCCCAGTTGTCGTGTAGTAGGACTGCAGTTTTGTTTTATTTCACTTTTGTTATTTTGAAACAGGGTCTTGCTATGTATTCCAGGCTGGCTTTGAACTGCATGGAATCCTTCTGCCTCAGGTTCCCTGTGTGCCACTACACCCAGGTTCGTTTTGTTTTGTTTTTTTGTTTTTTGAGATAGGGTTTCTCTGTAGTTCTGGACCCTATCCTGGAACTCGCTTTTGTAGACCAGGCTGGCCTCGAACTCACAGAGATCTGCCTGCCTCTACTTCCTGAGTGCTGGGATTAAAGGCATGCGCCACCACCGCCTGGACAGGTGTTGTTTTTGTTTGGAGACAGGGTCTCACTGTGTAGCCCAAGGTATTCTCAAGTTCATAATCCTCCTGACAGCCTCCTAAATCCTAGAGTCCCAGACCACTATGGCAGATGAGAATCACTCCTTCCTCTTAGATGGTCTGACAATTAGTGATGAAGCATTCTACCACCAGAGTAGCCAAGGAGCCAGGCCCACCGGTGTTGAGGGGGGCAGACAAAAAGGAACTAGGTGGCCCAACAGAAAATACAAAGGCAGTACAAAGAGAAAAAAAGCAGAAAGTGGGAGATGGGCATACAGGATACTGATTAAGATAAAGCTGGGTTTAGGCAACCTACACTGAAAAAAAAATACATTTATCTCTGATGGAGGAGAGAGTAAAGACAATCTCAAGGCTGGTGGGGGAAGCTAGGAAAAACAAGGTTTCTGTGAAAACGTGGGTAAAACTCCCAGAGACTAGGCTTGGGAAGGCTTTCTGTGGGAAGGAGGAAAGGCCAGAGGCAGGCTAGAGGGGCAACGGGCAACATTGCACTCTCTTTTTGCCCGAGTTTCTAATGTTTAAGCTAGTCAGTGCTGTGCAGCCCTTAGGAACTATCTTGGGACTCGGGGGAGAGGGGTTGTAAAGTGCCCTATCATGAGGCCTGGGAATGAACACTGGCACTTACTCTTTTCTAAATCGGTAAGTGGTCCCTACCCCTACCCTTCTTCTCGCCCTAACCGTAGCCACGCCCACCATCAAGTAGGATCCCTGGAGCCTGTGTTTGCCTGAGTGCTCCAGAGGCATAGACGGGGAGACAGTGAGGGAAAGAGACAGACAAGAACCGAAAAAGAGGGTAGAGGGAAGGAAGGACAGTGTGCGCCTGTGTGTGTGTGTGTGTGTGTGTGTGTGCGCGCGCGCGCGCACGCGTGAGCGTGTGTGTGTGTGTGTGTGTGTGTGTGTGTGTGTGTTGGGGGGGGTAGAGGTTTCTGGTGAGGAAAACTATTCAAGAGATAATTCAAGCTCCTACAGTAAGATTCAGTGAAATGATCCCAGAACTTACCCAAAGGCCATGGAGGGAAAAAGGGGTGTAGCCTTGCAGAACCTGCTTTGGGGGGGGGTCATCAGGCAGTAACCGTTACTGCATAGGCGTTGTCAAGAAGCCAGAGCCATTTAACTGGCAAGGGTGGTTGGAGAGCAAGCTTAAGACACCCCATAACTACGACTCTTAGACAGGTTGGGGGGGTAAGGCTTGCAGACAAGGGGAGGAGGGGCACTTGAGGGTTGGGTCTTTGCCTCCCCCCCATTCTCTGCTGTCACTCACTACCCCAACAGTCGCCCGGGGGGCGGGCCCCGGAGAGGTGGGGATGGGGGAGGGTAATCTTGTCAGGCGTCTGCTGCAAGGCGTAGGTAGGGACTGCTGAGGGGGGATGCGGGGGGGGGCTCTGAACACGAGTGGGAAGCGAAGAGAGACACGGAGAGGGGGAGGGGACCGGGAACCATTTGAATGAGAGGAGGGGATCGCGGGTACAGTGGGCTCTGGAGGTAGGGCGGGCACGGGTGTGACGGGGCCAGACTCTTGAGCCAGGTAAGGAAAGCAGGTGCGTAGATCTGGGTTTTTCCTCATTTTTTTGTGTCTTTAGTGTACTAGGCCCTTCGGTAGAAAGGGGGCGCCGCCTTCCCCGGGGGCGGGCTTCAAAGCTCCAGAGGCTATCTTTCCCTCAACTAACGGGGCCCCGGGCGGGGGCTCAGACTCCATCCCCAGTGACTATACTCCAGTCCGCAATTTCCAGGCGGCCACTGGGCTGGGAGTCTCGCGCCGGGGGCCGGCGCTGTCTCGCGAGCCCCCTCCTCCAGCCAGCCAATGGGATTGGTTGCTGGCACCGCCCGCCTGCCTGGTGCAGAGCGCTCAGCCCTGCAAGCGGCGCTGCCATTTAAAGGGGCCGCGACCCCTGTCCCGGCTGTTAGGGAGGGAGGTGGAGAAGGAGTGCGGGGCCGTCGCTGTCTGCAGTTCTAGGCTTGTAGCCGTTACTCTAACCCTGCCTCAGGTAGGGGTCGGGCCTGATCAAGCCGAACCGAACCTGCAGGCGGGATCTCGCAGTAGCCGGGAGGGGGGTCTGAGGAGAAATCGTAGCTCCAAAATGTCTTCCTGTAAATGCCTGAGATGGGGGGTGGGCAACAGGAGAAGGGAAAGACTAGGGGAGCAGTAGGGAAGGGGGTCGGGGCCGAGGAAGTGGTCCACCCTGAAAGGTAACCGAACGGGGGAATGGTTAGGAAGGGCAGTTTGTGGGGGCGGGGAAGGGCTGAGGGAGGTCGGGGCTCTGCGGGGAGGGGCGGCGGGGCTGGACAGGGTGGGTAGAGACTGGAAACCTGAGGGGCTCTTGGAGAGTAAGGAGGGACCGGGGGCTGAGATCGCTGGAGCGGGAAAGGCTTCTGGCTGCGGCGGCCAGAAGAGACTCTGAGGGGGCGTTCAGCCTGAGGTGGGGGGTGTGAGAGGTAGGGAGGTAGGAGCTACGAGTCTCGGTGGGGGGTGTCGAGCGGGTTAGAGACCAACTGCCTGGCGAGTGTGGGCACCGGGCCAGGGCGGGGAACGCCACTCCCCACAGAGGGCGCTGTATGGGGGGGGGGGAGTGGACATTGGGACTGAAGCCTGTGAAATGCCCGTCGGTTGTGGGGGGCGGCTGCTAATGAGAAATCCAAGTGCATGACGGGGTGTGTCTCATAGCCTATATAAGAAATTCAGGCTAAGACCACCTCTACTGCCCCATCTTCCGATCTGCAGCCCATACCCAGCCATGGACCCCAGTGATTTCCCCAGTCCATTTGACCCATTGACCCTGCCAGAGAAGCCCCTGGCTGGAGACCTTCCAGTAGACATGGAATTTGGAGAGGATCTGCTGGAATCTCAGACTGCTCCAACTCGAGGATGGGCCCCCCCAGGTCCGTCTCCATCCTCTGGAGCCCTGGACCTGCTTGATACCCCTTCTGGCCTGGAAAAAGACCCTGGAGTAGTCCTGGATGGAGCCACTGAGCTACTGGGGTTGGGGGGGCTACTTTATAAAGCCCCCTCTCCCCCAGAGGTGGACCATGGTCCTGAGGGGACCCTTGCATGGGATTCGGGGGAGCAGACCCTAGAGCCTGGACCAGGGTGCCAGACCCCTGAGGTGATGCCACCTGATCCAGGGGCTGGGGCCAGTCCCCCTTCACCTGAGGGGCTACTAGAACCTTTGGCTCCAGATTCTCCAATAATCCTGGAGTCTCCTCATATTGAAGAGGAGATACCTCCCATAGCTACAAGGAGAAGGGGCTCCCCTGGGCAGGAGGAGGAGGAGCATACCCAAGGGCAGCCACAGAGCCTAAATGCACCCCCTAGCCCTTCAGTGGGAGAGACTTTGGGGGATGGAATCAACCTTTCTCAGAGCAAACCTGGGGTCTCTATCCCTGCTACACATCCTTCTTTGCCAGGTAGGTTGCATTTGGAGGGGGCTGGGGAAAGGGTGGTGGTAAGGAGGGCTGGCTATGTGCTTTGAGAACTGAAGGAGGGGGGCAGGAGAGTGGAAAGATTAGAGTGGGGATCCATGTGGGGAAGGAAGAGTGGGGTGTGGTGAAGAATTTGGAAGATAGGGGTGGGAGAGGTGGAGGGGCTGCGCAGGATGAATGGGGTAGTATGAGGGGATGAATTTGATGGCATAGGTTCCCTTTATCACATTCCAGTGGGCTTTCAGTCCCCAAGTTCATTCCTTCAGAATTTGAAGGAAAATAGCAGGCTTTTAGGTGCTAAAAAATTTCCAGCTGTTTGTTTCGAAATTGGAGTGGAGTTTCTGGGTTTGATGAATGGTAACTCCTCTCCAAAGTCCCTAAGAGCATACTGATTTCAGGGGAATTTCAGAGAGGCAGGATCTAGGATGCATCTCTGGTAGGGGAGGTGCTGTCTAGACCTGAGACTCTAGTTTCTCCCTTAATCTACCTAGTGATATCCTTCCTCTAGGCTGTGATAAGGGTCTGCAGATATATAATCTTAAATATCACCAAAGCCCAGAGGAATCTACCCATACATAACCTTTAACATTTGTTTCCGTTGGTAAAATATAAATTTGTCATGACCAGTGGGACGGAGATGATTGGAAGCGTAGGATAATGCATTTATTTAATGGAGAACACCCGCACACATAAACCTTCCCCACTTCCACCTTAGTACCAAGTCTGAGGTGACCCTGGAAGGGGTAAAAGCCAGACACTTGAGTTTTCCCTTTCAGCTTTGAGTAAATTCTTCCCCAGGAGTGGAGGTGGGGTTTGGGCCTGGGCGGGCTCAAGATTTAGGTTACTTTCTTGCTTCCTTTGCAGGAGATGGTCTGACTGGGAAGGAGATTGAGAAGCCGCCTGAGAGGGTGAGGGGGGAGGGAATTGGAAAGACTCTGGGTCCCCATATAGCCCTGAGAAGGGCAGACCCTTCATTTTCCTTCCTAGATGTTGGTGGGGGGATGCTGTCAGGAAATTCAGAGAAGGGAGGAGCTCTTGTGTCTACTGATTCTTAAGAATGAAGTCCAGCTCCCATTTCCCCCTTCTCTTCGGGGATGGGCCAAGGGTCCGAACCCTGTCACCCCACCTTCCATCTCCTATTCCTTCCCTAACCTTGGGCTCTGGTTAGCGGTTAGCGTGCTACTAGCGTCAGCTTTCCTCCCTGCCCCTCTTTCCAAGGTACAGAAGAGAAGCGAACGCGTTAGAAGAGCAGAACCTCCAAAGCCTGAGGTTGTGGATTCCACTGAGAGCAGTAAGTAGAATTTGAGGAAGTGTGACCTGGGAATTCCTGGTGTAGAGAAGAGCTGAAGGTGGGATTTTGACAGGGCATGGATCTTCTGGCTCCTGTAGTTCCTCTCTGCAGAAAGAGAAGTGCCTGTCTTTGCTGTGGGTTGGCATGGGAACCAAGAGGTAGTGGGGGGAAATTGAAAACAAGAATAAGAATAGAAAGCTTTGTTTCAACTATACTGTCCCTGTCCCTAGTCTTCTTTCTTGGAAGCCCACTCCTGAATATTGTACAATAAGCATGAGTAGCTTCAGATACCAATGTAAAGGGAGAGGAAGTATAACAGCCAGAACAAGCGGAGTCCCAGAGATCCCAGGATCAGTTTTGTACTTACTATTAGTCTGGTCATCAAATGGCTGGAGATCTGTTCTGGCGGTCTTTTCTCACTGCCCCGCCTACTCCCACAGTTCCAGTGTCAGATGAGGATTCTGATGCCATGGTAGATGACCCCAATGATGAGGACTTTGTGCCATTCCGGCCCCGGCGCTCTCCTCGCATGTCCCTGCGCTCAAGTATGGCACAAAGGGCTGGGCGCTCTTCAATGGGCACCAAGATGTCTTGTGCACATTGCCGGACACCACTGCAGAAGGGGCAGACGGCCTATCAGCGCAAGGGGCTGCCTCAGCTCTTCTGTTCTTCATCTTGTCTCACTACTTTCTCCAAGAAGCCTTTGGGCAGAAAGACCTGTACCTTCTGCAAGAAGTGCGTGGAGATCCTAGGGTGGGCGGGGGCAGGGACCAGGGGAGGGAGTTCTGGGTAAGAGAGATTATGTTGGCAAAACCAAGCAGGATGGAGATGATAGAGGTAATTTAGGGAAGTGGTTAGAGTATTTGATTCTATGGTCCTTAATCCAAATCCTAGGGAGTACAGGGATTATTGCTGAGATAAGAGGGTGGTCCTGGGAATGCTCAAACCTGTTCCCACCTCCAGGGAGATCTGGAACATCAAGGACTCAGTTGTGGTACAGACTGGTTCAGGAGGCTCCTTCCAGGAATTCTGCACATCTGTCTGTCTGTCTCTGTATGAGGCCCAGCAGCAGCGTCCAATCCCCCAGTCTGGGGATCCTGCTGATGCCACTCGCTGCAGCATATGCCAGAAGACTGGAGAGGTGAGGCTGCTCACCACAGGCCAATTGACAGAGCCTGCCACCATCACCCCCACCCCCCTCCCGGTTCTGGAGCTGCAGGGGCCAAGCCCCGAGTGGGGGGGAAGGAATTTGGGTGGAAAAGGTAGCCATTATGAGGGAGCAAATTCAAGGATAGAGCTTCTCCAGGGTGTATGCAGCTGACCTTCCTTACCTCCCAGGATCTCGCCATCAAGTCTACAGCCTGACGCACAGGTTGGGGGGCCCTAGGCCCACTGTCTGCTGTGAAGGTCTAGGGTGAGGTGGGAGTTCTGTCCTTGCATTGATTGGGGTGGGCGGTGGTGGCCTGGCCTCAGCTCAGGGTGTGTATATGTATGTGTGGCAGGTCCTACATGAGGTCAGCAACGGCAGCGTGGTGCATCGACTCTGCAGTGATTCTTGCTTCTCCAAATTCCGAGCCAACAAGGGACTGAAAACCAACTGTTGTGACCAGTGTGGGGCTTACATCTACGCCAGGCCTGGGAGCCTTGGCCCAGAGCTCCTCTTCCATGATGGTCAACAAAAGCGGTTTTGCAACACAACGTGCTTGGGGGCGTACAAGAAGGTGGGGCCGAGGGAGTAGTGCATTAGAGGGCTATGGAAGGGGGTGTGGTTCTTGGGTGATAAATAAAGGTGCCTGAAGGGTCGAGGGCTGGGAAAAAAATAAAGCAAATAAAGGGGGTTTCAATTGTATCTGTTATGTTTTATTTTTGAAGCTGGCTGGTGGACACACAGGTCTTTGTTATATCATCATCTATACTTTTTTGTATGCCTGAAAAATTTCATGTTTAAAAAATTTTAAAAATAAAAGTGAAGGGACAAATCCAGCCTCAGCCTCTCCTTCCCCATCCTCACAGAAAAACACACGTGTGTACCCATGTGTCTGGTGCAAGACCCTGTGTAAGAACTTTGAGATGCTATCACATGTGGATCGTAATGGCAAGACCAGCTTGTTCTGTTCCCTGTGCTGTACCACTTCTTACAAAGTGAAGCAGGCAGGGCTCACTGGTAGGTGCAAAGCCCTCTTTTCTGAGATCCCTGCTGGCCTTCCTTCTACTTTCCACATTCCCCTCTTCTAGAGTAATTTCTGCTGCCCAACCTCAGTCCCAACCACATCTTCCCATGGATTTTCTATTCCATCTCTGCCCTGCCTTACACCTTCTATGTGCTCTCTCTTCCTCTTTCTCTTTCTTTCTCTCTTTCTTTCTATGCCCTAGGCCCTCCCCGACCCTGCAGCTTCTGCCGCCGCAGCCTCTCTGACCCTTGTTACTACAACAAAGTTGATCGCACAGTCTACCAGTTCTGCAGCCCCAGCTGCTGGACCAAGTTCCAGGTACTCCAGACCCTGGACCAGGGATACAGGGTGTGGCAACAGGGAAAGGGTAGGAACTGGGGTAGGTAGGTCTGGGTAGGGCAAAGAGAAAGCCTGACCTCCCATCCCCTCCAGCACTGCACACATCTTGCCCCCACCCCTTATTTGTCTTCCTTCCCTCCAGCGTACTAGCCCTGAGGGGGGCATTCACCTGAGCTGTCACTACTGCCATAGCCTCTTCAGTGGCAAGCCTGAGGTCTTGGAGTGGCAGGTAAGATCCCCCCACCCACATCTTGCCACATGTTTGAAGAAGTCTTCTCAAGCTGTGCCTTTCTGGTGCAGATGTCCTAGTTGTACCCTTCCTGTCCTGTGTTTCCACCTCAGGACCAGGTCTTCCAGTTCTGCTGCCGTGATTGCTGTGAGGACTTCAAGCGGCTTCGGGGTGTGGTATCCCAGTGTGAGCACTGCCGGCAGGAGAAACTCCTGCATGAGAAACTTCGGTTCAGTGGGGTGGAGAAAAGCTTCTGCAGTGAAGGTAAGGAAGTGAGGTAGGGACCAAGGCCCTGTCTCTTGTGACCAGGGAGGATGGCAGAGAAAGGAGCAAGGTTTAGAAAGCAGTGTGTAAGGTAGAGCCTTGTCAGAATGCTCACTCCACTTACGCTAAGGCTTTAGGTGGACGAGGTTTCAGATGTAGCACTTTGAAAAGACTGGGTCTTATACCTGTGAATAACTCTGTCTCTAGGCTCTCTTTCCTTTTCTCCCCTTTCTAGGTTGTGTGCTACTGTACAAACAAGACTTCACTAAGAAGCTGGGCTTATGCTGTATCACTTGTACTTACTGCTCCCAAACCTGCCAGCGTGGAGTCACTGAGCAACTGGATGGCAGCACCTGGGACTTTTGCAGTGAGGACTGTAAGACCAAGTACCTGTTATGGTACTGCAAGGTAAGGAGAGTCAGCATGTCAGAAAGAAGGCAACAGGGGCGTGAACCGTTGTACTGCCATCAGCATCAGATCTCCAGGGAGGGGAGCTAACCTCTCCAGTCTCTAAGCTGCTTTCCAAAGAGAGAAACATGGCTTATAGAAGAGAGGGCCCAGCATATTTCTAAGAGGCAGGTCTGACCATTCTGTCAATGCCCTCAGGCTGCCCGGTGCCATGCCTGTAAACGCCAGGGGAAGCTGCTGGAAACCATCCACTGGCGTGGGCAAATCCGTCATTTCTGCAACCAACAGTGTCTGCTGCGCTTCTACAGCCAGCAGAATCAACCCAACTTGGATACCCAGAGTGGGCCAGAAAGCCTCCTGAACAGTGAGTCTGGGACAGTGTGACTTTATTAGAACTGGCCTGGGCTCTTTCAATGTTGGGTCAAGCTCCTTCTTCATCTTCCTTGCATTTCCCTGTTCCCTGGCCAGAGTACCACTACCATGCTCTTTTATCTTTTGGACTCTTTGGGTATTCTTTAAATTTTGGAGTGAGTCTGTTGGTTTTCTGCAAGGATGTGTAGTTGAAGGTGTACTCAGGTAGGATAGGACTTGTGGTGGTTATGGTTAGTTTTCAGAAAAAGGGAAGTATCAGCTTAAGCTTTACCTTAAACACTGAAAACTGTTACCATTTCTAGAACATTAGCCTAGTGCTTCAGTCACTAGGGATATACATATACACTCCTGAGGGCTGTCTAATGGAAGGCATAAAGTGAGGGGCAGGAGGTGGAGGTGTTACTTTTTTTGTTTTTAGCTTCTTTTTTGTAACTTTTTTTCTTTCTTTATTGATATTTATTGAGTTCTACATTTTTCTCTGCTCTCCTCCCTGCCTCTCCCCTCCCCCCTTTAGCCCTCCCCCAATGTCCCTATGTTCCCAATTTACTCAGGAGATCTTGTCATTTTATACTTTCCCATGTATATTAGGTCTATGTAAGTCTCTCTTAGTGTCCATATTGTTGACTAAGTTCTCTGGGATTATGGTTTGTAGGCTGGCTTTCTTTGCTTTATGCTTAAAAACCACCTATGAGTGAGTACATGTGACAACTGTCTTTCTGTGTCTGGGTTAGGAGGTGTTACTTTTTAAATACAATATTTCATTCTTCTTGGTAGCTAGAAGCAAAGAATATTCTTGGCTACTGTTTTTGGGGCCCAGAGAAGACCAGACCTGGGGTAGGAAGGAAGAAAAATACTAGACTTCCTATTTCTAAAGAGTGCTCTTTCATAAAGCTCTCCTAGAAAAATGGTGTGGAAAACAATTAGTTCCTCCAGCAAGAGCATTTACTTGTTTGATTCTACAGGTCAATCTTCTGAGTCAAAGCCCCAGATACCCTCTCAAACCAAAGTGGAAAACAACAGCACAGTGAGGACCCCAGAGGAAAATGGGAATTTGGGCAAGGTCAGAACAAAAACCAAGAGGGAGGATTGTTTCAGAGGAGGGTACTATAATTGGCAGAATTTACATTCCTTTGATGCTACAGATTCCTGTGAAGACTCGATTAGTTCCAAGTGTGCCCACTCCTCCACCCCCACCACCCCCAGCAACACCCCGAAAAAATAAAGCTGCCATGTGTAAGCCGCTGATGCAGAACCGGGGAGTCTCCTGTAAGGTGGAAATGAAGTCCAAAGGAAGTCAAACAGGTGAGTGCCATGATACCTCCATTCCATGGACTGTATTCCTAAGTTGTAAGCTTCCTGCTTTATGCCCAGGAACCTAGGTAGCGCTCTCTCAGTTTGTTAGAGGCAGTTTTGTGACATTGAACACATGTTTAGATTTTTGGGGGATGACAGATGATCATCAGGTCCTAGATCAGATATCACTAATATAGAAGGGGGGGCTGAAAAGAGTTTTCTTGTCTGCAGAAGAGTGGAAGCCACAGGTGATTGTGCTGCCTATCCCAGTGCCCATATTTGTGCCAGTGCCTATGCATCTATACTGCCAGAAAGTCCCCGTGCCTTTCTCAATGCCTATCCCGGTAAGTGGACTTGCCCTTCCTGACCAGTCCTCTTTTATCCTGGATTCTTTATCCTGGATATCGTTCTTTATCTAGGATTCAGGCCCACTCTCTCTGGTTTTCTCATAAGTTGGTACCCTTATCCACTGGTGTGATTCTTGACATTTAATTGGGATTTGTGTCTCTAGGTACCTGTGCCCATGTTCTTGCCCACTACCTTGGAGAGCACAGAAAAGATTGTGGAGACCATTGAGGAGCTGAAGGTGAAGATCCCTTCCAACCCGTTGGAGGCTGACATCCTGGCCATGGCAGAAATGATTGCAGAGGCTGAAGAGTTAGACAAGGCCTCTTCTGATCTTTGTGGTATGCAATGGATAGCGATGATGGCGGAAACAGTGCTACCAGTCTGCCTGCCTATAAGGGTGGGAGGTGTGGTCTTGGTGCTAAGTGGGATGGGAAGGGATGGCTGGGATCAGTCCCAGAAGCCTGTGTGGGTGTTGGACAAGAGCTACAGTGACTGAGCTGACTTCTTTGCCTCTCAGATCTTGTGAGCAACCAGAGTACAGAGGGACTTCTGGAAGACTGTGACCTGTTTGGCACAGCTCGAGATGATGTCCTGGCCATGGCTGTTAAGATGGCTAATGTCTTAGATGAGCCTGGGCAAGACTTGGAGGCAGATTTCCCCAAGAGTAAGTAGGATTTAAGGCATGCCCACTGAATATTGTAGCGTTGTGCTATTAGGAAAGGAGTGTTTCTTATGATCCTGAGCATGACTCTAAAGAATGTTTATTAAGACAGGACAGGGATTAGATAGTGGTGGCATATGCCTTTAATCCTGGCACTCAGGAGGCAGAGGCAGGGAGATCTCTGAGTTTGAGACCAGCCTGATCTACAGAGAATTCCAGGACAGCCAGAACTACATAGAGAAACCCTGTCTGAAAAAAAATCAACCAACCAACCAACCAAAAAAACAAAAATAGATAGAACTGTTTGTTTTTTTGCTTTTTTTTTTGAGATAGAGTCTCAAGTAACCCAGCTCAGACTGTCCTTGAATTTACTCTGTAGCTAATTTCTGATCCTTCTGCCTGGATTATAGGTGTATACCACCATTCCTAGTTTATATGGTACTGGGAATTGAACCCAGGCCTTCATGTATACTAGGTATATGTCTACTAGGCTACATCCCCTAGCCTTTGTTTTTTATTTTTAGTTGTGTGTAAGTGTGTGTGTATATGGATATGTATGAATGCTCATGTGTGTACAAGTCCATGTTCAGGCCAGAGGAAAACCTTGTGTATCATTCTTTAAGTGCTGCCCACCTCTTTTTTGAGATGGAGTCTCTTTCAGTGCCCTGGCACTTGCCAAGTAGGCTAGGCTGGCTGATCAGCAAGCCTCGGGGATCCACCTGTCCTTGCTGTTCCAGTGCTGGGATTACAAGTGCATGCTACCACTCCTGGCTTCTCATGTGTGTGTTAGGGAAATCAAACTCAGGTCCTCATGCTGGCCTGGCAAGCACTTTATCAACTGAGCCATGTCCCCTGTCCCCATTGTCACCATTTTTATGTGTACAGTTCAATCATGTTAAGTATATTCATGTTGCTTTGAATTTGTGAATATTTGTGTTCAATGTGGTTGATTGTGAGAATTCAATCCAAGGGCCTGTGTATGTTAGGCAAGCTCAACTACTGAGCTACACCCCAGCCCTATTTTTTGCTTTTTATTTTGAGAGAGGGTCTTTTGAGTTGCCCAGGTTGGCTTTGAACACATTCTGTAGCCTAGAAGGTCCTTTACCACATGTATAGCCTGTGTCTGGTGTTTGTGTACCTCTGACTACCTTTCATATATTGAGTTCAATGAAGCTGATGAAGTGCTTCTTCCTGAGTTGAATGAGCAAGTAACAAGGATGGGATGAGAGGACTTTAGAGGCCTAAAGAAATTGATTTCTTTTTTCTTTCCCTTCTATTAGATCCTTTGGACATTAACCCAAGTGTAGACTTCCTCTTTGATTGTGGCCTTGTAGGGCCTGAGGATGTATCTACTGAACAGGACCTTCCTCGAGCCATGAGGAAGGTGAGGACTGAGGTTACTGTATCCACAAAAAGAAAATGGACATTTGAAGGAGTGGGGCTCTCTCATAGACACACAAGAAAGCTTCCCTGGTCTCCTTTCTCCAACACTAGAAGTATTGAGATCTAGTCAAACTTTGCATTTCTCCTAGTTCACAAGATTATCAAAACTATTCTGGGGCTTTCTGCCATGGTAGCATTCTGTGTTCTTACATCAGTGCTCCCATCCCCAATGGTGAGCACTGTCCTGCATGGTGCCCTGGTGTTGCCTTTGTTGTCATCGTCCTATTGTCTTCCTTTCCAGGGTCAAAAGAGGCTGGTGCTTTCTGAAAGCTGTTCCCGGGACTCTTTGAGCAGCCAGCCTAGTTGTACTGGTCTCAACTATTCATATGGTGTTAATGCTTGGAAGTGCTGGGTGCAGTCAAAATATGCCAATGGAGAAACCAGCAAGGGTGATGAGCTACGCTTTGGTCGTAAGTACTTGGGAGGAAAAATGGCACAGAGAGGGAAAGAGAAAGGAGCTATATTAACCTAGTAACAGTTGAAGATGCCTAGGAATGGTAAGGGTGTGATCACTTATGGGCTCCCCACCCAGTAAAGACAGTGAACAGATATAGATTAAAGGGAGAGCCTGTCTAGGTTCAAGGCTGAGGACTTCTTTCATAATTGATGGGTTTTTTCAGGAGCTAGTTGTGACAAGACAAAAGGGTTAATGGTGGAGCTATGTGAAATTCTCCACATGGAGTTCTCTTAATCCTATTTACCTCTACTACATATCACTTCAGCCAAACCCATGCGTATCAAAGAGGATATTCTCGCCTGTTCAGCTGCTGAGCTCAACTATGGTCTGGCCCAGTTTGTGAGAGAAATTACTCGACCCAATGGTGAACGATATGAACCCGACAGTATCTACTATCTGTGTCTTGGCATCCAGCAGGTACCTCTTGCACACCATCTTGTTTTCTATCGCTTTCAACACAGCATACACAATTCTACTGAACTGCTTCTAGCCCACTCCTTCTTGTCACTTGTCTCTTCCCCTAAATAGGCAGCTTGTCTAAATTTCCTGTGACAAATATATGTCAATGGTCTCCTAAAATCAGTGCTCCATTCCAGGACTATTGGTCAAGCACCAGTCTTCATTGCTATCTGGATCCTCTAGATCACCGTTGAGTCTTGAGGAAGGATGTGAGGGCTGAGTTCCTTGAGTAGTTGGGTAATGTTTAGTTCTCACTTGGTGAAGTTAGCAACTAGGACCTGATAAGGGTATCTGAGCTTGTGAGAACCGTCTGTCTCCAAGCTCCACCTCTTTCAGCAAAGCCTCAGTCCATCGGCAGTCATACCTGAGGGAAGTGCACTTGGTTATCTACTCAAGCAGTTGTCTCCCATCCTCGTTAATTATCAGGGACCGTGACTGCAGCTTTCATTGTCATTCTCTTTCCTGTAGATCCTAGTCTGGCTTTATGTATTTCTGTTTTTCTTTCTCTAGTATTTGCTGGAAAATAACCGAATGGTGAACATTTTCACGGACCTTTACTACTTGACTTTCGTTCAAGAACTCAACAAGTCTCTGAGTACCTGGCAGCCTACACTCCTTCCCAACAGTAAGGGACAGGAACTTAGCAAGCCCTTCTTTCTCTCTTCCCTTCTTCCAACACATCACTATAAGAGTCCTGTACTGTCTGGCCTGTCTCTAAGGGTTCAAGGGTAGGAGTATATACCTGGTTGCCTCAGGGTTTCAAGCTAATGGAGCCAGAGTCCCTGCCCTTGAACATGAGAAGGAAAGCCAGTTGTGGTGATGCATGCCTATAATCCCAGCATCAGGGAGGCTGAGGCAGAATTGTGAGTTCTAGACCACCCTGGACTATAGAGGGAAACACTTTTTAAAAAGAACATGAGTTAGGCATGGTGGTATATGCATTTAATCCCAGTGTTAGGGTTCTGGACCAGCCAGCCCTACATGGTGAAACCCTGAGGCTTTTTTTTATTTATTTAAATGGAAGCACAAAAAGAGAAACGTGAGGAATAGGTCAAGATTTTTAGTCTGATCCAGGGGCAATGATATGTGCCTATAGTTCAGGTTTTCTTGGAAGACTGAGACAAGATCTCAAGTTTAAGGCTAGACTGAGTTACAGAGGGACCCTTTTCTTAAAAAGGAAAAAAGAAAAAAGACTCAGGTCTATAGACTTATCTCTGGGACCAGAAAAAAAGACAGTCCAGGTTTGGGTGGTTAGTTAAGAAAAAAAAGCAAGATGTGGGAATCATCCTAAGCATTAGGTCTACCTACATATAACTTGCTTGGAGATGGTCAGAGAGGTATTACATGTAGATGAATAGTATATAAAAAAATGCCCAATTCCAGGATAGGCTAGGCTACACAGAGAAACCCTGTTTCAACACCACCACCTACGCCAAATTGCCCAGCTCTACTGTGTAGTTCAAATGTCAGGGTTTATATGCAGTTAAGAAGCCTACAGTTAAGTGTATGTATGTGTAGGAACTCAGGTGGGTTTGGGAAGCCGATCCCCTTTGTTTTTCTCTTTGTCCATCACAGATACTGTATTCTCCCGTGTGGAGGAAGAACACCTCTGGGAGTGCAAGCAGCTGGGGGTCTATTCTCCCTTTGTCCTTCTCAACACCCTCATGTTCTTCAACACTAAGTTTTTTGGACTGCAGACAGCTGAGGAACACATGCAGCTCTCTTTCACTAATGTGGTACGGCAGTCTCGCAAGTGTACCACTCCTCGGGGCACCACAAAGGTGGTGAGCATCCGCTACTATGCCCCAGTCCGACAGAGGAAAGGGCGAGGTATGAGGCTCTCCCCTCCTTTGCTTCTGCCCTTTATGTTCTTTTCCTGGCATTCCCACCATACCCGCCAGGTTGGTCCTCTGCTTTGCCCCCAGCTTCCCTCTGTGTTTGCAGAAAAGATGAAAACAGTCCTGATAGACAGCGGCTGGCTGTTTCATAATAGGAGGGCAGTTAACGCCTGTTTCTCACCTTCATCATTTCTAGGCAATTTATTTGCTTGCCGTATTTTGAAAGAATGAGGGTGGACAGATAGTAAGCTGTTAGGTGTGTCTGACTATCAGGGAGAGTTAAGAGTAAATAACAAATTTTCTATGATTCAAAAACTACATACTGAGGACTGGAGAGATGGCTCATTGATAAAACACCCATGCAAGCCACATAATATGAGGTCCTGAGTTTGGATCCCTAGCACCCGTGTAAACCTAGGCATGGTGGCCTATGTCTATAACCTAGAGCTGGAGCAAGCAGGGGTAGAGACAGGTAGATTCCCCAGAGCTCATTGTTCAGCTAGTTCTGCTAGTTGGTGAGCTCCAGGCTCAGTAATAGACTCTATCTCAACATAATATACAGAGGAGAGAAGAAGGTACCCAGTGTCAACCTCTGGCCTCGACATACGCACATATGCACCTGCTCGCTCATGTGCCCATGCACAACAAAAGTATGCACTCACACATACACGCAAGCATAACAATAAATCAAGACTGTACAGAGGGAGGAAAAGAAACTACATATTGGTTTCCATTCTCTGTGGCCCTGGAATTCTGTCCTTTCTGCGTGTGATTCTTCAGGTCCCTTCTGTGTGCCATAAATTATGAGGCAAAGGTTGCGGCCATCATTTTTAATCTGACCTAGAAGGAAGCCTAACCTTCCAACAAACTGTTTTACCAATTACTTTGTATGACTTGTGAGATCACCTCTTTAAGAAGTCAACTTGGGAATGATTATATACACTTTGTCAGGAAGAGCTGGAGAAGGCCGCAGAGTAGTACACCTATAGGATGTTTGGTTAGTGTGGAGAGACTAACAAACCTTCTGCTTTCCTTCCTTCCCTCCCTCCCTCCTTTCTTTCTCCTTTTTGTGGTAATAGAGATAGAACCCAGAGCCTTGTATGTGCTAGACGAGTACTTTTCTACCTAGCTACACTCCTAGCCTTCCTTTATTCGCTGTTCATTTCTATATGAAGCTGTATTTTTTGATCCTGTGGCCTTATCTCTGTGCCCTTGATTGTGGTCTGGGAGGTGACTCATTGGGCCTGTGTTCTAATGTGTCTGGGTCATTTCCCTCCACTATAGACACAGGTCCTGGGAAACGGAAGAGGGAAGATGAAACTATCTTAGAGCAACGTGAGAATCGCATGAATCCCCTCCGCTGCCCCGTCAAGTTCTATGAGTTCTATCTCTCAAAATGGTGAGTTAGTGAGTTCATAGGAATGATTTACCATGTGAACCTAAGAGGCCTGCTCTGCCTTGGTATACTACTAATGACTGTCTTCCACCCTCATCCCCACTATTGTAGTCCTGAAAGCCTCAGGACTCGAAATGATGTGTTCTACCTGCAACCTGAGCGCTCCTGCATTGCGGAGTCACCTCTCTGGTATTCTGTGATTCCCATGGACCGAAGCATGTTGGAGAGCATGCTTAATCGCATTCTGGCTGTGCGTGAGATTTATGAGGAACTTGGTCGTCCTGGGGAAGAAGACCTAGACTGAATCCATGTGGTACCTTGTATCCATCTTTCACATCAGTGTCTGTCCTATGGGGCAACTGGCCCAGAAACCAATGTTATCCATTCTGAAGGCCCCTGACTGCCTCTTTCTATTCTCTCATTCCCTGTCTTTCCCAGGAATCCCTGGCTTTAACCTTCCATATCAGTTGTAACCATGGGGCCCCAATCTTCTGTACTCATGGGCTAGTCCCCTTGTGATGGGCATGAACCAGGTAGCCCATTTTCTTTATGCTTCACAGTGAACCCTTTCTGCTGGGGCCTGACTCTGATGGAGTGATAATAGCTCTGGTGATCCTGTTGGCTTTGGGTGTCCTGACCTATATCTATGTAGGTGAAGCCCTGTGTTCCTAGGTCGGACCTAGGGAAGAACCCAGCTGCCTTCTCTGCCCTGTGTCCTCTCTCTCTCTCCTCTTCCCCAGTACCATGGTGAAAGGGTCTTGTCTGAGAAATATGAAATAAATGAGGGGACCATTTCCCTAAAGCACAGAGCTCAGACACTTTTATCCCTCCTGAAATAAGTGATTGTTAGCACCTTTCCCCACCATGTCCCTTACCTGCCCTTTGAGCACCACTGGTGCTGTAGTTTCTCAAGAGTTCCAAATGCTTTCTTTTCCTCAAAGGCAGAGAATGATTCAGTATGGGGAGCAGACTCCTATTGTGCATATTTCTGTCCCCTTGGTTTATGTGTTTGTCTCTCCTTCCATCTTAGGGTGGCATGAGCCATGGTGTCAACATGCTTACCCCTCTGTAACTGCCTTCCTTTAGTTTCACGAACAGAGCGCTCAAAGCAAAAATGACCTTCTGACTTGGATTGGGGCTGGGTTCCCCAATGTTGTTCTCCCCCTATCATCAGAACCAGGCCCACCGTATGGGGGCCTAGGCCATACAGGATGGGGTTTGTGGTCAAAAGATAGGTGAGGAACTGTGGATAAGGGTCCTGCTCCTACTACTACCTACATCTTCTCTTTTCCCCATCTTACATTTGTGGGCCCAGAAAACGTAGTGTCTGGCAGAGGGAGTGCCCAGTTCTTTCCCTGTTGGCTTTGCTGCTTCCCAGCCTTCTTTTTGTGTTTTTATAACTGTCACCAGTTTAGCCACTGTTTAAATTGTATATATTGTACTGAGGTGCCTGGCCTGTTCCTTCAGTGAGCCATGCCCACCCTTGTGTTGTAGTGAGAAACTGTTGTCACAACTAACCTTCTGTCTCTGGAATTGTTTGTTTCAAATAAAGAGTTAAAATTGTCCTTTGCTTTCTCTGGGGGAGGGAGAGTTGGCTTTGAAGGAATGGGAGGCTCATATCTCTTCAAGGAGAAGATCCCTAAAACAATAAAGAATGGAGGGAAAGGCCTGAAAACCTGCAGATGGTTGCAACAAGTATGTCTACGATACTGTACACTTTCACAAGGGCTAGAGAGATGGGAAGGATAAAAGATGGATTAAAAATAATTGCAGAAGGGGTCGGGCAGTGGTGGTGCACATCTTTAATCCCAGCCCTTGGGAGACTGAGGCAGGCAGATCTCTGAGTTCGAGGCCAGCCTGGTCTACAGAGTGGTCCAGGACAACCAGGACTGTTACATAGAGAAACCCTGTCTCAAAAAACAAGAATAAATAATTGCAGTAGGAAGGGAACACATTAAATACAATTTTAGGCTCTTTAGGTAAAAGTAACTGTCACACAAGGCTGAAGAGACCTGAACTTGATCTCTACAGTCCACAGTCAAATGAAAGAATCCACCGATTCTCAAAACACCCTTTATCCTCAATTCATACAAACATGCCACTGATAAAATATTTTTAATAAAATACTGGAGTTGGAGAGATAGATCAGTGGGAAAGAGCACCTGCTGTTCTTTTTTGTTTTTTTGTTTTGTTTTGTTTTGTTTTTCGAGACAGGGTTTCTCTGTGTAGCTTTGGAGCCTGTCCTGGAATTAACTCTTGTAGACCAGGCTGACCTTGAACTCACAGAGATCCGCCTGCCTCTGCCTCCCCGAGCTAGCGCTGGGATTAAAGGTGTGTGCCACCACCACCTGGCTAAACACAGGGTCTTATTATGCATCCCTGGCTAGCCTGGAACTCAGAGTCACTTGCCTCTGCTTTCCAAGTGCTGGGATTCCAGGGATGTACCTCTGTGCCTGGTTTCAAAATAAAGTTTAGGCATCAAAATTAATTCAGAGATTTTGAAGGTTACATCCGCAGGGTCCAGTGAATAAGTGGTAGAGAGAGTTGGTTTCTAAAGCCAGTGTGGGAAGGCTGAGAACCATCCCAAATTCCAGGTGGGCCCGGATTACAGAGAAAGATCCTGCCTCATTAAAAAAATTAAATAAATAACAAAACAAAAGGGTAGAATTGAAGAGATGGTTCAACATTTAAGAGCAGGCACTGGCTGATCTTCCAGAAGACATGGGTTTGAGTCCTAGCACCCACATGGCAGCTCACAACCATCTATAACTCCAATCTCAGGAGATCTGACACTTTCTGGGGTCTGTGGGCACCAAGTGTACATGTGGTACACAGACATACATGAGGGCAAAACACTCATACACACAGAATAAAATAATAAAAAATTTTAAGTTGGGCGGTAGTAATGCATGCTTTTAATCCCAGCACCCGGGAGACAGAGGCAAGTGATTCTCTGAGTTCGAGGCCAGCCTAGTCTACAGAGTGAGTTCCAGGATAGCCAAGGCTACACAGAGGAAACCCTGTCTCATAAAAACAAACAAATAAGCAAAAAGATATACCTGAAACTAGTTGGGCAGTGGTGGCACACTCTTTTAATCCCAGTACTCAGGAGGCAGAGGCAGAAGGATCTCTGTGAGTTCGAGGTCAGCCTGGTCTACAAAGAGAGTTCCAGGACAGCCAGGACTACACAGAGAAAACTTGTCTCAAAAACAAACAAACAAACAAAAATTTAAAGAGTGAATACTGGTCTATCAGAGGACCCAAGTTCAGACCCCAGCACCCACACAGGTGTTCAAGATGCCTGTAACTCCAGCTCCAAGGGATCATACACAACCACCTCTGGCTTCTGTGGGTACAGACACACACATGCACACAAATAATATTGAAAAAGATTATTTTATGTGTATGAGTGTTTGCTTGCATGATTATGTGCGCCACATGCATGCCTGGTTGAGAAAATCAGGTAACAGTATGGAAATGGGGCTGGCAAGTTAATTCAGTCAGTTAGAGCACTTGCTGCAAAAATGAAAGGAGAGAACCCACACATACCAAAAGCTGTTTTCTGACTTCCACAGGCAGGCTGTCCCCAGTCTTCCCTCACTTGCCTTCACGCATACACGCACATGCATGCTCACACATACACACAAATAAAACAAGTAAATGTAAAGTAAGAGAGAGAGGATAAGAAAAAGAATTGATAGGAAAAGCAAATGATGATGTTATCGTCTATATTAGGCATTTCAAAATTCAGTACTAGGGAATGGGTGGTGACTGGCAAGATGCTCTGCAGGCAAAGGCACCTGCTGCCAGACCGGATGATCTGAGTGTGATCCCTGGAACCCACATGGGGGAATCAATTCCCACAAGTTGCCCTCTGATACACACACACACACACACACACACACACACACACACACACACATAGTGGGCATGCATATGTTTGCATACATAAAACAAATACATTTACTTTTTTTTTTTTTAAAGTCAGGGTCCCAGGCTTGGTGGCACATGCCCATAATCTCAGCTCTTGAGAGATGCAGGCAGATGGATCTCTGTGAGTTCACTGGTTTACATAGTGAGGTCCAGACCAGCCAGGGCTACAGAAAGATACTCGTCTCAAGCAAACAAGCAATAACAACAACAAAAACAACAAACCAAAACAAAATACCACCGACAACGTTTCTCATTAACAAAGAAAGAAACATGCCCATCAAAATCCCAGCAAAATTCTTCAAAGACCTTGAAAGAACGGTACTCAACTTCATTTGGAAAAGCAAAAAACCCAGGATAGCCAAAACAATTCTGGGCAATAAAAGAAT
>JAQHUG010000094.1:6808256-6837848 GCA_028555095.1 Dicrostonyx torquatus | reverse complement strand
CTAATATACATGGGAAGTAGAAAGTAGAAAAAGACAAGATCTCCTGAGTAAATTGGGAGCATAGGGACATTGGGGGAGGGTTGAAGGGGGGAGAAGAAAGGCAGGGGGGAGAGCCCAGAAAAAATGTAGAGCTCAATAAATATAAAAAAAGAATAAAAGAGGGGAAAAAACAAAAACAAAAAATAAAATAAAAAAACAAAATGTCAGAAATGAACCACGAAGAACAAAGCTCACCAGAAAAACAAACAAACAACAACAACAAAAACAACAAAGAAAGAAACAGAGGAGAGCAAAGGAAAGCAGGAGGAGCCCCAAGTCTAAGATGCCAAAGGTGCTCATGATCCTTGTTTTCACAGCTTGGGTCAAGGTGAGTCTATTCTGCTTTCTCTGTCTCCCATTTGCAGCAGGGTCCAAAGCTGTTGTCTTTCTCTACCTCTTTCCTCTGTTGGAACAGAGAAGGAAGAATCTGATGTCATTTATTTAGCTAAATTTCTACTTGGTGCCCAGCCTTGTCTAGTCACTAAGGATAGATATAAGCTAACTAAGAACTTGGGTCCCTCACTTGTGAGCACTCTTTGGGTCCTTCACTTGTGAGCACTCTGGTTTGATAGAAAGGACCAGGATGCAACTAGGGGGAGGAAATGAAGGGATGCAGCAAAGGCTCTTGCTCTTGGGTCACAGAGCAAGGGTTGGCATCTGTGTGGTCCCTGAGAATCAGTCCTGTAAATTTGCATTCTATAAGGTTTCTCCTCATCCTCATTATAAGTCTGGGAAAGACTTGCATACTAACAGAAAAACAGGCTCCAATGGAATTATTTCTCATTCTCCCTCTGGAGGTGACATGGGAACTGGGTTTTCTGTCTCAAAAAAGAGTGGGCACAGCCAGATGGTGGTGGCGCATGCCTTTAATCCCAGCACTTGAGAGGCAAAGGCAGGTGGATCTCCGTGAGTGCGAGGTCAGCCTGGTCTACATAGTGAGTTCCAGGACAGCCAGGACTGTTTTCACAGAGAAACCCTGTCTTGAAAAAAAAAAAAAAAAGGAGTGGCCACTAGTGGAGATACAACAACCAGTGTGAACAAAGCCAAGGAGGAGACACAATGCAACATTCATGTGTGTGTCTGTGTGTGTGTGTGCGCGCGTACACATACATACATACCATGGTTAAGGAATCAGTAGCTGAAATCTGGGCTGTAGAGGGGTGGACAGGAGGATTTCCTGAAAGAATGAGGGTGGTGGGAGGTCCTGCTGGGGAAATGCAGATCAGATTGGAAAAGGCATTCATTACTGCCTCCCATCGTGCCCTGCTAGGACAGAATTCACCCAAGACTTTTTTTTTTTTTCAGTGAAAAGTCAGCAAGGCAAGAAAACCCTCACTTTTGACAAGTGGGTGTGGTCAAACCTGATCCTGCATAGTGTCCCACTGTGCTTTACCTTAGAAGCAAAGGAAAGCATAAGACTACCACAGTGTTGACAAGGCAGCACAGGCTTACATGCCCAGCAGCCAGAAGACAGAGGCTCACAGATTCAAGGCCAGCCTGTGCTACATGGAGAGTTCCTATTTTAAGGAAAAGACAAGAGCTGAGCGTGCGGCTTAATGGCGGAGCATTTGTCTAACAAATACAGAGTTCTGGTTTGCTCCTTAGGACCATACCAAAAATGAAATTAGGACTTTCACTAAGAATTGGCAGCCCAACCGGACTCTGTGGTGTGTGAGTGTGCAACATATGCAGATGTGTGTAAGTGGCCACAGGTCAAGATCAGGTATCTTCCTCAATCACTCTATCTTAACAGGGTTTCTCATTGAACCTGAAACTCCTCAATTCACTAGGCTGACTGGCCAGTGCGCTTCAGGGATCCTCCCATCTCTGACTCCCCGGTGCTGGGATTACAAGTGTAATGGTCTGTCCTGACCCTTTAAGAGACAAGCCACGCCACACCCACTCCTTCCCCTTTCAGCCAGGCAAACTGATCTGCTTCAAGCCTGAGCCTTCCTTCTCTCTCTCTCTCCCTCTCTCCGTCTCTCTCTGCTCTTCCCCTTCTCCCCTTTCCTTCCATAAGCCACTAAATAAGTATCCAGCTTCATTCTGCATGGTGTGCCTATCCTTCTTGGTCTCTCACCTGCTACGCGTGGCTTCCTGCCTGGGACCCGGCTGCCATGGTCTCGGGAACTGCTGCCCTGCAGCATTTTATTTAAACCATTACAACAAGCACACCCCCAATATACCCTATTCTTGCTTTTAATTTCTTTCTTTTAATTTTCTTCTTTCTTTCTTCCTTCCTTTCTTCCTTTCATCTTTTTTTTCTTTTTTTCTTTCTTGAGACAGATTCTCACTACATAACCCTGACTGTCTTGGAATTCACTATGTAGGCCATGCCTGACTCTGCCTTCCCAGTGCTAGGATTAATGGCATGTACTACTATGCCTGTCTGTACCCTACTTTTAAGCAGATGCTGTGGTTTAAACCCAGGCCCTCAAGCTTGTAGGTGGCAAACATTTTACTCACTGAGACATCTTCCCCAGTTCCATGGCGTAATGCTTTTTAAAAAATATTTTTAATTCTCTCTGTGTGTGTGTGGATTTGTATATGCATACGAGTACATTGCCCATGGAAGCCAGAAGATGCCAGAGCCTCTGCAACTGGAGTTACAGGCTATTGTGACCTGCCCAATGTGAGTACTGGGAACTAAACTTGGGTCCTCTGCAAGAGTGGCAAGTAAGTGCTCTTAACCATTGAGCCATATCTTTAGCCCCACCATGGCTTCATGCTTTGTTCATCTGAAATAAGGTCTCACAAGGTAGCCCTGGCTGGTCTAGAACTCACTCTATAGACCAGGCTGGCCTCAAACTCACAGAGATCCATCTGCCTCTGCCTCCCGAGTGCTGGGATTAAAGTGCTGGCCACTTCGAGTTTTAAGGAAAACTTAAACTACCATGCATGGATGAGAGGATGTGCGAGGACAGGGCACTAAAGAAGCCTTGACGGCCAGTCCAAGGGGACAGAATGGCCTAGAAATGATTAGTTCTATGTCTTCAGCATCCGGCTAGCTGGAGTTCCAGTTCCACATTTTGGCTCCTTCTTTCCTAGCTGAGTGATATGGATAAGTTATTTATTCTGCATGGGCCTGTTTCCTCATCTGTAAAATAGGGACAGCATGGTGCTCACTGAAAGGAAAGGTGAAGATTAAAAGAGATAATGTTTAACACAGCGCCTGGCATGGAACAAGCACTTTAATAAGTATTAAGTCCCCTGCTACACCTTATCAGTTAGGACATTATGGCTACCAAGGAGGAAGAAAGGGACTTGAGAAAGCTTTGAAGAGAATTAACAAACCTCATGTGTCTGTCAGGCAAACCGCCTATATTTTTGTGAGAATGAGTTCAGGTTGGAGCTAATTCTCCCAGGTGTTTTTGTTGGAGGTGTCGAGGTTAGGGAGGATGAAACCTAGGACCTTGTACAAGCCAGACACTCTACCACTCAGCGTCCCCCACCCCCTCCCCTTTAACCTTTCTGTTGACAGAGTCTCACGAAGTTTGCCTGACCAGTCTTTCTGAACTAATTAGTCTCAGTATCTGAGGGAATGAAAGGCTCTGTCTCTTGAAGGGAGGCCATTGAGGAGTCAGGAAAAGACAGACAGAGGGAGGCTGGAAGTAGAGTACTTGATTAGCATGAGTAAGGTCTAGGTTCCTTCCCCAGCACGGGGCGGGGAGGGTAGAAAAGCCAAGAGGGACTTTAAAAGGTCACTGCTGGATTGAGGAGAAAGGAGGAATTTCAAAAGATTATCTTGAGAGAGCTCAGGGGTTAAGAGCACTGGCTGCTCTTTTTGACGACCAGGGCTCCAGCTGACTACAACCTGTGACTCCAGTTCCAGGGAATCTGGGGCCCTCTTCTGGCCTCTGTGGATACTAGGCACGAAAGTGGTGCACCTACATGCGTGCAAAACACTCATATACATAAAAATAAAATAAAATAAATGCAAAAAACTTACCTTAACTTAGATATTTGAAGGTTGGGAGCCTCTTCCCACCTTCCCTGAATCCCAGACTACCTGCAGCCCACTTTGGGCAGAGCTTCCCACAATGGCCTCTCTCCTGCATCCCTCCCCCCCACCCCCGACTCTAGGGGTGCAGAGTGGCCGTTAATTTGTTTCTTTTGTTTTGTTTCGGTTGCTTGTTTGCTTGTTTTAACTTTCAGCATTTCTTTCTTGAGCTGGGAGAATCAAATGCTCATTTTCCCCTGTAGGTTAGTGCTCAGGGACATTTTACTGGTGTGAGCTCTGCGTAAACCACCACACGCTGCAGCGCCCCCTTAAGCTTGCCTTTGGGATAGAGAAAATGGTGCAAAAAGGAACTCAACTGGTAAGCACTCGTCCAGTGTGGATAAGGCTGTGGGGTCCATTTTCAGCCCCACTTCTCTTCCTAAAAAAGATTTATAGACAGGAAATAGCACAAATTTGGGATTGGGATAGCCCTAGGATTTTTTTGTCATTATTGTTTTGAAACAGTGTCTTGCTATAGCTCTGTCTTGCCGGATAGTGGTGGCGCATGCCTTTAGTCCTAGCACTCAGGAAACAGAGGCAAGCAGATCTCTGTGAGTTTGAAGCCAGCCTAGTCTACAGTGTGAATTCCAGGACATTTAGGGATACATAGAGAAACCTTGTCTTGTAAAATATCGTCCACATACTAAAGAGAAGAAAAAAAAGAGAAAAACCAAAAGAAGAAACAAGCAAATAAACAAAACCTCCAAACACAAACAAACAAAAAAACCCACCTGTGTCCTCCTGCCTTAGCCTCCCGAGTGCGAGGATCATAAAAGCAACACACCAGGCTGCCTGTGGTTCAATTCCTTTTTTTTTTTTTTTTTTTGAAACAAAGTCTCACAAAGCCCTGACTGGAACTTGGTAGGTAGACCAGGCTGTTTCTGAATTCACAAAGGTCTACCTACTGGGATTAAAGGTGACTACCATGCCCAGTTTAAACTGTGCAACCTTTGGAAATATTTCTTTCTTTCTTTCTCTCTTTCTCTCTCTCTTTTTTTTCTTCTTCTTCTTCTTCTTCTTCTTCTTCTTCTTCTTCTTCTTCTTCTTCTTCTTCTTCTTCTTCTTCTTCTTCTTCTTCTCCTTCTCCTTCTCCTTCTCCTTCTCCTTCTCCTTCTCCTTCTCCTTCTCCTTCGTCTTCTTCTTCTTCTTCTTTTCAAGACAGGGTTTCTCTGTAGCTTTGGAGTCTGTCCTGGAACTAGCTCTTGTAGACCAGGCTGGCTTCGAACTCACAGAGATCCACCTGCCTCTGCCTCCTGAGTGCTGGGATTAAAGGCGTGCGCTACTACTGTCTGGCTGGAAATATTTCTTAACCTCTCTGAGCCACCATTTCTTCACCTACAAGTAATGGAATAGTAATAGCTATTTTGCTATTATGATATGATGTGATGAGATTATATTAATGCTTGCTTAATATGGTGCAAACTGCATGCTCCTATCCTTTTTTAAATTATTATTTTTGGTTTTTCGAGACAGAGTTTCTTTGTATATAGCTTTGGCTGTCCTGGAACTCTGTAGTTTTGTAGACCAGGCTGACCTCAAACTCACAGAGATCGTCCTGCCTCTGCCTTCTGAGTGCTGGGATTAAAGGTATGCACCACCCACTGTCCAGCGTTCCTATTTTTAATAAGCAATTATTATTATTTTTGCTTTTTTGAGACAGGAATTATCTGTGTAACAGCTCTGGATGTCCTGGAACATTTCTGTAGACCAGGCTGGCCTTGAACCCAGAGACCTGCCTGCCTCTGCCTCCTGAGTGCTGGTTCTAAAGGTGTGTGCCATATGCAAATTTGTATTTATTTTGTGTGAGTCTATGTGTTTCATGCATTTAAGGAAGTTAAGTCTCTGCTACCGTATGGATTCCAGGGACGTAATTCAGTTTCAGACTCGGCATCAAGCACCTTTACCTGCTGAGCCATATTTTCTTTTAATTTATCTATGTCATTTCTTTTCATTTTTAATATGATTTTTCACAGTTATTTATTTATTGTGTGTGTTTGTGTGTATTCACACTTGACGAAGAACACACGTGGAAGTTAGAGGATATCTTGTGGTGTGGGTGGATGGGAGGGATTTTATGTGGGAGTTGGTTCCCCTCTTCCACCATGTGAGTCTTAGGAAACCAGCTCAGGTTCTTAGGCTCGGCAGCAAGTCTCACTGGCCCTCTTTTTCTTTAAATGACACAGTATTTGGTCATATTTATGGCATGTAATGTGTTGTAATTTAATATGCATATAGACAATGTGGAACGAGCACATCAGAGTAATTAGCATTTCCATCTCTTCATGCATTTATTGTTTCTACATGTTGGAAACTTTAGAATCTTCTAGTCTTTTTATTTTATTTTAGGTTTTATTATCCTGGGGTCGTGTTTTGTTTGTATGTATTTTTTTTTTGAGATGGGGTCTCAAGTATCCAGGTTGACTTCAAATTACATAACAGGGGGTGATGGCCTTGAAGTCTGACTTCCCAAGTACCCGGATTTCAGGCAGACACCACAATGCCCTCCCTGTTCATGGGTTCTGGGATTGAATTTGTATACACAAGGCAAACACTCTCCCAATTGAGCTACATCCTTCAGCTCTTCTTGTTTTGTGGCAGAAGAGTTTTTTTTTTAATGTTACATTTATTTATTAGTGTATAGGAATGGCACATGTGCCACAGTGTTTGTGGGAGTCAGAGGACAACTTGTAGGTGTCAGATCTCTCCCTCCTGCCATGTCGGCAAGTGCCTTTATCCTCTGAACCATCCTGACAACATGATCTTCTGTAACTGAGGCTAGTCTTGAACACTCGAGCCATAGCCCAAGTCCTAGAATTATATATTATCTTGTGCAACCAGATGCAGCCTCCTCTTCTTCCTCTTTTTGGTTTTTGAGACAGGGTTTCTCTGTGTAGTCCTGGCTATCCTGGAACTCACTTTGTAGACTGTAGAGGCTGGCCTTGAACTCAGAGACCCATCTGCCTTGGTCTCCTGACTGACTGCTGGGATTAAAGGCATGTGCCACCACCTCCGGTTTCTCTTCTTTTTTCAAGACAGAATTTTGTTATGTATTCCTCACTGGCCTGAAACTCACTGTATAACCCAGGCTGTCTGTAAACTTTCAACATTTCTGTTTCTACCTCTCAAGTGCTGACATAGGGTGTGCCTTACCACACCAGGCTGTTCTAGATATTTTTAAGATATATCAGGAATGGTTATAGAATATTGCTATTTTATCCTTCTACAGAGCACCAGAATCAAACACTCCTTAATCTATTTTGCTACTTGTTACCTATCTTCTCTTCCTGTCTCTGTTCTCTCCTGTTCTCTCTTTAGTGGCCACCATTTTATTCTCTTCCATCTAAATCTGGTAATAAAGTTTCAGACTGTATAATAATTGGGACACATTCTTTTTAAGAAAAATACATTAAGAATTATCGACAAAGTCTAAGAATGCAATTCAGATGGTAATGTGTTTGTATATCATACATGTATTGTGTAGCAGTCTCCTCAGATTGAATCTGGAAGTTTTGTGAGCCAGAAGGTAAACAACACAACACAACTTCAGGAAATGGACCAGATTCACTAAGTCCCTCCCTCACACAAATAAACAGTGGATGATGAAAGTGACTCCCAGTCAGGCCAAGTTACAGTGAAAATTCTGAGAACAGAACAGCTGCCTGGAAGAGACTTAGGCCAACTGAGTCCCATGGAAAGAATATTCTCTGATCTGCTGAGCTGCCTGAAGGCTGTGCTC
The DNA here is from genome assembly GCA_028555095.1 of Dicrostonyx torquatus. Taxonomy (NCBI): domain Eukaryota; kingdom Metazoa; phylum Chordata; class Mammalia; order Rodentia; family Cricetidae; genus Dicrostonyx; species Dicrostonyx torquatus. Next base: position 6,830,073 of record JAQHUG010000094.1, on the reverse strand, counting down.
CAGGTTCCCAGCTTTTGCGAGCTGTTACTGGTGCAGGGATGGGCTTTGGTGATGCAGCTTTGAGTCATTTTTCTGCATCCATAAGTAACCAGCCCCTGACCCATATTCCGGTAAGTAACCCCAATAAAATTCATTGGTTCACTAAGTTGGACTTTGGTGGTGTCTGTGCTTTGGTCTGTCATGGGCTCCCTATTTGGGATGAGTAGATATCTATGTTGCTCCCCATGTCTTAGTCACTGTTCTATTTCTGTGAAGAGACACCATGACCAAGGCAATTCTTTTTTTTTTCCCAGAAAAATTCTTCACAGAGACCAAGGCAATTCTTATAGAAGGATACCTTTAATTTGGGGCTTGTTTATAGTTTCAGAGGTTTAGGCCATTTTCATCATGACAGGGAACATGGCTGCACACTGGATGCAGTAACTGATCTGCAGGGGGAGAGAAAGAGGCTGACAAGACCTGGCATGGGCTTTTGAAAACTCAAAGCTGGTGCACCCTCAGTGACATTTCCTCCAACAAGTCCACACTTCGTAACCCTCCTAAACTCAAACAGTTTCACTTCCTGGAATTAAGCATTCAAATATATGAACCTATGCAACCTTCCATGCCCCCGCCCCCGTTTTTGGTTTTTTAGAAACAGAGTTTCTCTATGTAGCCCTGACTGTCCTGGAACTTGCTCTGTAGACCAGGCTGGTTCTGAATTCAGAGATTTATCTGCCCCTGCCCCCCCCCATGTGCTTGGACAAAAGGTGCCACAGAAAAGTGAGCAATAGTAGTACAGGCTTGTAATTCTGTCTTTCAGGAGGCAAAGACTGACAGAAGAGAAGTTGAAGGATATCTTTGACTACGTAGGGAGTTAGAGGACCGCCTGGGGTACACGAGACCCCTGCTTCTCAAAAGTAGGTTGTTTGACACCTGTCTGGTCTACATAGAGAGTTCCAGGCCAGCCACGGCAACATAAGACCTTGTCTCAAAAAATTAAACTCATGTTGGGTGGTGGTGGTATGTGCAAACAAAATATTCATACACATACAATAAAGTAGGCTAAAATTAAAGCAGTGTGGGGAGAGCTGGAGACATAGCAGCTCACAACATCTGATGCCCTCTTCTGGCCTCTGGCACCATGGACTAATGCGATAAAACAACACTCATACACATAAAACAATAATAAATATAATTTTTTCAAGACAGGGTTTCTCTGTGTATCCCTGTCTGTCCTGGAACTCACTCTCTAGATCAGGCTGGCCTCAAACTGTTTTAGTCTGAGGTTCTACTCCCCAACTACTTAGAGATTGTCTTTTTTCTCTTTTATTATATATACTTATCTGTTTTGTGTGCTGTGTATGTGCACATATATGTGTGGGTACACACATGCGATGGCAAGAGTGTGGAAGTCAGAGGAGGACTGTGAGGTGTTGGTTCTCTTCCTCCACCATGTAGGTCCCAGGGATTGAACTCAGGTTGTCAGGCTTGGCAGCAGGCACCTTTACCTGCTGAGCCATCTCACTTGTCCTCTTTCTTTTTCTTTTCCTTTCCTTTTTGAGACAGGGTGTCAGAAAGCCCAGGCTGGCCTCAAACTTGATTGGTAGATAAGGCTGGCCTTGAACCCCCGAGTCTCAAACCTCCACTTTCATGTACCACTGGCATGTACCCAGTTTTGTGCAGCTCTGGGGATCAAATTCAGGGCTTTATACAGGTTAGTCTACATTGAGCTATTTCCATAAGCAAACTTTTTTTTAAAATTTTTTAAATTTTTATTTATTTATTTTTTAGTATTTTGAGACAAGGTCCATGTAACCTAACTGATCTCGAACCCACTGTATAACTGAGGATGACCTTGAACTTGTAATCTTGTCTTCACCTCTCAAGTGCTAGTACAGACATGTACTAACATGCTTAACTCTTATAGATATCTTATAGTTTTTTTAGATAGTGTTTTAGAAAGATTTGTTTTATGTGTTTTGCTCAAGTGTATGTCTGTGTACCACACGTGTGCCTGGTGCCCATGGAAATCAGAAGAAGGCCTTGGATCTCCTTGAACTGGATGGAATTATGAACACTTTGGAGTTGCCATATGGGTACTGGGAATTGAACCCAGGTCCTCTGCAAAAACAAGTGTACTTAACTACTGAGACATCTCTTCTGCTCTCTTATAGATATTGTTTCTGTTTTTTTTTTTTGAGACAAGGTCTGTCCATATAGTCTTGTCTTTCCTGGAACTCACTAGTAGACCAGGTTGGTCTTGAACTCACAGAGACCTCATGCTTCTACCTCCCCAGTGCTGGGATTAAAGGGGTGTGCCTCCATGCCAACCTCTCTAAAAGATATTCTTAACCCCTTAAAGAAGCATACAAGGCCTGCCACACTCTGGCCACAGTTTGTCTTTCCCTATGCTGTAGCCATTCCATTTTTTGAATCCTCCATGACATTATTTATCTGACTCTGAAGATAGCACGCCTTTCAGATGTCTGCTGCCTGCTTTATTCTCCCTCACTTCAATGCCCCAATCTTTTCTTTGCTTGCCCTTTAGGTTCAGCCTGACCTAGTCTGGCAAGCAAAGCAAGCTCAGGTCAGTAGAATTGTCTAGCCCCTGAATACTACAGGTCAGATCCAGCATTTAAATATTGTGGAATCTGTAAATGAAGTGAGCATCCTCTTCTAGCCCCCACTGTGTATGCCCAGGCTATCTGACTGAGCATCTGAACCAGTTTGTGGTTGCCATGCCAATTCTCTATGGATACTGCGGCTTGCTCTGTAATCTCGACTCATTAGCTGGTGCTTTGACTACTGTCCGTAGTTCAGCTTGCCTCCATCCAGGAACTGACTCTGTCTTTTCCCTGAAGCTGCTGGCATCTGCACACAGACACCTCGGAAAGGCCATAGATTCCTGCCACCCAACAAACAGCAGATAGGGAGTACACCAAAAGGTCTGCTCCTTGACCTTTCCTGTTCTCAAGAGAGAACCCTTGAATATTGATTGACCCTTCAATGGGTCATGACCAAGTTTGCAACATCTCTGGACTTTGTTGTTTGGACTGCTGCCTGCTCCCTGGAGAAGCCTTATTTTTGCCAAGATTTTGTTTTTGGTTTCAGACAGGGTCCTTGATAAGTAGCCCAGTCTTGAGGTCTCACTCCTTCCTTAGCCTCCAGAGTGCTGGGATTATAGATGTGTGTCAAACCTGGCCTTATACCGTTAAATTCTTTCTTTTTCTTTCTCTTCCTCCTTTTGACAGCATCTCTTTGTAACCTTGGCTGTCCTGGAACTCACTCTGTAGACCAGGCTGGCCTGGAACTCACAGAGAGATATGTCTGCCTCTGCCTCCCGAATGCTGGCATTAAAGGTGTGCTTTAATCCCAGCTAACAGAATCAAATTCTTTACATAAGCTTCAGCCAGGCTGAACTGGATTTCCTCCTTCCTGGCTCCTGGGGAGTTTTAATACACACTTTCTAGGTGCCTTTGAAACTATCTTACATTTATAACTTGATTTCTTTTAACGTTCTTATTTTTTGACAGGGTCTCATACAGCCCAGACTGGCCTCAAACTCCCTGTTTAGCCAAGGCTGGACCTGAACTTCTGCCTTCACCCTCTAAGTGCTGAGATTGCAGGTATGCCACCGCTCCTAACTCATTACCTTTATAATTTTTAAAGATTTCTTTAAAATTATCTATTTTATTTTGTGAGCATTGAGGTTTTGCCTGCAAAAGTCTGTGTAAGGGTGTCAGATCCCCTGGAACTAGAATTACAGACAGGTGTGAGCTGCTATGTGGGTGCAGGGAATTGAACCTGGGTCCTCTGGAAGAGCAGCCAGTGCTCTTACCTGCTGACCCATCTCTCATTACCTTTATTTTTATAATCAGTTTTTGAACACAACTTGCTTGATTCTCAAAAATATAAATAAAAATAAAAACCTAGCTGGTTGTGGTCGTTGCACACGCCTTTAATCCTAGCACTTGGGAGGCGGAGGCAGGCGGCTCTCTGTGAGTTCAAGGCTAGTCTGGTCTACAGAGCGAGTTTCCAGGACAGCTAGAACTGTTACACAAAGAAACCCTGTCTCGAAAAACCAAAATAACCCTGTGAAAGACAGTAGTTATTGTGCACTCTATACTGCAGGTATAAATACTGAGACCTACAAGTGTCGAAAGGGGTCAAGCCCACCAGTAGAAAGCCAGGTCTCCTAACTCCAGCACCCTGTTCATTATCCAGCTCACTCAGCATATCATGAACTATGATACAGTGTGTTTTGCTCAAATGAAACCATCAGTCCTGGGACAGCCTTTCCCACTACATTTTTGAGACTTTGCCTCAAAGTCTTTGCACAAGAATCCTGTGTCCTTTCCTCTCTCTGGTTCCTAATGCCTGATATTTGTTTTCCCACCTTTGCCCTGAAGAGGTAGCCTCCATCTGGAAATGGAATCTTCTTTTTCTTCCTTTTTTTTTTTTTTTTTTTTTTTTTTTTTTTGACAGGAGCTCTCTAGCTAGCCCTGGCTGTCCTGAAACTCTTTATAGACTAGATTGGCTTGGAACTCACAGAGATCCACTTGCCTTTGCCCTCTGCCTCCCAAATGCTGGGATTAAAGGCATGCGCTACCACACAGGGCTTGGGATTGGAACAGTAGATTTCCGACATAATGAGCAGTTTATCCTTTCTTGCTTGGACACGGGTGTGAGGTTCCCTCAAGGACTAGAATTAATTGTGTTGGGGACAGAACCAAGGCAAGCATATTAAAAACCCACTCTACTAACTGAGCTACATCCCCAGGCCCCAGGATGGAATTTTGCATAAGAAAATCTTTCTCTTGAGGACCTTTTGCACAAAGAGGAGATGGTGTATGCTTGTTGCATCGTGGGAAAAGGGGATGGATTTCTATGGGAAGAGGAATTTTGCGGCCCTCGTGTCAGGCACATAAGGACCTCTCCACTGATAGAGTGTGATGTTAGTTTCTAAGGAGAAAGAAGATTTTGCATAGGATAGGAGTGGTTTTGCTGTTGTTCCTGAGGCAGGGTCTTACACCATAGCCCAAGCTGACTTGGCACTACGTACCTCAGGCTGGCCTCTAATTTGCCGCAATCCTGCATCCACCTCCTGAGTGATGGGATTACAGACAAGTATCCTGCTTGTTTCCTGGTTTTGTATTTTATGCTTTCTCTTAGAAAGGAAAAATTGACTGACAGAGGGAAAACAATTCTGATGAGGTCACACCTGATTTTCTTCATTTCTGGTGTTATTTCCTCCATGTTACTCTGAGAGGAAGTGGCCAATGCTCTGTCCAGCTCAGAGATGGGAAAGCTGAGGAGGAAAACTTGCTGGGAGGGGGACTTGGACCCTGAGGCACCCTTTGTGTGGGCAGTGGCAGTGGGGGAAAGCCCTGTGAGGCTGGGGAGGAGTCCTTAAGAAACATAGACAAATGTGGGAGGGAGGATGGAGAGGTGTGGGCCAGCCCTTGTATGCACACAGGGAAACAGGCTTGGGAAAGGGCACACCTTGCAAATAAGAGACACAGATAGGATTTGAACTCTGCTTTGTCAAGTTCCAGTAGTTGACAGGGGGAGGAGGGTCCTGGCAAGGAAACTTCTGCTGGACATGACTGACCTCTGATGGAATCCTGGGGGGCATGGATTCAGAGAGTACAAAGGGAGGGACACTGGGGAGACAGATAGAATTAGAGGCCATATCCAGAGGAGAGAGAGATCAGGGGTTTGCAGGGCACCAGAGGGTGAATGTCCAAGGAGGAAGGGGACAGAAGTGTAGCGGATAGGGCCTAGCTATCTGAGGTAGCCAAGAAAAGTATACCACACTCTCATCCTCTCTCTCTCTCTCTCCTGAGCCTGAGACAGTTTTGTAGCATTTCTTTTTTTTCTTCTCTTTTCTTTCTTTTTTTTTTTTTTGATCTTTTTGAGACAGGGTTTCTCTGTGGCTTTGGAGCCTGCGCTGGAACTAGCTCTTGTAGACCAGTCTCGAACTCACAAAGATCCGCCTGCCTCTGCCTCCCGAGTGCTGGGATTAAAGGTGTGCGCCACCACTGCCCGGCTTGTAGCATTTCTTGTCTCTCTAGAAGAGGCTGTCATTTATTCTTAAAACAAAAGAAAGGAGGCATGTGAATTAGATACCAATAGACTATAAACAATGAAAATGAAAAGAAATAAGTAAACAAACAAACAAGCCAGAAGAAAAAAAACAGAACAAGAGGGCTCCAAGGGTAGCTTTGCCAGGCTCCTACTTGCAGCTTCAAGGCACTCTTCCTTCTGCCCTTTTCTTTTCTTGATCAGCAAAATGCCAAACAACCCTGCTTTTCCAGGGGAAGGTCAGAAAGGAGGGTGCAGGAGAAAGAAATTCAACAAACACTCAAACCACCTCTTCATTTACTGTAAAATCCTGTTTAATGTGTAACATTTGCCCAGAGAGAGAGAGAGAGAGGCCTTGGGAACTGGGGACTGGGGGCAGCCCTGACCAATCCCCACTCCAGTTTATCTGCCTGTTTCTCCCTCCCTAACTCCCTCCCCCTAGACATGGCCTTCTTTTCCTGGCGCGGCAGACAGCAAGACAAGCACTGTTCTTCCTTTTCCTGTGCTTGTCCCCCTCCCTTCTCTACCCACGATGCAGAGCCCCTCCTCCACTCCGCTTGCCCACATCCCTCCCCACTGATGTGACTCCCGAAGTGGGGTACCTGACAGCATGGGGGTTAAGATTAGTTTCATAATTGGAAACACCGGCAGAGCATCTGATCTCTCAGGGAGAGGGAGAGGGAAGAGGAAGGGGTCCAGGCAGAAAGAGCTACCCACACCCTCAGTAACCTTGAGCCCTGGTGCAGAGGTGGCTCTCCACTCCTCAGCAGGCTAGTTCTTAGACAGAAGGCTCTCGGAGGAAGGGGAGTAGGGAGAGAAGGAAGGTTTTGATGGAGTAATCCCTAGCAGGCAGAGGCCTGCTCACCGGCATAGGAAAAGGAGGGGCAGGCCAGGGCAGGGTGAGGGAGGGGTGGGATGGGAGGTTGCCTGGTACATGGGCATCAGCAGGCTGAGCATCGGTCGCCCTTCTCAGCCATCCCAGCCCCGGTGCCAGGGCTGCGGCGCAGTATGTCTTTCAGAGAGCCATCCTGCTCGCTCAGCAGCTTGTTGATCTCATTCTGCTTGTATTCAGGTGAGAGGCGGTGGCCGAAGCCCGAGCCCTTGCGGGAGGGCGGATTGGAGCGGCGCTGAGCACGGCGGGCACAGGCCCGGATGATGAGGTATACCACCTCTGCCACGTTGAGGATAATGCAGATGCCGGAGGCGGCGAGCATAAAGACAGTGAAGACGGTTTTCTCGGTGGGGCGGGACACAAAGCAGTCCACTGTGTTGGGGCAGGGGTAGGCCTCACACTTGACCAGTCGCACCATGGCATAGCCGGGGTAGAGTAGATAGAAGACATACATGAAGACTGCCTCAAACAGCAGCCGGAACACCACGCTGATGATATAGGTCCACCACAGTGTCCCTGAGATGTGGACCTTGTGCCTCTTCACCTCTTCCAGGTGGAGGGGGTCCCCGAGCCCCTCCAGTCGTAGCATTTTCTTTTCTATGTGCTGCTGGTGAGCCACGTGCATTGCCACGAGAAGAGCTGGGGTGGAAACCAATATAAGCTGCAGGGACCACAGGCGCACGTGGGAGATGGGGAAAAACTGGTCATAGCAGACGCTGTTGCAGCCAGGCTGAAGGGTGTTGCAGATGAAAGAAGACTTCTCATCGCCCCACACACTTTCTGCAGCCACCACCAGCACCATGATTCGGAAGATGAAGATGACGGACAGCCATACTCGGCCGATGGCGGTAGAATGCCGATTCACGCCACTGAGCAAGGTGTACAAACCCGTCCAGTTCATCCTGCCTCATTCACACCTGTGAGACAAGAGGCAGGAAGCAAACTGTCAGAAGGTTGGGGCAGGAAGCTGGGCAGAGTAATGCTGCCTCCCCTGCCCCCATGTCTTCCAATAGCCGGTGACAGGGAAAGCAAGGATAGTCAAAGCTTTCCTCATCCATCCCTCTTGGTGTCAGGCTTTCCTTCACATTCGCTTGACTTGACCTCTCTGAGTCCCATCCCCTTTCTTCACATATATCCAGCATTCTTTCCTCTTGAGTCCCTCTCTTCACCAGGCCTATCTAGTTCTGGCTCCCCTCCCCCAGTTAGTTACTTTGCACCTGATTTATGGCAAATCCAGAAAGCCCGGTTACCTCGGGGGAGCGCCTATCCTTGAGGCCACCCAGACAGCTCCCCTATGGTCTCATGTCTGTGTAGGGGGAGTGGTCCCTGTGGTCGCGCCTGCGTCCCAATTCATCGCCTCCCGGTGCTGGAGAGTCATATGCTGCTTTATACCCAGTGTCTGTACAATGGGACCTTTGTGGGGCGCTGAACAACACCCTTTAGAATTCAGATCAAACGCCCTGACTTCCGCCCACCCTACACACAGAGCACTTGTGTCCCAGCGCCGGACACCCAGCATTCACCCACCTGTTCTGTGCCCGCCCGGTCCATCGCCGCACCGCCCCATGGCCCTACCAGAATAATGGCTCTGGGGGAGGGAGCTAGAACACAGACAGGTGCATGTAAGCCCGGACCCCAGGGAGCCAGGAGTCTCTGGACTAAAGAAAGCCCTCTTCCATATTTCTACCAGAAACAAGAGTCAGCAGGAGTTTTCCTAGTCTTGGGTCCCCTTCCGGGTATGAATATGCCAGAAGGGAGGAAACATAGGGCATCGAGTTTATCAAGCCAGGAAGTGCAGTAATCACTTCCCCATGCAGTCTTCCTTTTGACCCATTCAACAATCCTGTTATCCACTCAAAGTCACCTAGTCAAAAAGATGAAGTACAAATGAGTCTGAAGCAGACTAGAGTCTCACAGCAGCAGGCTTCTTGCGCTTTTGCAGATTGTGCCAGCCAAAGAAAAAACTAGCCATTAAAGAAGAAAAGAAGGCTAATTTGATGTCACCTTGAAACACACAAAAATCAAGGAAGCTGTCCAGCAAACTCTGACTATCCTTAAACTGCAGGAAAGGGACCCTTCTCCAAGGGGTGGGCAGGTGGGCTCCTGGTGAGAACAAGCCGAGTGATAAAGCCATCAGGCAAGTAGCAGGTTAGACAATGAATTATGCACGGGTCATGTAGCTTCTGTTTGCATCCTGATTCTTCACCTTGGGCTATTTACTGACTTTCCATGGGCCTGCTTGCTCATCCGTTAATGGCGCCCATGCGTGGGTGTCAATGAAGATACCTGCTCCAGTTTCTCAAGTGGTTATCAAGGGGTTAAGAATTGTCTCTGGAAGAGGAAACAATACTGCCTTGGGCAGCCAAATGATCCACTAAGCCCACATCTCTCATTTTTCTCTCCAGTAATGTGTAACCACCTAGAGTGTCTGCCATAGAACAGACAGATCAGTTGCTGCCCTGGCCCCAATGTCAAGTGCATATTGTAACCTCCTGCTTATGAGTCTGCCAATGACTCTAGGGAGGAAATTCTCCTCTCTCCCTTAGGCAGACAAAGAAGGCCTCTCCCCACCTCCCACCACTTCTGCCACTGAAGTTGAAAGGAGATTGTGTCAGAAGCAGGGAGCTGGATGAGAACACCTCAGGCCTGGACCTACAGAAATACAGCAAATGCAGTGCATTTTCAGCCTTTCCCAGGACACCTCCACAACAGGGGTGGCGGGTGCAGGAAGAAGCCTTGTAATCACTTCTGGGTGCCTCTCTTGGTTATAGAGGGAAGAGACAGTGAAATAGTTACTGGAAATGTTGGGGGAGAGAAAAGAAACAGATCAGGGCAGATGGTACACACCTGTAGTTGATCTATCTGGGGCATGAGGGTTAAGGGAGGAGCCTCGCAGGTGGTACACACCTGTATTCCAGCTATCTGGGGTGTGAGGGTTAAGGGAGGAGGCTCACAAGCTCAGAAGCTTTAGACCAAGGCCAGGCATTATGATGCACACCTGTAATCTCAGCACTTGGAAAGTAGAGGGTCAAGAAGTCAAGGCCAGCCTCAGCTACGCGGTGATTTCAAGGCCAACCTGGATTATACATGGCCACGTCTTAGCACAGAAACACACACATAGAAGCTCACACACATATTTAAAAAACAATAACAAACAAGAGTTCTAGACCAGTCTATGAAACTTAGGGAGGTCCAGTCACAAAATTAAAGCAAAAGGAGAGGGGACAGCCTACGGGACATGAGTTACTTCTCTGCACGATGTTTCTTCATTTAGCTTTTTTTTTTTTTTTAAGAGAGGGCCTGGTGAGTTCAAATGGAGAGTTCTAGTTGTTTTTTTTTAAAATTTTTATTTATAGAGCCGGGCGGTGGTGGCACATGCCTTTAATTCCAGCACTCGGGAGGCAGAGGCAGGCGGATCTCTGTGAGTTCGAGACCAGCCTGGTCTACAAGAGCTAGTTCCAGGACAGGCTCCAAAGCTACAGAGAAACCCTGTCTCGAAAAAAAAAAAAAAAGGGGCTGGAGAGATGGCTCAGTGGTTAAGAGCATTGCCTGCTCTTCCAAGGGTCCTGAGTTCAATTCCCGGCAACCACATGGTGGCTCACAACCATCTGTAATGAGGTCTGGTGCCCTCTTCTGACCTGCAGACATACACACAGACAAAATATTGTATACATAATAAATAAATAAATATTAAAAAAATAAATGTCTTGTCAGGCATGGTGACACACATCTTTAATCCCAGTACTCGGGGAGGTAAAGACAGGCAAATTGCTTTGAGTTCAAGGCCAACCTAGTCTACATAGTGAGTTCTAGTAAGGGCTACAAAGTGAGACTTCCCTGTCTCAAAAACCAAAAAGAGTGAGTTGTGGTGGCATACACCTTTATTCCTAGCACTCAGGAAGCAGAGGCAGAAAGGTCTCTAATGGATTCGAGGTCTGTCTTATCTACAGTGAGTCAGTGAGTTCCAGGACAGCTAGGGCTACATAGAGTCTGTCTAAATCCTCCCACCTCCAAAAAAAAAAAAAAAAAGAAAGAAAGAAAAAGAAGGAGGAGGAGAGAAGGAAGGAGGGAGGAAAATGTTTTTGCCAGTAAGATGTTTTAGGCTTTGCAGACTAGATGGGGTATTTGGGTCCATGGTAGAGGACTTGCTTTGCGTGCACACAGCCCTGGGAGTGAGGAGTAAATTGGGCTAACAAGATGGTTCAGCGAGTAAGGGTGCTTGCTGCCAAACCTGATTACCTGAGTCTGATACCAGAATCCACATCATGAAAGGACAGAACTGACTCCTGTAAGTTGTCCTCTGACTTACACACAAGAGTGAGCACACACATGCCCACACAGATGTAATAAAAAACCAACTCCTGCAGGAATAAGCATTTGCCAAGTATATATTAATCATGTGCTAATCCCTTGAACATGTGCTTTCTCCAGTGAGCCTCAGGACAATCAGTAGGCCAGAGCACTTGTCGGGCAAGCCTGATGACCTGAGGAAAGAATCACCTTCTGAAAGTTGTCCTCTGACCTCCATGTGTGCCCGGACACTGACGCACCCACACTGACACCCGTTCAAATGATAAATACACATGTAAATAGGCTAACAATATAAAGAAAAAGATTGAGGAACATCTTGGGGAGGTAGGGAGTTATTTTTAGCCTCCTGTCCTGGAGGAGGAAACTGAGGCAGAAAGGGCCATTCCCTAGGAATGGAGTCACAGAGACTTTGAGAGAGGTAGGGCTGACATGAGAGTCCACATTCTGTCCATACCTTCTTTCTTTTTTTTAATATTGTTAAGTTCTGCCTTTTTTTTTCTCTCTCCATAAATGCCTTTCCACGTTTGTTCAGGGCCGAGAAGGTTCAAAGCTTCCTTTCCAGGGTTCCTCTGGCCTCCTGATTTGGTCCGTTTTCCTTTTCTCAGGCTCTTCCCATGAACTCCAAAGCAAACATAGGTATTTTCTCTCTATTTCCCCCTCAGAGGTGCCCCATACACCTCCTGATCAACCTCAAGTTTCTAGGTCCTTCTAAGAAATTCTTTGCCTCTTACTTTGAGTTTTCTGGGACACAGCCAGTAGCTCCCTTTGGGACCTCTGAGGACCCTTGTGTGGGCACTGGGATTTCAATTTTTGCTTTGTGTATGTCAACAGCAGTACCTCAAAGCTGCATTTTAAAAACATCCAGGAGAGTGACCTGATTTTGAAATCCAAACTGTTTTCCTGACTTTAGGTTAAAGTCCAGCTATTGATATGGTTTGAGTTGCAGCAGGCATGTTTTGCTCTGTGTTTAATTAGATAGGGTTTCTGAGGCCTTGTCAGGCTTTGAATTCAGGTTTACCCAGCACTTGAGCGCAGAACAAAAGCAGGAACTCACGAAAAGTTCTGTAATGTTATCCCCATTTTTCAGACCAGGAAGTTGAGGCAGAGAGAGAGAGAGATTCAGTAACTTGCTTCACTGGCAATTGCTCTACTGCCAACTAATGGAATCAGATTGCAAATTGATTTTCCTCTGACCTAAAAGCTTTTGCGCAGAGCGCTGCATCTGAGGGCCCCTCTACTGAAGGAATGTTTATTCTGAGACAGGGCACACAGCCCCCAAAGCCGGATGCCTGTGCGTGTTGGCATGTGTGTGCACACATGGCACATTTATCACCTCAGTTTCCCTTCCTACTCTGCCACTCTTTTCACCTGCATGTGACTCCTTGTGTTTTGTGGGTTTGGACAACGTGACTCTGGTGGGACTGGATGAGGTTACTACACTCAGGCCCAGACACCAGGTTTGAGGATGTGGTTTAGTTGGTAGAGTGCTTGCCCAGTTGGCACGAAGTCCTGAGTTCGATCCCTAGAAGCGGTAGTACTTGTATTTGTTCCCAGTTCTGTAGAGGTGGGAGCATAAGGATCAAGGTCATCCTCAGCTACTTAGTAAGTCTGAGGCCAGCCTAGGCTATATAAGATCCTGTTTAAAAAACAAACAATAAAAAGAAAACAAATTAGCCCAAACTCTATGTTCTTTCCTGTCTCACAGGCCACCCATAGTCAGGAAGGGACATGGGGCTTTCTTGGAGACTTCCTTCTGAATTTTGGGGCACTTTCCTCAGGTTGGTGTGGTTAAAGCCAGCCTCACCTGTCTCCTTTTCCTTCCCTGTTATCTTCACGCCTCCACCCTGTGGTTCTATAGAATCTCAGGTACTGACTTAGTCTCCACCCCGTCACCCATCTGTCATGGTCAGGCTTGCTCACCATGACCAGTCTAGTGCGCTCACTGTTCTCCCTCCCCCTCCCTGCTATACTCTCTTCAGAAGGCTTCTGCTGACTTTCCTTTTCTTGTCAATGCTTGGCTTATTGCTACTTGCTCCTCCATCATCCACTTCACTTGCTAGTGTTGTTTGGGCTCCTTGTGACAGTCACTGTTTATAGAATGCTCCCTGTGTATCAGGAATTGCATGCTCCTGAACTCTCATCCTCCAAACAACCCCAGTTCACACATGTAGCCAGATTAGTCTCGAACTCACAATCCTCATGCCTTGAGTCTTCTGAGTACTGGGATTATAGACATAAACCGCTATGCCTGGCAAATGTTCTAACTTGTTACACAGCCGGCAAACAAGTGGTAAAACTCAGATTGCAAAGCATATTGGCCCCTCTTCACAGACTGGGTCCCTTACCAGTGGTTTCTGCCTATTAAAACTTCTTTTGTGGCTGGGCTGGTTGGTGCATGCTTTTATTCCTAGTACTCACTCAGGAGATAGAGGCAGGAGGATCTGTGAGTTGAGCCCAGAGTGGTTTATATAGGAAATTCAAGGCCAGCTAAGGCTACATAGTGAGATCCTGTCTCCAAAACAAAATCTTTTGTGTATGTTCTCTCCCCCCCCTCCCCACCCAATCTCATTTTCTAAGTCCATGGGTTCTGCTGTGCCATTCCTGACAGCTGGAATGACTTTTTAACAGCTGGGAGCCACCCTTCCAGTATATCCTCAAACCATCAGCTACCAAGTCCAGCTTGAGCTTGCCTGCCCCCCACTCAAGCAAATGGAAAGGCATGCTCCCACATCCTTGGCCCTGTTAGCAGGCCCATGTCGGATACATGCCTGCTTTACCTTGTGGCTAAGAAAAGAAAGCGACATGTGGCATTGTCTGACAGTCCCACAGAACCCTGACCCTGCATGCCAGAGAATGTCTTGGAAAAGCAAACTTGGCCACCTTATGTTTCGAGTTCTTCAAGTCTGTCTTCCTGGGACTCTGACCCTATGGGCATGAGAAGAATTTTTGGCTGAGAAAAAGGAGAGAGAAGAACACGGAGCCTGGAAAGAAGGTAGGAGTTGGAGGCTGAAGAAAGAATCTAAGCAGGCTGGACACCTGGCAGGAGGACGCCATCCCAGCTCAAAGGGAAGCACAGAAAGGCCCCAAGTGGCTGAATGCTGAAGTCAGGAGAAGATAAGACCCAGGCTTCTCTCCAGCCAGCATTTCGACCCCAGCACCATATCAGCCCACCGTAGCCCCCCCTCCCCACACTCCTCACCTCCCAGGCACTGCCACACCTGGTTGCAGCTACCTTTTCCCAGGGAATGTATGCAGGCGTGTCTGTTCAATGCCACTAGGTACTGTCAAAGCCCAGCCCAGGGGAGGGACAATAAGTCCAGGACCGGAGCTTTACATGGCCCATAGCCCAAGAGGAAGCAGAGAAACATTAACCAGCCCCACCCCTGTCCCACACACAATCATTAAACAAGATTGATCTCTGAGCTCCCAATGGATTTGGACCTAGAGTTCTTGCCCTGTTCCAGAGGAAGAGATGCATCATTGTCACCAAAATGTCATGTTGGGCCCTATCTGAGGTACTGAACTGGACTTGACTGCGTTATACCCCTCAGCTCTACCCGACTCTCTGCCTTCAGGGGACCCACTGTGTGGGCAAACAGAAGAGAGGACTCCAGTGCTGGATGCCATCTCTTCTAGATCCCAGCCTCTAAAACTATGGATAATTGAGAGGACAAAATGCCTGAGGTCAAAATGGAGGACGGCCTTGCTCCCTCCCTATATAGCAATACCAGGGTATCATCTACTTATTGTCCTTGTGCTTATTAGCTGGAGACAGACTACAGTATTTCCAGTTACATACCAAAACCATAAAACCTACCTAGAAATTATCTTCTACTCTTGGGGCCAAGGCAATTAATCCACAAAGTGTGCCATCGGCCAGCCGGGACTCTTGGCAATCATTTAGGTAAACAGACAGTGTCAACCATTAACTGAAGGATCCATTTAGTTTCAAGGTCTCTACACTGAAGGGCTCACCTGAGGACCCTGCTCATTCTGCAAACTGGACCACAGAGGAAACACGTGAAGTTAGCAGAACCAATTTCCTACCTTCTGATTGAGCTCACTGCCAGAAATCAGGCCAGGGCCTCAGCTTCCCTCAACCAAATCTGAGTTATGCCAGATATGTCAGCAGCTGAGTCTTTACTGGATACCTACGGGGAAGCCAGCATAAGGCTACGTGCTGGGGTCAAGGGAGCAGGGGAAGAGAGAACATGCTGATTCTTAAAACGTTTATTGGGCTGGAGGTGGGGCCCAGTCTATGCTCTATGTACTTAGCCTTGTGTTGAATGTCCAATACTTGGTACATCATCAAACAAGCTAACGGAATTTAATAACCTCTTGAGGCTTCGTGACCAAGACCAAAATGATTGCTTTGTGTTTTCTAGCAACATGGTTCTGATTCTGACTGGGAGGGAATTCAAAGGGGAAGAGAAGAAGAAACTGATATAGGGCTGGGTATGGTGGTGGCACACACCTTTAGTCCCAGCATTTGGGAGACAGAAGCAGGCAGAGGCAGGCAGCCTGGTCTACAAAGTGAGTTCCATCCAGGACAGCCAGGGTTACACAGAGAAACACACTTCTCAGAATGACTAAGATCAAAATCACAGGTGACAGCTCATGCTGGAAAGGATGTGGAGCAAGGGAGAACACTCCTCCATTGCTGGTGGGAAGGTAAACTTATACAACCACTAGGAAAATCAATATGTGGGTTCCTCAGAAAATTGGGAATCAGTCTACCTCAAGACCCAGCTATACCAACCACTCTTAGGCATATATCCAAAGGACACTCCATTCTACCACAAGGACACTTTCTCAAATTTGTTCAGAGTAGCTTCATTTGTAATAGCCAGAAGGTGGAAACAACCTTGATATCCCCCAACCAATGAATGGATAAAGAAAATGTAGTATGTTTATGCAATGGAATAATACTCAGCTATAGAAAACAATGACTTCATCAAATTCTTAGGTAAATATATAAACTAGAAAAAATCATCCTGAGTAAGGTAACCCAGACCCAGAAAGACAACATGGTATGTACTCACTCATAAGTGGATATTAGCTGTAAAGATAACCAGGCTACAATCCACAGACCTGGAGAAGCAAAGTAACAAGGAGGGCGCAAGGGGAGATGCATAGTTCTCTCTGGGAAAGGGAACTTGAAGAGATTTCGTGAATAGATGGGGGTGGGGATAGATGGGAACAGAGTAAGGTATCCCGTGTCAGTGGGGAAAGGTGGAGGGAGCAAGTATGAGGAGAGATGAGTTTGAACTGGGGGGATTTGGGGGACTATGTGGAAACCTAGTGCAGTGGGAACTCCCTGGAATCTACAAGGTTGACCCTAGTGTGGACTTCTAGTAATGGGGATATAGAGCCTGAACCAGCCATCTCTTGTAATTAGTGATGGGACTGGGACACCAAACCCAGTCATAACAGGTAAAGGTAGCACAGAACTTGTGGGAGTGGCCAACCAATGACTGGTCTAACTCGTGGGCCTATGCCATGAGAGGGAGCCCCCTTTGATGGCCAGGAACCAAGGCTGGATAGCCCAGAAACATAGGCTAGAACCAAACACACTGGCAAAAAAAAGTCAATGAGTTGATTCCTAATGATAACATCTTATACGCAATAGATCAGTGCCTAGCCCAGTCTTGTCAGAGAGGCTGCCTCTGGGAGCTGATGGGAACAGACTCAGAGATCCAAAGCCAAACATTATGCAAAGCTCGGGGAACCCTCCCCCCAGGAAGAGGTGGGGGAAGGATTCTAGGAGCCAGAGGGGTTGAGGACAACAGGAAAACACAGGCCACAGAATCAACTAAGCAGGACTCACAGGGGATCAAAGAGACTGAAACAACAATCACAAAGCCTGCATGGGTCCGAGCTAGGTCCTCTATATATGTGTTATGGTTGTATAGCTTGGTGTTCTTGTAGGACTCCTACCAGTTGAAGTGGAGGCTGTCTATGACTCTTTTGCCTGCTTTTGAGACCCTTTTCCTCCTAGGGGGTTGCCTTGTCCTGACTTGGTATGAGGGTTTGTGCCTAATCTTACTATAACTTGTTATGCCAACTTCAGCTGATGCCCCTGGGAGGCCTGCTCTTTTCTGAAGGGAAATGGAGGAGGAGTGGTTCTGGGGGAGAGGGGAGATGTTTGTGGGAGGACTGGGAGGAGTGTAAGGGGTGGGAAACTGCAGTCAGTTGGGATATAAAATAAGAGAGGAGGATTAAAAAGAAAACTAGTAAGAAGAAGCTGATATAGTCAGGGAAGGTTTCTTAGATGAGGCAAGGTTTGAGCAGAGAAGAAAAAGATGGGAAGGGGAAGGAAGGGAGAGCTAGAATTCCAAGGAGGAGGAACTGTGTGAGAAAAGGCACAGAACAGAAATGAACAAGACTTACCTGTGAGACAACAAGGAGCTGTCTTCCAGTCAGCCAGGGGTTTGGAGCACTAGCAGAATTTAAAGTCAGCTAGGGAATTCCTTTAGTGAGTGTCTGCAGAAGTTGGTATATGACACCAAGCCAAAATCCTTGGGGCGCAGTGGGGGTGATAAATGTCATTTTGATTCTTAGTGATTCTTGCTCAGTATAGGCTGAAGTGGATGGAAAGGGTAGCATTTTTTGAGTATTTAATGGCTGAACGGCAGTGTCCAAACTGTTTTTGCAAGTTCTATTTTGAGCCTCAAACTCATTCTATGAAGTAATATTACTATGTTTTTGAGGAATTAAGGTGCAGAGAAGATGAGTATACACAGCTAAGGTCTCTCAGATAGTAAGTAACAAAGCTGGATTTGAACCCAGGCACTCTGGCTTAGCACTACACCAGAGTTGATGCGCTCTGCAGTTTCCATCAAGAACTTGCATAAGAAGCTAGGAAGATGGCTCAGAGGTTAAGAACACTGGATGCTCTTCTGGAGAATCTGGGTTTGATTCCAGCATCCACATTTGAGCTACCATTTGTAACTCCAGTTCCAGAGGATTCGATGCCCTCTTCTGACCTCCACAGGCATCAGGAACTCACATGCTGCACAGAGACATGAAGGCAAAATGTCCATCAACATAAACTAGTTAAGAATAACAACAACAATAATAATTGGTGTAAGGGTCTGGAGAGATGGCTCAATTACTACTCTTCAGAGGACCTAAGTTGGGTGCCCATCACCCACATTGGGCAACTTATACCTGTCTGACACCTAGACACACATGGCACAGACTTCATAGACTAACAAACCAGCAAAAAAAATAATATTAAATTTTGCTAACACTAGCAAGCAAAGTAAAATTAAATTGGGGCCAGAGAGATGACTCTAAGGTTTAATTCCCAGGACCTACATAGTGATCTTTAACTCCAGTCCCAAGAGAGATCTGATGCCCTCTTCAGGCCTCCACAGGTACCAGGCATGCATACAATGCAAGGACATATATGCTGACTAAACACACACACACAAGATAGATACATAAATAAATGTTAAAATAAAATCAATGTTTTGTTTTGTTTTTCAAGATAGGGTTTCCCTGTGTAACAGTCCTGGCTGTCCTGGAACTCACAATGTAGACCAGGCTGGCCTTAAACTCAGAGATCTGCCTCTGCCTCTCCAGTGCAGGGATTAAAGGTGTGTGCCACTATGTACAACAAGAAAATAAATCTTGGGGCTGGAGAGATGGCTCAGAGGTTAAGAGCACAGGCTGCTGTTCTAGAGATCCTGAGTTCAGTTCCCAGCAACCACATGGTGGCTCACAACCATCTGTAATAAGATCTGATGTCCTCTTCTGGTGGGCAGGTATACATGCAGACAGAACACTGTATACATAACAAATAAATAAATCTTTTAAAAAAGAAAAGAAATCTTAAAAAAGAAGAAGAGGAAGAAAAGAAAGAAGAATCTGAATAAGAGCCATGCATGGAGATGCATGTTTGTAGAGCTCTGTACTTGGGAGGTGGAGGCAGAAGACTCATGAGTCTCATCTCTATAGTGATGTTCAGGCCTGTTAGGGTTATGTAGTGAGACTCTGTCTCAGAGCACACACACACCCCAAACAAAACATACAAAAGACTGTGAGTGAGCAGTCCCCAATAAGCTAGAAGGAGGGGTGAAATAGACAGAGAGATCAACTGTCAGGGAATAGCTCCCAGGGGTAGAATTCACAAAAGAGGCAGTACCGCACTTGTTACAGAACACAGAGGGGCTGGACATTTCAGGAGACAGGAAGCTGTGAGATGTTTTAAGAAATGGTGGGCAGACCTTTTCGATGAGCAGGCAGAACTCCTGAGACGGAAACTCCAGGTCAATTGTCAGCATATTCAAGGTTCCTAGGAGCTGGGGCAGGGCTTCTCTGAGAGGCTTGTAGTTCTGGGCCACAGGAAGTCTATTTGAGTAGTTTGTAGCTGTGAAAAGATATTACTAAAAAACAAAAGAAAAAAATCAAAAGTATTTTTTCTTTTCAAACACAGGGTTTCTCTATGCAGCCCTGGTGGTCCTGGAACTCACTCTGCAGACCAGGCTGGCCTCGAACTCACAGAGATGCCCCTGCCTTTGCCTCCCAAGTGCATGCACCACTATCTGGTGTAAATGAATATTTTAAAAGATACTGCTGTTGGAACCAGCTTGTCCAAGGCCTGCTACCACCCAGCTCATTTCCTTGCCGAGAAGCTGTACAAGAGAGGAAGGAAAAGAGGGGTGGGGGGAAAAGGGCTCCAGCGCAGGGCCTGTCTATCAACTCCCTACAAGCAGCTGAAGGCAGCTTCTACCTTGGCTCCTCAGCAGGCTTTCTTCTCCTAATGAATGTTTGGGGGCCAGTGTTGAAGCATTTTAGGTCAGCCTGGTGAGTTCCTGGAATCCCGCTCAAGGTGCTCCTCATTGGATCCTGACACATACAAGGTAAGAGGCCCTGAAGACAATAAGCCTGCTGTCTCCAGCACTGCTCCATTGTCAGCTCAAACAAGGGCTCTCATCCCTGTTCCACCCAAGACTGGTACAAAGGATGGAGAAAACTGATCGTATTCTGTAGGGCACATCTGACCAGCAACACCGTCATAGTTCAGTAGCCTGGGCTTCATAAACAGCAGTGAGAGAGATCTGCTCATGATGTCACAGGAGCATGGCCCGTTGCCTCAGCAACAGCAGTCTCAGCTGGCAGACAGCCGCACTGCCTCACACGTGGAGTCCATCATCCGGATGTCCCTGGGCTTCATTACCAAACAGAATGAGCCATTTTGGGTGTCTTTGATCAATGAGACAGTGTTGTTGTATGGTTCAGGCGTCAAAGGGACTGTTTTCAGTACAAATGACAGTTTTCAATACACATAGGCAAAAGCTTTCTAAGTGGGCCTCATGGGATGAGGGAGATGGTTGACCCAGAAAATCTGCATACTGTTTCAATAGTTCCCACCTCAGCCTGGGTTCATGGGGAAAACGGAGGTGGCTGTGTAGTTCCAATTGTCATGGTTATTTATTATTTATTTGCTTATTTATTTACAAGTCCTTGCAAAAGGCTACGTCATCACATGGATGAATCCTTGCACAAGAAATGCATGTTCTTAGGAGGCCAGCTGGAGGTAATTGTCAATATTTTTCTAAAGGTTTCCCCAGAGACTGTGTTAGTCAGTTTGCCATCGCTATGACCAAAGACATGAGGAACATCAAGTGACAAGGATAGGTTTCCTTTGGCTCGGAGCTCGGGTCTAGGGCCGGTGGACAGAGAAACACATATGTGGTGGCAAATATGCACTCACATGAAATAATCAAACCAAATGTACAATGAGGAAAGAAAAGATGGGAAATTTGGAACTCTGGGGCTCCTATCACAATATTGCTTAACATGGGCCCTACTAATCAGTACCCACACCCTCTTCTTTATGCCCTTGATGTAGAACATGGTGGAACCCGTGGAGAGACACAGGAACAGCACCCAGATTAAATTTCATGCTAGATTTTCACCCAAGAGACTTGGAAGGTAGGGCAAAGTAATCATAGAGAAGTCCAAGTCTCAGACCTGAGAAAATGAGGCCAAGTGTCAAACCTGAAGGGTGAGGCACAAATGACACAGAAGAATTGAGCTTGTTCTGTTGGTCAACCAACTGATAAGTTGATGTCCTGCCCATGAAGCTGTGAATAGTTAAAGTACATTACTTTCCATTTCCAGTCTTTGTGTGCACAGTCATCATTTAAATCTACTTACCGATCTACATGAGGGGTTACCCCTGTAGGTTTTCTTCCCCCAGGTGTTCTATGTAGAAATCTACCCATCCATCACCCACACCTCAGACCGATGATTTAATGGAACATAGGGGGCTGGAGAGATGACTCAGCAGTTAAGAGCTCTTGTTCTTGCAGAAGACCTGGGTTTGATTCCCGGCACCCACATAGTGGCTCACAACCATCTGTAAGTCCAGTTCCATGGTTCCAGGGGACCCAAAGCTCCCTTCTGGCCTCTGTGGGCACCAGGCATGCATGTAAGTGGGGGAGAGGTGTGTGTTGTGTTCCCCAGCCGCCAGCCGCTGGCCCGCTCAGCTGCTGGTTGCTTGCTTATGCCCAAAATAACCACAGGAGAACTGTATTA
>JAQHUG010000094.1:6783869-6795859 GCA_028555095.1 Dicrostonyx torquatus | reverse complement strand
TGCCCTCTTCTGGCCTGCAGACATACATACACACACAGAATATTGTATACATAATAAATAAATATTTTTAAAAAAAAGACTTGTGTGTTCTCAAGTACGTGTGTGGGGGTGGGTGGGTGGGTGGGTGTGTGGGTGTGTGTATTCTTTCACATATGTATACATATATTGGAGGCCAGAGGATATCATTGGCTGTCTTCAATCATTTTCCATCACACACACACACACATACATGTACATACACACACATACATGTACGTGTGTGTGTGTGTGTGTCTGTGTAGAGAGACAGACAGACAGACAGATAGACAGGGTTCTCATTGAACCTGGAGCTCCCATTTCAACCAAACTGGCTGGAACACAGGGATTAAGGAAGAGATGTGGGGGGCTGGAGAAATGGCTCAATAGCTAAGAGCAGTGGCTGCTTTTGAGAAGGATTCAAGATTTGGTTCCTGGTACTCACACAGCAGTTCACAACCATCAGTAACTCCAGTTCTGGGGATCTTATGCCCTCTTCTGGCCTCCATGGGTACTGCACACACATGGTGCACATGCAGGCAAAACACATAAAATAAAAATAAATGAAATGCATGTATGCATTATATATATTAAAAAGAAAGAAATAAGAATGCTCAGGGGAGAACTGAGATGCACTCAAGTGTGGATATAATCTTCTTTGGGAGAGTCTCGCTCAAGTGTCTCACCAGGAGCCATATGTACCATTAGGTTGCTCTCAAGCTACATCTCAAAAGATTGCTGGGAAACTTTCCCCCTCTATTCTTTCTCTTTTGTAATATTACAGGGTGGCTCCAGAGGTGACTTGGATGGGATTACAGAAGCCACCAGGGTTGCACAAGGGGCTTAGGACACATCTGTTACCCTAATGGGGTTTCTGGTGAGATCGGGTTTAGAACTGAAAAAGGAGAAAGGCCTTAAACAAATATCACTAATTATATTGGAATCCTTGCTTCTCAGTTGGAGAGAGGAATGAATGTGCAAGCACATACACACACACACACACACACACACAGGACTCCTGGATAAGGGCTCTTTTTCCCTTCATGTCTATAATTTCTCCTATTTTCCTATCCTGCCTCAAGATAATATGTGTACAGCATAGTTATATTTTTTTGTTTTATATGACTTTGGAGTATTGTGACTATGGTGGTTTTAATTTCTTTCTCTTTTCCCTTATTTGTTTTATTTCACTTATTATGTTTTTGCATGTATGTGAATATTTATCTGCCATGCTGCATGTGTTGAAGTCAGAGGGAAACTTAGGGAAATGGGCTCTGAGAACCGAACTCAGGTTCTCAGCAAGTGCCTCTTCCTCCTGAGTCATCTCACTGGCTTCCCTACAATTGCTTATTTTTTGTTTCAAAAGACTTTTTTTTGAGACAGGGTCTTACTCTATGGACTTGGTTGAACTCACACTCTCTACGTAGACCAGGCTGGCCTTGAACTCAACAGGGATCCGCCTGCCCACCTGCCTCTGCCTTCTGCTTGCTGGGATTAAAAAACTTTTAAATTGCTGGGCGGTGGTGGCGCACGCCTTTAATCCCAGCACTTGGGAGGCAGAGGCAGGAGGATCTTTGTGAGTTCGAGACCAGCCAGGTCTACAAGAGCTACAAGAGCTAGTTCCAGCACAGGCTCCAAAGCCACAGAGAAACCCTGTCTCGAAAAAAAAAAAACTTTTAAATTTTACAATAGTTTGGTACCAGTAATCCTAGCTACTAAGGAGGCTGACGCAGGAACAACATTTGAGTTCATGCATTCCAGACCAGCCTAGGCAACATAGTGAGACCCATTTCCAAACCAGAACAAAACTTTCAGAAGAAAGGAATATTAATAATTTTACCACAAAGAAATGATAAATGCACAAAGTGACAAATGTGCTCAATATCCTGTTTAATTATCACACAATGCTGTAACTTTTCCACCATTATGGACCATAACCTTAAAATGTGGGCCAAAATAAACCATAAATTGCTTTTGTAAGGGCATTTTATCACAGTAAGTTGAAAAGTAACTGAGATGACGTCTGTGGTATGTTATGAAAGTAGTCCACAACACTATAAGAAATATGTGCATTTATACAACTTGGGTTCTGTTGCTGAGGCTTGACTCAGGGCCTTGTGCATGCTGCATTTGCCTTCCACCACTGAGCCGCATCTCTAGCCAGTCTCACAAATGTAGAGTCCTTTATCCCTAAGCATTTTGCTTTATTACTTAATGGTATGATCAGTCTTCCAAGGTAGTTTATGTAAGCCAGGTCCATTATTTTATTTTTATTGATTAATTAGTATGTTTGGGATGATCAATAATATTTGTACTTTTATAGGATACATAGTATGATCACTTCAATTTCTTTTTCCTTTTGTTACTTTTTTAGGTTTGTTTACAAAATAATAGGTTTCTTAGTGGCAATTTTATATGTATGTCTTAGTGTTACTATTGCTGTGATGAAATACCATGACCAAAGTCACTTAGGGAGGGAAGGGTTTATCTGGTATATCTATATATCTCCAAGTCACAGTCCACTGAAGGCAGTCAGGATGGGAACTCAAGCAAGGTAGGGACCTGGAGGCAGCAGCTGGAGCAGAAGCCATGGAGGGGAGCTGCTTACTGCCTTGCTTCCCCTGGCTTGCTCAGTCTGCTTTCTTATGAAACCCAGGACTACAAGCACAGGGTTGGCCCCACCTACCACGGGCTGGGCCCTTCCACATCAATCACTAATTGTTAAAATGCCCTATAGCCTTGCCTGCCTATAGCTCTGTCATCTGGAGGCATTTCCTCAATTGAGATTCTATCCTATCAGATGACTATAGTTTGTGTCAACCAGCACACATATGTATCTTCATATAAATGCCTCATTCACTCCCCTTTGTAACTGCATTTCCCCACTTGACCCCTCCCCTTCAACTGGTTGCCTCTATTTTCCCTTCTGCTTGTTCACTGGTTTTCTCCCCCGCCGCACCCACCCCCTGCACTTCTCTCCTTCACTAGAGTCTCATTATATAGTCTCTGCTGGCCTAGAACTAGCTATGTACATAGGCTGGCCTCAAACTCAGAACTCTGCCTGCCTTTGTCTCTGAGATTAAAGATGTGAGACACCAGACTTGCCCTGCTTCTGCTTTCATGGTACAACTGCCTATAACTCCAGCTCTTAGGGACCTGATGCCTTTTTCTAGCCTCTTCCAGAACTGTACTTACATGTTTGTACCCCACATAGCCATAAGAAAGAGTTCAAGGCCAGCCTGGGTTATATGACAAGATCTTTATAGCAGGCTTCTTCCTTGCCTGCCATGCCCCCCAATCACCACATTCAGGAGTTTAGGTCCTTGTATGGGCTTTTTTTTCGACAGAGTCTCAGTATGTAGCCTGGGCTATTACAGAATTTGTGATCATCCTGTCTCCACCTCCTGAGGGTTGTGATTACAGGCATGAGCCACCATGCATAGCTAAGAGTTTGTTTCCCCCTAATTCTCTATATCTCTCCTCCTCTCTCTGTGTATGTACATGATAGCACTTATCATAGTTCACTTTATTGGGTTTCCTCCATTAGGAAAAGTAGTTTTAGACAAAAGGCCCATTCATCTCTGGATCAGGGCTTCTATATTTGGCACATATTGGTGTTTAGAATAAGGTTGATGAGTGACAGTGAATGAGAGTGGCCAACAAAGAAAACACTCATGGCCTTCAAGATGTCCTTAAGCTGTTAGCATGAGACTTGAGACATTTTAAAAATTTATACTTAAGATTTACTTTATTTTTGTGTGTATGAGTATTTTGCCTATATGTGTGTGCATCACGTATGTGCCTGTTGCCTGAGAAAGTCAGAAGAAGGTGTCAGATCCCCTGGAACTAGAGTTATTGATGGTTGTGAGCCACCTTGTGGGTGTTGGGTAGGACCCTGGAGGCAGGAGCCATGGGAGAGTGTTGCTTACTGGCTTGCTCCCCATGGCTTGCTCAACAACAAGTGCTCTTAACCACTGAGTCATCTCTCCAGCTCCTCACAGCCATCCTTTTATCTTGCCCTCACACAAAACATTGTTTCTAGAACTATAATGGTCCACACAGCAGCTTGAGTGCAAAGCTGTGTCCTGATTGGCCTGAAACAGATCCTGCAACCCAGAGGCCAGGAAGGCACCACACACGTCAAGCACTTGCCCTGCAACACCCATCGCCATTCATCTTCTGAGAGAAATGATCCAGGCTCTCAGTCAGCAATCCCTTCCCAGGGGAAGATTCTTTTTCGGATGCTTTAAGTCTTCTTTAAAGCTCCAGAGAGCTCTGCTTCTACCTCCTTTCCTACTTGGTGCCCATCCCCTCTCCCTCCAGCTACCCATGGTCCCCTGGATGAGGATGATGGGCATGACCGCAGTATATGGGAACAGACATGTGGACAGGAATCTTATCTGCAAGAAATTTCGTAATGAAATGAAGCCCATAGTTTTGTTCAATCGTTATACCCTAATGAAAGTTCTGACAATAAATATTAGATATTTGATCATAATTGGAGCAGAAGATCAAATTGGATCTAACATCATTCCAGTTTTGAGCTTCTCCATGCATGGGGAAAAAAAGCCTTATCTGAGCTGTCATCCCTCCTACCTCATCACCCTCAAGCAAACTGTCAGGTTGAAAGTGGTTGTGGCTGCTTGGAGGCACATTGTTGGAGACTTGCCAACATGACTTCTCTTCTCTCAACATGTCGCTCCGTGATCAGCAACAGGAGTCGGCCTTGCTGCATTCCTAATGAGGCGATATTTCAAGACGTGGTTGCAGAGTGCTCATTTCAATAGATATTTGTTAAGTACCCTTTGTGTGCCAGGATCTCAGGGGCTGTGAGGCAGGGGGAGGTGTGCAAACACGAATGAGACAAATCTCACTGGCAAGCAGTTATTCATGTATGCTTGGGACCAACTGTGCAAAGGGGAGGGGAGAGGAAACTCAGACTCACGTCGACTGAACCCCTAATTATGATAGTAGTCTTGTCAAATGTATCTATCGCCACCAAAGCTAATTTCTTTTCTCTTTTGGTGTGTATGTGGGTATGCATGCATATTTGTGTGGAGGACGGTGGTCACTCTTGGATGCCATTCTTCAGGAGCCACCCCCATGTATTTATTTATGTATATATTTTTGTTTTTAGCTTTTTTGAGATAGGGTATTAGTATGTAGCTCTGGCTGGCCTGGAACTCACAGACATCTGCCTGCCTCTGTTTCCTAAGTGAGTGCTGGGATTAAAGGCATGCGCCACTGCACTCATCTCTTATTTTCATTGTTTGTTTTTGGTTTTTCAAGACGCAGTTTCTCTGTGTAGCCCTGGCTGTTCTAGAACTCACTTTGTAGGCCAGGCTGGTCTAGAATACACAGAGATCTGCCTGCCTTTGCCTCCTGAGTGCTGGAATTAAAGTTGTGTGCTACCCCTGCCCAGTTTATTTTTAAATTATCCTTAAAAATTATTTATTTTATTTTTGTGTTTGTGTGTATATGAGTACAGGTGCATATGGAAGCCAAAGGTGTCAGATCTGCTGGAGTTATGGGCAGTCATAAGCCACCCTACAGATGTGCTGGGAACTGAACTTGAGTCCTCTGGAAGGATAGAAATGTTCTTAACCACTGAACTATCCCTGTAGCCCCTTACCTTATTTTTTTTGATATTGGATATTTATTTAGTGGGCTATGGAGGGGGAAGGGAGAAAGGGAGAAGAGGAGAGAGAGAGAGAGAGAAACAGAAGGGGGGAAGGGGAGAAGTGGGGAGAGGCAGAAGCTGCCTCTTCAAGAGGGAGAAAAGAAAGGAACTCAGGCTGGAAGCTGAAGATGGGGGGTGGGATGGGCGTGGTTTCTCTCACTGGAACCCGAATCTCAAAAGTTACACTAGGCTAACTAGCCAGTGAATCCCAGAGCTCTTCCTGTCTTCATTAACCCAGACCTGGGATTATAAGTGAGCCATCATAACAGGTTTGTTGTTGTTTTGTTTTTCATTCGTTTGTTTATTTTTCCAGACAGGGTTTCTCTGTGTAATAGCCCTGGCTGTCCTGGAACTCCCTTTGTAGACCAGTCTGGCCTTGAACTCACAGAGATCCACTTGCCTCTGCCTCCATAGTGCTGGGATTAAAGACATGTGCCACCACCTGGCTCTTGCTTTTTTTTTAAAGAACATTTTTACATTTATTCTTTGACAATTTCATTCATGTTTACAATATATCTTAATCATATCGAACCCAAATTTCCCATTCTCCTTACCCCATCAACACACCTACTGCCACATTTATATCCTCTTTTTAAAAATCTTTTTAAGATATATCTATCTGTCTATCTATCTATCTAATATATGTGTGTTCTCTGTCTTCATGCATATAAGAAGAGAATCAGATAACAGATGGCTATAAACTGTCATGTGGGTGCTGGGAATTGAACCTAGGTCCTCTGAAAGAGCAGCCAGTGCTCTTAACTACTGAGCCATCTCTCCAGCCCATCTATGCTCTTTTTTAAATGATCTATCGAGTCTAATTAGTGCCATCTGCATATGCATGGGCATAGGGCCATCCACCAGAGCATGGGCAGCCTATGAGTAGTCACACACCCAATGAAAAACGGCTCTGTCTCCAGCAGAAACCAATTGCCAATAGTCCCAAGCTAGGAGTGAGCCTTATGAGCCCCCTTTCCATCTTGCTGGAAGGCTGACTCATGCCTGACTTTTTTACTTAAGTTCTGAGGATCGAACATAGGTCCTCATTCTTGCACAACAAACACTTTCTTGTCCCTAATTCGTTGTTTTGTTTAATTTTTAAAGACACATTTAATTATTTTTATTTAGGGATGTGGTGTGTGTGTGTGTGTGTGTGTGTGTGTGTGTGTGTATATATATATATATATATATATATATATATATATATATATATATACAGTGTACTTGTGCAGGCCAGAAGAAGCTGTCATATCCCTGGGAGCTGGAGTGACAGGCAGTTGTAAGATGTCTGATGTAGGTGCAGGGAACCGAACTGAATTACTACTGGAAGAGTCGCAAGTGCTCTTAACTGCTCTCAGCCATCTCTCCAATCCCTTGTATTATGTTTGTTTTAAAATACTTATTACATGTGTGCCCGAGTGTGTGCCTGTGAACCATGTGTGTGTAGGAGCCCCTGAAGGTCAGGGTCCCCTGGAACTGGAGTTAAAGACAGTTATTAGCCACCATGTGAGTACTGGGAACTGAATCTGGGCCCTCTAGAAAAGCAGTAAGTGCTTTTAAGTGCTGAGCCATCTCTCCAGCTCCTCACCCAGTATGTTTTTTTAAAAAAGTATTTATATATCTATTTTATTTGTACGTGTGTTTGCCTGAGTGTACTCCAGAGCCCGTGTAAACCAGAAGAAGGCTGTAATGGGTGTACAGGTGAATTTGATGTGTAGACCAGGCTGGCCTTGAATTTACAGAGATTTGCCTCCTAAGAGCTAGGATTAAAAGCACACATCACCATAACCACCTTGGGTTTTGTTTGTTTTGTTTTTAACATATTTTTTCATTTTTGGGGCAGGGTCCCATGTATTCCAGAGTTACCTCAAATTAGCTGTGTGGCCAAGGATAATCTTGAATTCTTAATCCCGCTGCCTCTGTCTCCCAAGTACTAGGATTACAGCCACACCCATGATCATTTATGCTGTGCTGAGGACTGAATCTGGGGTTTCATTAACACCAGGCAAGCATTTTCCAACTGAGTTACATCCCAGACTCATGCAGAAATTAATCCCAAGGAGCAGAATTAGCTGAAGTCTGTACCCTAGGAGTTTTCAGTTGGGCCTTGGGAGATAAGAACTTTATAGAAGAAAAAAAAACTCAAAGGGACATCACTCTGAGTGGAGAGAACAGTATGTAAAAAGCAGTAGAGCGTGGAAGCGCGTGAGCTAGACAAGGAACACAGAGTATTGGGCAAGGCTGCCCATAGGCTTTAGGAACATAAAAGGGCAGTGCTGCTAATGAGGCATGAAAGGGTGGGTGGGCACCAGATTGTGGAGGAGTTCTAAAGCTTGGCTTGAAATTTTGAAAAGTTTCTTTAGTAGGCAAGAAGGAAGGACTAGAAACTTTTTGATGAGGTAAATGATGCTTTAGGGCGATTACCTTGGCAGGACAAGCTGGGGCTGGAGGAGATGATAGGAAGCGAAGGTAGGTAGGCGGTGGTGTCGGTGACCCAAGCAAGAGGTTAGAAGATCTGATCTAGACCAGGTGGAAAAGAAGTGACAGAGCCAGGAGGATTGCAAGGGGCAATATGAAGCAGTCTGAGGCACAAAGTACACTAGACTTGCCAACACTTGGGAAGTGGATGCAGGAGGATCAGGAGTTTGGGGTCATCCTTGGCTATGTGGTAAATTTGAGGCCAGCCTGGGTTATAAGAGACCCAGTCTCAAAACAAAATAACCACCACCATTACCACTGCCATTGCCTGCCATTACCTGCCGCCGCCGCCGCCGCCACCACCACCACCACCACCACCAGAAACCCCAAATATACTAGTTTCAATGGCCCTGGGCTCTGGTGTAGACTTCCATTTGACAGGTTGTGTGCCTTTATCATCTGAAGAATAAGTGAACGTGGGAGAATCCTTATCACCGAGGTCTCTCACAGCTTCGTCATGCATGGATCTTGCTCTGTGTCTGTCTCTCTCTGTAGCTCAGACAGATCTTGAACTCACGATCGATCCTCTTGCCTCAGCTTTACTAGTACTGACATTACAGACAAACTCCATGGCATGCGGCTTGCTGTGGGCATTTCCTTTTTGTGGTGCTGGCATTGTGCATGCTAGGCAGGCACTCTAATCACTGAGCTACATGCCCAGTCCTCACGTGTGAACACTTTCGTAGGATTAACCGACAAGATTTGACAAAGAATTAGCCAACTAGAAGAACAGAGAGGCACTAATAAGATAGTGGAGCCAGTGAGGATGGCTTCACCCTATGCCCTATTGGAAAAATGCTTTCCAGTCATCCTGGTGTGAGATGTTCGAGGACCACTTAGCTGGCTGCAGGAAGGACGAGATAGCAGCTCTGAGGAGAGGTGGGTGGAAATTTTCCATTTGGCAATTACAAGCTTAAAAGCACGCACATAGATGAGTTCCTAAGAGGCCAGGAGTGTGTAGGAAAACAAAGAGCAAAGGGCCACTGCCAGCGAGAGGGGGTGGGAAGGACAAAGGAGGACTGGGCTGCCTGTAAATCTCGGTACAGCTACTTCCATTTTCTGGCTCTTCAGTCTCCACGTTTGTAAAATGAGGGGGTTGGAGGAAGGAAGTGTTAGGAAGCTTTCAGCTGTGACATCTATGCATAATCAGTTAAGATCGAAGAGTGCTGAATACCATGGAAACCGGAGAAGGCTTTCTAAAAGCGGGCATGAAGAGGTCGTTTGCATCCACCGCTGCAAAGGTGGCAGGGACTGAGCAATTAGAGGAAGCCACTGCAGCGAACAATCCAAAGACACCTCTAATTTCCTGTTCCTCTCCTCTTGCCCCTGCAATTGTGAACATTCTACAAGGACCAGTTCTCAGTCCCACAGAGGCTCAGCCACAATCTTCCACATCAACTGTTATTTCTATAAGGTGATTCACAAATCCCTGGCCCATGCTTTCCCTTCATAATTTAATACGCATTTCCAACCATTCATTAGATGGGTCAACAGCCACTGAAATTTAGCGTACCGCAAAAGAATTACTTTTTTTTTGAGACAGTCTCATTGTACAACCTTGACCAGCCTGGAACTCACTACTATGTAGAACAGGCTGGCAGAGATACACCTGCCTCTGTCTCCTGGGTGCTGAGAATAAAGGCAGGTACCACAATGCTTGGCAGATTTCCCCCCAGTTTGCGTGTGTGTGTGTTTGTGTGTGTTGGGTGCAAGTAAGTACAGGTACCTACGGAGATATCAGATCTCTTAGAGGTGTTTGTGAGCTTCCTGATGTGGGTGCTGGGAACAAAACTCAGCTCCTTTGCTAGAGAAGTACCCATTCTTATTAACTGCTGCACCATCTCTCCAGCCTAGAGCTGTTTTAGTTTACATTTTTTGTTATCTTTTTTATGATTTAACATATGCCTGCCTTGCATGCTGACCACTCTCATCTACCACCCCTGTCCACCCTCCCCTTTCTTCTTTTTGAGATATATATATTTGGTATTTCGAGACAGGGTTTCTTTCTCTGTGGCTTTGGAACCTGCACTGAAACTAGCTTTTGTAGACCAGGCTGGTCTCGAACTCACAAAGATCTGCCTACCTCTGCCTCCTGAGTGCTGGGATTAAAGGCATGCGCCACCACCGCCCGGCTTTGATATTTTTTTAAGACAGGATTTTTCTCTGTGGCTTTGGCTGGTCTTGAACTTGCAGAAATTCTTCTTCCTCTGCCTCTCAAGTGCTGGGGTTACAAATGTGTCTCATCCTTGTGCCAATCTTGTTTTATTTATTTATTATTGGAAACAGACTCGCTTTGTAGCTCATGTGCTCTAGAACTTGCCAGTCTTCCTCGCCACCATGCCCAGCTGCATTTAGTTTACTAAGGCACAGCTGAGCCTGTGTTAAGATTGGTAGCAGAGTAAATTTGCTAGTTGGGGTGAACTAGCAGGCTTTCAAAAAAAAGGTGATTTCCCTTTTTAAAAAAAGATTTTATTTCTTTAAAAAAATTTTTTTTGAGACAAGGTTTCTCCACATCATCTGGCTGTCCTGGAACTTACTCTGTAGACCAGGCTGGCCTTGAACTCAGAGAGATACACGTGTCTCTGCCTCCTGAGTGCTGGGACTAAAGACGTGTGCCACCACTGCCCGGCTTTATTTTTATTTTATGTGTATGTGTGTTTCGTCTACATGCATGTCTGCATACCAGGTTCATGCCTGGTGCCCAGGGAGGCTAAAAGAAGGTAATGTATTCCCTAGAACTAGAATTACAGACATTTGTGGGTCACCATATGGGTGCTGGAAACCGAACCTGTATCCTCAAGACTTCAAGAGCAGCAAATGCTCTTAAACCAATGAGACCATCTCTTTACCACTACTTTCTCTTCCTCCTCCCCTTCCTCCCCTTCCTCTTCTTTTTCTGCTTCTTCTTGACAAGGCCTTACTATGTAGCCCTGGCTGTTCTGGAACTCTATGTAGATCAGGCTGGTCTTGAACTCACAGAGATTCTCCTGTCTCTTCCTCATGAATTCAGGAACTAAAGAAATGTACCACTACACCTGGTTTTAAAAGTGAGATTTCCCCGGGCGGTGGTGGAGCATGCCTTTAATCCCAACACTTGGGAGGCAGAGGAAGGAGGATCTCTGTGAGTTCGAGGCCTACCTGGTCTACAGAGTGAGTTCAAGGACAGGCTCCAAAGCTACCTGGAGAGAGAGAGAGAGAGAGAGAGAGAGAGAGAGAGAGAGAGAGAGAGAGAGAGAGAGAGAGAGATTTCTAGGAACATAAAAGAAAAACGATTGGGCCAAGATGAGTCTATCGGTACAGACCTTTAATCCTAGTTACTGAGGAGCAGGAAGATAGAAAGTTTAAAGTCAGAATGGACTATGGAGTTCAAGGTCAGTCATTGCAACACAGTGTGGTGAGATCCTGTCTCAAAATAAAAGAGTTGTTGATATAGTTCAGAGGTAGAGAATTTGCCCAGCATAAGTGAGGCCCTGCATTCATATCTGGATAATATTAAAAAATAAATGGTTGGAAGCCGGGCATGCACACCTTTATTTCTAGCACTGGGGAGGCAAAGGTAAGCAAATCTCTGGGTGTGAGGCCAGCCTGGTCTACAGAGTGAGTTTCAGGACAGCCAGGGCTACACAGAGAAACCCTAGCTTAAAAACAATAAAGAAACCGGCGGTGGTGGCGCACGCCTTTAATCCCAGCACTCGGGAGGCAGAGGCAGGCAGATCTTTGTGAGTTCGAGACCAGCCTGGTCTACAAGAGCTAGTTTCAGCACAGGCTCCAAAAGCTACAGAGAAACCCTGTCTCGAAAAACCAAAAAAAAGAAGAT
>JAQHUG010000094.1:6743382-6783584 GCA_028555095.1 Dicrostonyx torquatus | reverse complement strand
CCTGGCTGTCCTGGAACTAGCTCTGTAGACCAGGCTGGCATCAAATTCACAAAGATCTGCCTGCCTCTGCCTCCTGAATGCTGGGATTAAAGTCATGTGCCACCTCTTGATACGAGATGTCTACATATTGGTCTTGAAGCATCGCGAATGCACACTTGTGCATGTGGAGAGACCAGAGGTTAACTTCAAATATTGTTCCTCAGGAGCCAATCACCTTATTCTTTATTTCATTTTAACTTTTTTCACTGGGAGGTGGGGCACACACCATGAGACAAATACAGAAGTCAGAGGACAACTTGTTGGAGTTTTGCTCTTTCCTTTTGCTATGTGGGACTACAGATCAAACTTAGGTGATTAGGATTGGCAGCAGGATGCTTTACCTGCTCAGCTGTTTCACTCATTCTCACATTGTTTCACGAGACAAGGTCGCACACAGGGATCTGAGGCTAACCAATTAGGCTAGGCCTTGCTAGCCTGTATATTCTAGGGATCTTCCTGTCTCCATCTCTCCAGTGCTGGGAATACAAGCTTGCACCACTCAACCTGGCTGCTTATGAGCCTGCTGGGTATTAAACTTAGGTCCTCACGCAAATAAGCACATTACCAACTGAGCTAACGCTCCCGGCAGCTTAAAGCATCTTTTGACAGAGATGTGAGGATGGGTGTGGCAATTCTAGTTGCTTTCTGGTCTGCAGTTTGCATGGCTGTTTCCCACAACACAGCTTGGGAGCTCTGGATGTCCTAAGAAAGGTCTGTGGCTGAGGCTTTCTCTTCTGCTCACATAGCAGCAAGCATCAGAGGTGCCTGAACTTGGTCTGCTGTGGTAACTAGCCCTTTGGAATGTAGAGCAAGTCACCCTGCTTCAGTGCATAGGACCTTCTTTAGATTTTGTTTTGGAAAAGCCATCTGCCAGACAAACCAGAGACTCAGGATCTGGGCAGTCAGGTTTTAGCTCTCAGTGGTACAAGTCAGGAAGGTGGTAACAATACTGAGACTATCAATTTGGAGAGTTGTAGCCAGATACTGAAGGAAGCAGAAAAATTAAGAATTTTGTTAAGACTCACAAATTTCCTGATAATCCCATGCTGGGAGAAGGGGGAAAGTGAAGCCTGGTCTAGAGAGCTAGTTCCAGGACAGCCAGGGCTGTTACACAGAAAAACCCTGTCTTGAAAAACCAAAAAAATGCTTGCTCAATCTATATAATGTTACTTGTATGTTTTCAGAGCTGAGCCTTTGGGATTGGATAAGCAATTGGTGTGCTCTTCCCTCGGGAAGACTATTTCTCCTGCTCTAGGGATTCCTTGGTTGCCTGTAGTTCTTAGGGTAGGATTGAGACCATTAGGAGGTGTGACTTTGTTGGTGTAGGTATGGCCTTGTTGGAGAAAGTGTGTCACTGTAATAGTGGGCTTTGAGGTCTCTTTTGCTCACACTACACGCAGTGTGGAACACAGTTCGCCTCCTGTTGCCTGCAGATCAAGATGTAGAACTCTCAGCTCCTTCTCCAGTGCCATGTCTGCCTGTGTGCTGCCATGTCCCACAATGATGATAGACTAAACCTCTGAAGCTGTAAGCCAGCCCCAGTGAAATGTTTTCCTTTCTAAGAGTTGCCATGGTCATGGTGTCTCTTCACAGCAATAGAAACCCTAACTAACACAACTACCTTCCAGCACCCTCTGGGCATTTCCAACTCCACATAGCACAAACTGCCTCCTCACCTCCCCATAAAAAGCCTGCTCTCCATCCGAGAATCCTAATCTCTTCGTCATGGATGTCACTATATTAGCAGTTTCTCCAGGGGAAAAACAACCCCTTTCTTGATCACTGATCACAGCAATCATCAAGTTATACCCATTCTCACTCAGAAACATTTCCCTAAACGAATCTTCTCTTGCCAGGATCTTATTATATTTATGTATTTAGGAATGTGTATGTATATATGTGCATGCGCATGAGTACACGTCACAGGGTTGAGGTCATAGGACAACTTGTAAGAGTCAGTTTTCTCCTTCCCCCATGTGCATTCCAGAGATCAAACTTAAGTTTTCAGCTTGAGAAGAGCTTGGTGGCACAGGCTTGTTGATAAGTGTCTTTTCTGCAGCGCCAGCTCACTAGATCTTTAAACATTTTGTATTTATCTTTTTTGTATGGGTGTCATGCCTGCATTAGGCCTGTGAACCATGTATATTGAGTGTCTATGGATGTCAGAGAAGGGAGTCAGATTCCCTGGAACTAGAGTTACAGACAATGGTGAATCCCCACATGTGAGCTGCCATGTTGATGTCGGAAGTCAAGCTTGGGTCTTCTGGAAGAGCAGCCAGCACTCTTTTTTTTTTTTTTTTTTTTTTGGATTTTCGAGACAAGGTTTCTCTGTAGCTTTGGAGCCTGTCCTGGAACTAGCTCTTGTAGACCAGGCTGGTCTCGAACTCACAAAGATTCACCTGCCAGCACTCTTTTAACTACTGAGCCATCTCTCCTGTCCACACCCTGCTCGCCCCTTACTATACCTGTCCTTCCACATCTGCAGTAGCATCCTGAGGGGCTTACTTGCTTCCAATGATTCTGGATACTGTTTTCTATATGGTCTTCCTGAAATACTCAGATGCAATCCAATCACTTGCCAATATAAAGACCACACCTAGCTCTACTTTATGTTTGGAAGAAACCCAAGATCTTCAGCAGCCCTCAGGTCTGCTTCAGACCCATGTGCCCCTGCTGCTCCCTGTTAAACACCAGTTTCCCAGTATGAACTGTTCACTGATCGCCAAATGGTTGATGGGTACTGTTGTTTCACATTTTTGTGCCTCGGCCCTTATTTTTGCACACTTTGGGCCAAGAAAAATTTCCCTTCTTTAAAATTCTAGAACAGAACACACACACACACACACACACACACACACACACACTCAGGGGCAGAGCCATCTGAGTCAGTTCTCCCACAACCATGATGAGGGGTGGGGCCGGCTCTCCAGTGTGCGGGGAGGGGTCGTGAGGGGCAGCTCTCCCACAGGAGGTGGGGCCAGCTCTCCTGCTGCAGTGTCCAGCAAGAGGCAGGGCCAGCTCTCCTAGGACCAGTGAAGGACAGGGATGACTCAGCACAGCTCCCAGATTTCAACATGCTTTGTTCCTATGACCCCCTCTGGTAACATGGGCCATGGACATTATCACAGACCCTAGCTGCAGCAGGAACACAGACCCAGAAATGACCGACATGACCCTTGGCAGAGGTTTGGGTATGGATGCCACCATGGGGCCATACTGATCTGGGTAACAGGGCAGGCCACCCAGATCAGTATGGCCCTGTCAGCAGCAAGGCCCTCGAACACCAACATGGTCTCAGGTGACTGTCCAGACCCCAGGCATCTGCACAGCCCCAGAGTGCAACAGGAGCCAGGGCTATCAACCCAAACCCTGGCTGCTGCTGGGTCAGGCCATGCTTAGTTATTTATTATGTGTGTGTATGAGTGTGTGTGTATGTCTGTGTGTGTATGAGTGTGTGTGTGTGTGTGTGTATGTGTGTGTGTGTGTGTTACAGTGCATGGGTGGAAG
Organism: Dicrostonyx torquatus; assembly: GCA_028555095.1. Classification (NCBI taxonomy): domain Eukaryota; kingdom Metazoa; phylum Chordata; class Mammalia; order Rodentia; family Cricetidae; genus Dicrostonyx; species Dicrostonyx torquatus. The sequence continues at coordinate 6,780,038 of JAQHUG010000094.1, read as the reverse complement.
TCGGAGCACAACTTGCAGAGTTGGTTTTCTCCTTCTACTATGTGAGGCCTGGGGAAAGGACTCAAGTCCTCAGGGTTGGTGGCAAGTGCCTTCACCTGTCAAGTCATCTTACCACCTCTATTATGTGTGTTTACAGGCTCTCATCATGTAACCTAGGCTGGCCTCCAATTTGTGATCAATATATTCTCTTTAAATTCTCTCAACAAATGAATCTTCCTGCCCCGCCCCCACAGTCTGTACCTCTAATAGAGAACTTATCACACAGCATTGTGCATGCCTGTTTTACAGATTTTACTCCTTTACTGGAGTGTGTCTTGGCCTGGTACCCGGCATAGCATTTGGAACATAAGTGCCTAAAAAATTCGTTTAAAAAACATCTGGAAAGGAGAAATAATGGAGCTGGTCCTTAACTCTAATAACGGGCTATTTCTTGTCTATTGAATAAAATCCCCTGCTTTAGGCACCTATTCTGATGTTCCCAGCTCCAGAGTCCTACCTTGGTGTCTTGCAGAGTACCTACCTCTGTCTTTAAAGGAATAATGTTTCATCTAGTTCTTGCCAGACCTTTTGACATCTGGCATCCTATTCTGGAAGCCCAAACCCCAAGGCTGGGCCTCTGTCACTGGCTGCCAGATACTATGACTGCTAACTAGCTGCCTCTGGGCATTCTGCATCCTCAGGTGCCTACCTCTTCTACCTGAATACCAAGCAGCCAACTAAAGTCTCTGCTGCTACTTCTGGGATCTTCTGATTTACCCTGGCCCAGCCCATCTATGCGTTCTTAAATTTCTAACTCTCTGGGTGATAGTGATGCATGCCTTTATTCCCAGTACTTGGGAGGCAGAGGCAGGCAGATCTCTGTGAGTTCAAGGCCAGCTTGGTCTACAGAGCGAGTTGCAGGACAGCCAAAGCTGCACAGAGAGGCCATGTCTTGAAAAAACTTCTAACACTGCTTGCTTTCTCTTGGCACAAAATGAATCCTGTTTCTGTAACTGTCCAACTAGAAGACTGAGGTAAGCGTACTGATTACAGTCATAGGCTCTACATTGTGACTACCAGTGTTTGAATCCCAACTCTTCTGACTACAACCAATTGTATGATCGTGGGACAGGTCATTTCATCGCCTTAAATCACAGCCTGATTATCTTCTAAAAGGACAGACTAGGGCTGGAGAGATGGCTCAGCATTTACTGCAAGTGGCTCACAACCACTGTAGCTGCATGAAATCTAATGCCCTCTTCTGGCCTCTGCAGGCACACATGCAAAGGCAGCATACACACACAAACTGACATATAAAAAATAATGAAATAAACATTTTAAAAATAAGAAGAATAAGATGGCCTTGGTGGCACACACCTTTAATTCCAGCACTCAGGAGGGAGAGGCAGGCGAATCTCTGAGTTTTAGGCCAGCCTGGTCATCTACAGAGCGAATTCCAGGACAGCCAGGCCTACACAGAGAAATTCATGTCAAAAAAGGCAGGATAATAATATCTATACCATAAGATGACTGAGGTATTTATTTATTTTGTTGTGATGCTGAGGATTGAACTCAGGGCCCCACACATGCTAGGGCATGCAACTGCTATCCACAGAACTACATCCCTAGCTCCACCATGAGAATTAAGTGATGCATAGGTAGGCATGGTGATACAGCGCTGTAAACCCAACATTTCAAGCAGAAGCAGAAGGATCAGAAGTTCAAGACCAGCCTCATAAAGTTGGAAATATCCTAGGTTGAAAATAGTAAACCTAGCCAGTCAGTGGTAGCACACATCTTTAATCTCAGCACTCAGGAGGCAGAAGCAGGCGGATCTCTGTGAGTTCAAGGCCAGCCTGGTCTACAAGAGCTTGTTCCAGGACAGGCTCCAAAACTACAGAGAAACCCTGTCTCGAAAAACCAGAAAGGAGGAAAAAAAAAAAAAAGAAAATACTGAACCTACTGGACATCATGATTCAATATACTGTGGAATACTATTCCCCCTCGAAATCACAATCATTCAACTGATTGGGAGCTGGGCTCAGTTCCACTGCTTACAGTAGTTCTTAGATAGACTTAGCCACTTGTCTCCAACACAGCAACTAGAGACAAGTAGTAGGGAAAGACTGAGAAAGGAGATTTAGTCAATTGTGGCCATACTGAGAAGTGAAACAAATAAAGGGCCCAATGACCTCCAAGTCCATTTTCTGGGGTGCTAGCATGAAATTCAAATTTCAATAGAGGGCAAGAGAAATGCAGGCCTAAGTAGCCCTGTCAAGGTGTGGTCTGGGCTCAGTCTAGTCAATAAGATTGTTTGATAAATTGCCAGAACTATAGGAACTCTCTTCCAGATAAACAAGTTCCTCCCCTGGCTGCCTTCAGGGCTTCAGTTTTCCCCTTCTCCCTGCATGGGATTATCAGGAAACTGGTATTCTTTGGTGTCCCTTGTTTAAATAGTCTGATAGCAGAAGGAAGGGGCACAAGTCTCTTGGTAGAATGTTCCAGCTGCTGGGTGATAACACCGCAGCCCAGCACCCTGACAGAGGATCACAGGGGCTTTCAGTACACTGGGAAAAGACAAATTTTCTACCATTTGTGTGGTGGTTTCTCCCCATTGGATTGTCCCAAGAGTTGTAAATTGAGTCAGCATAAGACAAGGCTTTGTCCTTAAGGCACATAATACAATACCTGGCACACAGAATATATATCCAGTAACCATTTGCTAGCATTGCTGCTTATACATTGCCAGTAGGGAGGATAGCTAGGATTAGCGCTTAACCTTAGAAAGGTTAAGGGATTAACAACTCCTGCTAATCCCACCCCTCCCTCAGGTTGCAAACATTTTAAGGCCTTTTGGGTCTATCGTTCTATTTTCTTTTCTTTTTTTCTCTTTAATTTTTAAAAATTTATTTATTTTACATTATGACTATTTTGCTTGCATGTATGTCTGAGCACCACGTGCATGTCAGGTGCCCTCGTAATTCAGAAAAAGGTGCTGAATCCCCTGGAACTGGAGTTATGGACACCTGTGAGTGCCATGTGGGTGCTGGGAACTGAACCCTGTTTCTCTGCAAAAGCAAATGTTCTTAATTGATATTCTCTTCACCACCACCACCCCTTAGAATTTTTGTGTTAATTGCCATTTTGCTTATATGTGCATACAAATCCTGCAGAGACCAGAAGAGGGCATCAGATCCCGTGGAACCGGAGTTAAGAGTGTCTGTGAGCTGCTATGTAGGTGCTGGGACTTGAACCTGGCTGCTCTGGAAGGCTGTGCTTTTAATCAATGAGTCATCGCTCCAGCCTTCGTTGGGGCTATTTCTTAAATCTCACATCTTGAGAAGATGACTCATTGTCTAAAGGCACCTTCCACCAAGCCACACAGCCTGAGTTTTATCTTTGAGCTTTGTGTGGTAAAAGCAAAGTACTCCCAAGTTATCCTGTGACCTCCACACCTGTGCAATGGCATGCACGTACCCACCCACATACATACACAAACACACAATTGGTAAATATGTAAAATGAATCCAGCTTCCTCTAGGAATTCTCCTGCAGCTGAAAGCCAATGGCTCTGCAGTTCACAATCTGCCTAGAAACATCTCAGACTGACAACTGCCACAATCGTTGTATTTATCGTGATTGCCTGCCTCCCACTGGCACTACTCCCGGATACGCGGCTATGCGGCTAGTATAAAACATTGTGATTATCTATTTTGCACTCGCCTGCTCCCCATCCTCCCCACCAATGTGTATGCTGCCACAGCTTTCAGTGTCACTGATGATAGGTGCAAGTACCGCAGGTAAACTAACTAATGCAGGCAGGGCAGTGAGTGGAGAAATGCTTTACAGTCAAGATGAGAAACTGGAAGCAGAGGAGGAGGGATAGAATTTGTGTCTCCATTTCCTCCTCACCCCAACAGGGGCAAAAAGCACGCTGCCTCTTTCCTGTTCCTTAGCTACATTCCATGCAGAGGTCAGAGGGGCAAGCCTGGACAAGGCAAAAATGAACTGTGGGTGGGATCTAGTCAAGGGGCCTCGACAGGGAGAGCAGGGGCGGCTGGCTAGAAAGGAAAGTGCTAGTGCCAGTACCTCTTCCCACCATCTTCATGCCCTCAAGCTGGAAAAGTCTCCTCTATGGGAGATACCTAAACAGAATCTTGCATCCCCCAGCACCAACGTATGCTCAAGTGCAGAGCACTTTGCCCACCTTGTGGTCTCTAGTCTTTGATGCGATGCTCAGGCTTAGGGGTGTTTAATGCACACCTACTGTACACGGAGCTTATTACAATCTAGGTTGGACTGGTACTTTCAGTGAGATCTACCTGTGGGATGTGAAACTTGGCAAAGGGATGACTGCAGAAAAGAGCAAATGATAGCACAGGAAGCAGCCCAAAGGAGATAACTGTAGTCAGCTCCTTTTACAGAGCTTCGGGCTTCTTTTAACCTAGGCCAGGAAAACCTGTTGTGGGGACACGCAGGAACATGACATGGCTAGGACCCCTGGCTCAGGTGACCATCCATTCTTTCATCTGGGTCCAGGACAGCTTATTAGCTCGGCCTGGGTTCCCTATTTTCCCATTATCAACTGAAGGCTGAATTCTTCTTTAGGATTGCAATCTCTGCTAGGTGCCTGCCACACATGTCCCCAGAGATCTACAGGGTGATCAGTAAGCCTCCACCTAACTGCACCTTCCCAGGCTCCTCCCTCAGAGTGGCTAGCTGTTGGAGCAGGAAGCTGACCTGTTCTGGTAACTCAGTCCACCCTATGATCCGGGGCTGAACTGGAAGCTGAGGTAAAACCCCCACAATCTTTTCTCCCTCCCGGCTTCCAACAAGTGCAAAAGAAACCTCAAGGGACAATAAGGGGTTAAGTTCCTTATAAGGAAATGAGCCTCTTTCTGGTTCAGAAATAGTGTTTTTAGCTTCTGTGTGCCTCAACTATACAACATACACACACACACACACACACACACACACACACACACACACACACGAGTGCAGCTTCTCTTCAGCGGGGGTTGGGGGGACGGGCGGTGGCGGGCGGCAGGGGCGGGGCCAGGAAAGGCCGTCGTGCGAAGACAGAGGGATGAGTCATCAAAAAGACTCTGGGAAAGAGAGCGGAACTAGTCATCCAAACTGGGAAAGAGCTGGTCAGTCATTACACGCAGATCATGTCAATCACACTTTCTCCACCAATGATCTGGGAGTCTCTTGGGCCTCGCAGACCGGAAAGGGGGTCTTGGGAGGAGGTCTAAAGCCGCAGAGATCCGAAAAGCTTGGGCGCGGGCGCTAGCGGAGGCTGCACACACACGCGCAGGCCCCCTGGCAGGAAAATGGCGTTTGCCGTCAAGGTCACATGGCCACTTTAGGGCACTAAAACGAAAGACTCGCTGAGAGCAGTAGGGACAGCCATTATGGGGCCAGATTTTCAGAAGCTGTGTGAATTCCAAATGTTTTTCTCCCAATTCGCAAGCACATTTGTTCTAGTTATCGCTCATTTTCTAAACACGTCATACAGCTATGTGAAGGGGCGGGGTTTTCTCTGGTTTCTTTTTTTTCTCAGCCAGCTTGAAAAGGGGTGGGGCGAAGCCCAGGCTAGGATGGTGGTAGAAACTGCAGAAGGACAGCACGTGCCAGACAGAAGGCACCCACCCAGGTCTTGACAGTTGGGAGAGCAAAAAGGGAAAGCCGATTCTTCCTAATACTCTGAACCCCAAAGGCCCATGTAAGGCTTAGTTCCAGGTAGTGAGGTCTAATGTCTGAGCCTTCTCCAGTTTAGAAAAGTTGCTGTCATTTGGTACCCATTTCATTGCTGGGTACAGTAGAGTTAATTCAGGGTCAGAAATCTTAAAACTTTACAATTTACAAGATCAAATATGTCAATCTATGTAATTTATGAAATTGCTCGCAAATGTCCTCTGCCCCCCCCCAGGCTGTGGTATTGCACACTTTTTTTTAATCCCAGCACTCAGAGGCTGAGGCAGATGGATCGCTGGGTTTTGAGGCCAGCCTGATCGATATAGAGAGTTCCAGGACAGCCAGGGCTGCACAGAGAAACCCTGTCTCAAAAAACAAAAGAAAGACAGAGAGTCTATTATGCAGCTGTGGCTGTCCTGGAACTCTATAAAACACCTTGCTGTCTTTCACTCATGAAGATCCCCCTGTCTCTGGCTCCTGAGTGTTGGGATTAAAGGCGTGCGCCACCACGCTGGGCTCTAAAAGCATCTTAATTAAAGGATTAAAAAGGGATGTGTTCACCTCTTGGCTAGTATAGTTAAGGGACCTTTACTCACGGAGCCCTGCTTGTATTGTGGGGGCCAGGAAAGAAAAATTAAAAGGCAGTTATCTAAGAGTCCAAACAGTCTAAAGTAGAGATGGCGCCTTTTCTTTTTTCTTTCTGCTGTTTTTCAATACCCTCTGCAGTTATGTACAGTCTTCATCGGTGCTCTAAACTGAGAGCTGTCCCGTGATTCATAAGTAAACAGAAGAGGCAGAAAAGCCTAAGCCTGGGCTGGGTTATTACAGAAACAAACTTCAAGGGTAGCTGGGAATGGAGACTGGCAGAGAGAGTAATATCTTCCCTAACTTAGCCTTTCGTGCTCCACTCTGGCCATCCCCCTTCAAGCTATTGCTCCTGTTTCTATCTAATACCCACGTTATGAGGCATTACCAGGACAATGTTAGTGGATATTTTAAATTTGAGACAGGATTTTTCTTTGTTGTCCAAACTGGTCTTGAACTTGTGATCTTCCTGCCACAGCCTCTTCAATATCTGAGGTTGCAGTTGAGCCCTACATTTTTTTCCCCCATTTCACGGCTCATTAGGAACCTAGTCCAAAATGGGTTTTGAGAGAAAGCTGCCATCTCTCAGTTCAGTTTTCTGAGGCACAGCTTCTCTTTCAACCTTTCAGTGGGGCTGTAGGAGTCCTAAGTATAAGGCCAACCTAATTAGAAGGAAGCACCACTTAAGCCTGAGTTCACCGAGAATGGGACCCTTTTGTTCACTGTAAAGGCTCAGGGCAAGTTCTCTGGTCTGGCTGAGAGATTTACAGAGACTTGTCCTCATATGAGAGAGTATGGCAAACCCGATCCTGTAGTGCTCCGGAAAAATACACATCCCCAGAAGCACTCTGGGGAAATGGAAACCCTGACAACATAGAAAAGAGCTCCTCGAGACTCCAAGAGGCACTTGCCCCCTCCTCTTCCATTCCACAGACCCCAAACAGCATCTTAACAGGCCATTAAGGAAGGAAGCCTGTCTTGTGCCTGAGTGCTGGAAAAGCCTTCGGAAAGGTGGCGGCTGTAGCCCATCATGGACACCAGGTGGCACTAAATCCCAACAGTAGTTCTGAAAGCCCCATCTGGAAAATGGACCTTGAGAGCCCTTGAACTAGTTTCCTACTCCTTGTTCCCCACGTGGAACTGGAGAATAAAAAGCCTTTCAGGTGTGATGGATAGCCGTTCTTCAGGGAGCCACTTCCAGCTGAAGCTTCTTCAACTCCTTCACCGGGAGTGCTGCCTTCTCTCAGCCACCTCTGCCTGTTAGATCTGTCCAATTGTTGGAACACCGAGTGCCTGAAATACGACCATAGATCCTGCTCTTCTCGTTTCTCGGCTGCAGTTAAAGAGGGACTGGAGAGATGACTCAGAGTTAAGAGCACTGACTGCTGTTCCAGCAGACCTGGGTTCAATTCCCAGCATCCACAGGGTGGCTCAGCGTAGTCTGAAAAGCCAGTTCCACCCCACATGAAAGTGATCCCCATACATGGTACAAAACCCCCTACCAATAAAATAATAACAAAAAATGTTTTTAAAAAGGAGAAAAGTGATCTTCTAGGAGCGTTTCTAGATGTCTTTGCCCCCTAGAATCCTCCAAGGAAGTCAGTTGGTCAAACATAAGAACTAAATGTTTCTGCTCACATTCAGCCACCCCTTTCTGTGAAAGGCAGAATGCTTGTATCTTGGACATGTTGGAAGTGATATGGTCTAAAACACTGTGATGTGACCGACCTGCCCCACTGCCTCTTTCTGTCAGCCATGACCGTTCCCAGCACCTCAAGTCACACTTGAGAAATTCTTGCTCCTGGACTCTTCTCCCTGGAAATACTGTCTTTTTCTTTTTTCTTTCTTTCTTTTTTCTTTCTTTTTCTTTTTTTTTTTTTTTTTTTTTTGGTTTTTGGAGACACAGTTTCTCTGTAGCTTTGGAACCTGTCCTGGAACTAGCTCTGTAGACCAGGCTGGTCTCAAACTCACAGAGATCTGCCTGCTTCTGCCTCCTGAGTGCTGGGATTAAAGGTGGCGCCCCCCCACCGCCCGGCCCCTCAGTCATTTCTTTTGTTCGATCTGTTCTATTTGTTGGAGTTCCTATCAGGATGTCCGGAAGTCTGTCTTTTCTGTCCCTGAGTCTGATGGACTCCCTGCACATATCGTTTTGCTTTTGTTTTTGTGATTTGTAATCCAGGCTGGGCTCAGACTCATGATCCTCCTGACTTTGCCTCCTGAGCTTTGGGATTTCAGGTATGTGTCACCACACCCAGGGGGATCGTCCCTCTTCTCAGAACGTGTGCCCTGTGCCCTGTTCTTGTACTTTATCTTATGACTTGTGAACAAATCTGCTCTACAAGAATCAGGTCTTATTTACCTTTTTGTACCCTATTCTGATGAAAACAGCTGGGGCCCTCTACGTCACCAGAACAATATGTTATGTTTGCATAACGCTTACACTTTACAGAGCATAGCCACTACATTTTCACGTTTCAGTCTCATGACAGCCCTGTGAGGTAGGTGTTATCTTGTCTAGCTTGCAGATGAAAAAACGGACAAGTTAAGCAACTTGCCCAGGGTTATCCTGCTGGGAGGAGGCGGAGGTAGACCTGTGTGCTGGATTTCTAAGCCCCTGTCTAGTTCTTCCATTTGTCTGTGCCTGAGTTCTTGTCAGGAAATTCCTTCTTGGAGTCTGAAACCATGAGGGCTCATCCTGAGGCCTGGAGAGGAGGGGGGACATCCAAAGGCCAGGCTGCTTTCCTTTCGTTCCTGCTCCCCGTCCTTCCTATGCCTATTTTTGAAGGTGTTTCAGTGCAATCTTGTTTCGATTAAGAATGATTGGCATGAGATGTTCCAGTGGATAAGAAGGGGGAACTCTGGGGTAGAGCAGGCAAGAATGTGCATTCACAGTTGGTGACTAATGAAGTTTTGTCAGCTTGGACAGTAGTCCTTGGCTCATCCAGTTTTGGTATGGGGGTAGCAGCTCATCTCACTCTGTAACCCATGTTGACTCAAGATTTTCCTGCCTCAGTACCATGCCCCCCCTCCCCCCCAGTACTGGGTTGAGAAGCATGATCCACCAATGCTGGTTCGGCCTGATAATTTTGTTTATTTTTTAAAAAGTAAGATTTATTCTTATGTGTATGAGTATTTGTTTGCATTGCATGTATGTCTGTACACTTCTGTTAGGCATCAAATCCCCTGGAACTGGAGTTACAGATGGGTCATGAACCATCATGTGGGTGCTAGGAACTGAACTTGGGTCCTCTAGAGGAGAAGCCAGAGCTCTTAATCACTGAGCCATCTTTCCAGACCTCACCCCCTTTTAAAGACTCATTTTTATTTATGTATGAGACTCTTGAAGTGGTTGTGAGCCACCTGATGTGGGTGCTGGGCCCTGAACTTGGGTTCTCTGTAAGAGCAGTGCTCACTCTTTTGTTGTCTTTTGGTTTCTTTGAGGCATGGTTTTTCTGTGTAACAGTCCTGAATGGCCTGGAACTTACTTTGCAGACCAGGCTGGCCTCGAACTCACTGAGATCCACCTGCCTCTGCCTCCCGAGTGCTGGAGCAGTACTCACTCTTAACTGCTCAGCCAACTCTCCACACTCTCCACCTCTGCCCAGTAATTTAATTAATGACTTGGATGAGGTGTTGATGGCATGATGTTCAAATTTTAAAAGCTAAGGAATGTACCTCAGAGGCAGGGCCCTTGCCTAGCAGCCACAAAACCCATGGTTCACTCCCCAGCAACGCGCGCGCGCGCACACACACACACACACACACACACACACACACACACACACACACACTCTAAATGCCATGAACCTGCTTTCAGAAAGCTCCCAAAAGGCCATCATGAAATGAAATGTAAATCTTCAGAACCCAATTTGTCAAATGCTCCAACACTTGGTAGGAGAGACGTGACTTCCCATCTGTGCACGCTTTCAAGTGTTGGAGGTGACTGTGTGCTCATCAGTTTTGGGCATTAGCTCCCCAGACACTAATCAGTTCAGCTCTCCAAGTGGGGAGGGTGCAGCTCTGCCTTCTGTTGTGCACAGTAGGCCACCGAGGATTCAAGATCCTTCTGAGCTTGGACCTGGACGCTACAGAGAGACATTAGCAACCTGGAGCAAAGTACAGAAAAGAGAATGCGAGGATGGGAGAGGACTGTGTCCCAGCTGCTGGAGTTGCTTATCCTGGAGAAGAGATGGACAGACTGACAGTGTGCTGGTTCAGGGACCAGTTTGCAACCCTGCACAACAGAAGGATTCACCTTGTTTTGCTTGAGACAAAGGCATCGTTAAGAGCAGAGTGTGGGTAATATGGAAAATGGACTTGGGCTCCTTCCAGTACGGGACTCCAGAATAGATTGAGAAGATCCAGTCTGCAATGGTCCGACCTGAGAGAAGGAGACTTTTCCTTTCCTGGAATTACTCAAGCAGGGGCAAGATCAGTACTTGGTGAAGAGTTTGCCTGAGCTAGTGAGGTCATACAACATGAGTTTGGAATTCAAATAGAGACTAGAGGTGAAAATTAGCTGTAGTCAGCTGAGAAGGTACCTCTTAACCAGCTGTTCCCTCTGCTTTCAATCTCTCTGCCTCTGGCCCACTCTGCCCCTCTGCTCCAGAAATTTTTTTCCTGATTACTTTGTCATGGGACCTTCCAGATCAAGTATCACAAGATCTCAGTGATCCTAGAGGTTACCTGGTCAGCCCTTTAATCAGACACATTAGCCCCATTCAGCAATTGTCCAGTTACAGCTTGGCTGTCTCTGGTGATAGGGACTATTGCCCTTTGGGCAGTCCGCCCTAATTGCAGTGCTATTAACACATCAAAGTGCGCATGCTAAGATCTTAGGGCATTCCTGTCCCCCTCTTTTTGAAACCATTGATAAGAAATTCCAAAAGACTCCAAGGGACTGCAATCATGAGCTGAAACTTTTATCACAATTTTTCTTTATTAAAAAAAAAAAAAAGGAAAAAGCAGGGCTGCCAATGGAGCTCGGTGGGTACAGAGCTTAGCGAGCATGCATAAGGCCTTGGCTCCCATTCCCACCGAATCTGGACATGATGGCACACACCTGTGGTCCCACGACTCAGGAGGTGGAAGCAGGAGGATCAGAAACTGGAGTCTTATTTGCTACACAGAGAATTTGAGGCCAGCCTGGGTTACATGCAGAAAGCAAAGAAAAAGAAAAAAAGAAAAGAAAAAAGAAATAACCTCACAAGCAAAACAAATATCCCACAAAGCAATAAGCAAGTAAATAATTATTTTTAAAAGGCAAAAAATAGCAGTTTTTTGTTTATTTAAAAGAGCAGCTCTTGGAGCATTTGGAGTCACATCCACAGAACAAACCTACAGCTTCGAGCCAGCACTCAGGAAGTAGGTTCAGGTGGATCTCTGTGAGCTTGAAGTCAGCCTGGTCTATAGAGAGAATTCCAGGCTACATATGAAGATCCTGTCTCAAACAAAACCAAACCAATATACCAAGCCTACATTCCTCCCTTACAATCCCATAATACGTTGCTCACATTAGACACCCATTTCCAGGCACATTCTTGTCCTGTTGCTGTCACCACCACTCTTCTCTAAGCATTTGTGGTCATCTCTGTTGAAGTCTGGTGCCTGGAACTGAACAGTGGGTACCAGGTGTGATCTGAGGAGGACTGAAGAACACCCACAAGCTTCTCCTCTCTCATTTTGAGGGCTATGCTCTCAGTGATACTTCACACATCCTTCACTTACGCTGCTACATTTCAGACTTCGGGAAAGGGAATTTACCTCTAGTAAAGTTAGTTAGTTGGTAAAACTGACCTAGTGACCAAGACAGAATCTTTTTGCAAATGATCACTTGAGCAGTTAAGACTCTGCTCCCGCCCCTAAGCTACCTTTACCCATTCAGAAATTTTGTCTTGTCCCAAGACTGCTTTGTCTAATTTCAGGCAAACGTGGCCATGACCTTCTCTTCATGGACTTTCTGGTCTCCCCAACGAAAGGGGTAAGCGGAGTGGGGAAATGATCTGTTTCTGGACTCTGTACAGGGCTGAGCAATCTTTATTTTGTTTTACGAGTGATAGTCAAGGAGCCTTGCATTCATTTGCCTTCCATTGGTTCCACACTTGTTGATCTGTAACTGTGGGAGTCACCTTTTCTCATAACAGGTCACCCCGAGGCTGAACACATCCATTCCATTTTCTGTGGGGTTTTCAAAACCACCGCCAGGTGCTCTGCAGATATGCTGTGGGGGCTGTTACCGAGCAAACGGTGACGTGATGTGGAGCACTTCTGAGCAGCCAGAGGCTCCTGGGGGCTAGACTGCTTTCCTTTCAGCCTGGTTCCTGATAATATGCGCCCGGATGAGTGTCTTCAGCCCTGATAGTTATATAAGATACACCACAGCGACAGCCCCTCCAGTCATGGTTACCATTCTTGCATGAACATTTTAAACCTCTGCATATTCATACACACTGCAAATATAGATCCTAATATAGTTGTGTCCAGCATCCTATACTTAAATACTAATAATCTGTGAGATGTGGGCTCAGCGCTGCTGCTCAGCAATGAGGCCCAGACCATGAAAAAATATGGGTCTAGGATGGCTGTCAGTCATCTTAAATTCCTGTCTGTCTTGGAAATCACCTTATCTCTTCAAGCTTTTGAAAGGTGTGGGGAGCAACTGAAGCTTCTCACTGGGCGGGGGGGGGGGAGGTCCTTGACTTTGTTATGGTATCTTGAGGGTGTGAGAAGAAATGCTGTCTAAATCACCCTAATTTTGAGCCTCTCTACTATGAGAGGACTCAAGGGAATACCGGAAATGGAGCAACTAAAGGTTAAACCTGAAGATACAGACAAAATGGACCCAAAAGGTGGCATTAGCCAGGCTCTCAGAGGGTGAAAGATACCGCATGGTCCTTCTATTCGGCAGCTGCTGTTGAGGGTTTTTAGGGTACCCAGAGCCCCTCCTCACCACACCTCCGCCATTCCTTGGTTTTCTCTTAGTCTTATTTCTACTCTGTCATCCTCAGAAGGACTGCAGCACACAGGCCATAAAAGAACACAGCTCGGTCTTTATTCAGGAGTCACATTTTAAAGATGCTCATAACACACTTGTTACATAGTAGGTATTTGGCAAACCATTGGATGTTCTTCATCAGTTTCCTTCTTTCTATATTAAAAAAAGCAACCTAGAGTCGGGCATGGTGGTGCACACTGCCTTTAATCCCGGCACTCGGCGGCAGAGGCAGGCAGATCTCTGTAAATTCAAGACCAGCCTGGTCTACAGAGTGAGTTCCAGGACAGCCAGGGCTACATAGAGAGACCTTGTCTCAAACAAAACAAGACAAGACAAAACAAAACAAAACAAACATAAAAAACAACCTGGGGGGGGGGCTGGAGAGATGACTCAGTGGCGAAGGGCATGTGTTACGATTGCAGAGGACTTGAGTTCAGTTCCTAGCACACTTGACCTATGATTGATAGCTGCCTGTAACTACTGCTCCAGGGGATCTGATGTGCACACATATATACATAAAACTAAAATCCGGGGTTGGAGACATGACTCAATAGTTAAGAGCACTTGTTACTCTTGCAGAGGACCTGGGTTCAGTTCTCAGCACCCACGTGGTGGCTCACGATCATTCATAACTCCAGTTCCAGGCAGGGAATCCAATCCCTTCTTCTGACCTCCACAGGCATCAGGCACACACATGTTGCACACCCATATATACAGGCAAAACATTCATACATATAAAATAAAATAAATAAATCTAAAAAAAATAAAAATAAAATCTTTAAAAAGAGAACATTTTGCTGGATGTGGTGGTGCACACCTTTAATTCCAGCTCTCCAGAAACAGAGACAGGTGGGTGTCTGTGAGTTCCAGGCCAGCCTGGTCTACACAGCAAGTTTCAGGCCAGCCAGGGCTACATAGTAAGACCCTGTCTCAAAAAAAAAAAAGAAAAGAAAAGAAAAAAGATAAGAAACAAACAAATCAAAATCAAACCAAACAAAGCAACCCACCAGCAGAGCCTTTGTCCTAGAGATGTCACTTTTCTACAGAGCTTTCCTGCTTCCCCACCAACTTGAAGTGTGCTCACCAAAGCTAGAGCTGCTGCTGCTTTGGGGTGCCTAACCACTGCAGGACTAGAGTCCACAACAGTGACGACAGGCTCATAAACTATTGGGTCAAATTCTAGGTCTCTTTTTCATTTATTTTTGTTTTTCTTTCTTGACAGAGTCTTGGGGATGGAAGAATGGTTAAGTGGTTAGCACCTCCTGCTCCTCTAGAGAACCTGAGTTAGGTTTCTAGCACCCATATCTGGCATCTTGCAAACACCTGTAACTCCAGCTCCCAGAGATTGGATACCCTCTTCTGGCCTCTAGGGCACCTGCATATGTATGGCAGGCACACACACACACACACACACACACACACACACATACACACAAGAAAAAAAAAAAGACAGAGCCTCAGGTATTCCAGGCGTGCCTCAAGTTCACTATGTAGCTGAGGATAACCTCGAACTCCTGATCTTCCCTTTCCTATTCCTCCTCCCAGGTGTAAGTGGGCTGGACTATGCGCCTCTGGGGTGACTTATTTTTTAAGAGTCACTCTATGATTATTTCCCAGGTCCTCCCTGATGTTTTTGTTACTATATGCTAGTATCTTTGTTTCAAACAGAATAAAGGAAAGAAGGAAGAGAGGGCCCAAAGCTATTTCCCAATCATGAAATCACTGAAAATGCACTCCTCTCTCAGCCCTTCTGTTAACTGTTCCTGTGCGTTGGACCAACCATTGCCCACCCCGCTTCAGTGCCAGGCACCACATTAGCGTATTAGTCCTGGCTTTGGGTCTTTGTATGCACTACCCGCCCTTGCCCCCTCTGCACATCAGCCTGCCATGGGATGGCTCATCTGCCTATTTTCTCAGGGTCACTTTGAACAAATTCTATTCCTGGCTTCTGAGGTATCAGCAGCCCTGCCCAACTGTCACACTTGATGAACAGATTTCAAGTTCAGCCCTTCAAGTCACAGAGGACAATAGGAAACCCCATAATGCTAACTAACCCTATGGGACCTCTTCCTGAATCCATCCCCCAGAGTTGTCAGGGAGCCACTAGTGACATTCCCCGAGAGAAATTGATCTCCATGACTTCTGCTATTCCAATTCACAGAAAAGGAAACCTGCATCCCTTGAGGGAAGGAGATTGCCCTTCTGTAAGTCAATGGAGGCAGAGGCCACAGGCTGATGCCAAGTGTACTGCATTTCCAAAGGAGGAAGAATTTCAGCAGGTCAGAGGTCAAGCCTCCCCCTAGCCACCAGTCCAATTTGGGGGCAGGGTGATGACCATGGTAGTGGTGGCATTGGAGGAGGTGGTGGCAGCAGTGGTGGTGGCCTGGTGGCAGAGGAGGAAGGAAGTATTATTTTTGCTGTTTCATTAGGAGGCCCGAGGCGATGACAGGTTTCAGCTGCAGGAACTCAGAGCGCTGCGGGCAGGAGGATGGTAGAGCAGCATGATTAGCATCAGAGAGGCTTTAGGCAGGGGGCCCAGGGCAAGTAGAGCACAGCCCAGACTTGCAGGAGCTGCAAGGCAGGAGGCTTCAGGCTGCTGGAGGATTGCGCTTCCAGCCTGAGCAGGCGCCTGGCTCCAGGGGTTGCTCGGGCAGGCCTGTGCACGGGAGGCAGGTTGGGAGTGCTAACTGGATTTTTTATTTTTATATCAAGACACTGTGTTTAAAATTTTTTACAAAGGACAAACTCCATGGGTTTCCGTTAGTGTTTTAAGAACTTTTCTTTAAAAAAAAAATAAGAAGAAGAAGAAAGAAAAAAAAAAGAAAAGGTAACAACAACCCCCAAAAAAAAAAAAAACAAAAATCCCCAAAAACAAAAACAAAAAAAACCACCGGTGTTTTGAAAGAGAAATGACAGACACAAAGAGACTGTAAAGAAAATGGGGCAAAATTTCTGATATCATTTCCCCAAGGGCAGAGGCAGAACCCAGATTATATACCCAGAGGTCCAATAAGATCCGGGCCTCCACAGTACTTAGTTTATGAAACCTAGGCTCCCCTGGTCTAGCCAGGCTGATGCTGCAGTCCTCTACAGGGATACAGCCAGTTGGTGCTCTGTCCTTGATGGCCCTCCAGCCCCATCCATTGCTAGCCTCTTCCTCCTTTCACCCCATAGTCTTGCTCCCATCTGTTACTGTCTTGGAGGGTCCTTTTCCTTGGTCTGGTTGTATGAACCAACACTGGGAGTCCCAGAACCAGAGAGTCCTGATCTTCAAGCCCTCCCTTCCAGAGCTGCTTAGCATTCAACGGGCTGGAAAAACATTGGTTCCAATTTTTTTAAAAAAATCAACAAAAACAAGACCCAGAGAAAAGACCAAGTCTGGGGGAGGAAGAGCTATCCTGCTCTTTAAAGCTCCCAAGTCTGCAGTTGGTAGATGGTGCAGTTCCAAGAAGGCAAGCACCAAGGGGGTGTCCGGCTGTGGCTTCCAGGGCCCCAGTAGTGTCTGGTCAGGTTCAGGGAGCTGGCTCCAGCTGCTATTCCATGGGCCCTTGGTACCAAGGACTCATATGTGTCCCCATTTGAAGGGCCTGTTCAGGTTCACTTCTGGATTTGTGTTTTTGTACATGCGGGTGCATGTCCACATCTGTCTGTGTTTGTGCAGATGGGTCTGCTGTAGGGTGTGGGTGCGTGCGTGTACATATATGTGTATGTGTGTGCATGTGTGTTTGTGGGTCTGGGAGGGAGGGAGCTGGGAGATGGGTTGTGCTCTGCGCTAGAGCTATACACGGGTAGTGGAGTGTGAGTGGGGCAGGCCAGTACTGTTGAACCCTGCGGCAAAGGTGTTATAGGGGTGCAAGGTCTGCAGCCCAACCAGGGAGTTGGGAATCATAGTGATGGTGTTGGGGGTCATGAGTGGGATGTCATCAGGGGACCGCCGCAGGGTCAGGGTATAGTCGGGCAATGCTGTGAGGCGCAGTGTGTCGTGGGGTGGGCCAGCCTCGCATTCATGGTGAGTGGGCCCCAGCTGTAATGCTGCCAGCTCCTCCTCTGGAGCAGTCCCCAATTCAGGGGCACCAGTTCCCCTCTGGGGACTAGGCTGCCTCAGGGGCTCCTGGCGCCGTTTGTCCTTACGGTAATAAAGGGCAGCAAAGGCCAACACATTGAGAAACAGGAGGGAGGCCCCCACGGCAATGGTGACACTTAGTTCAGTGGAGTAGTCTCGAGGGTTCTCAACCAGGAGTGGCCCTGCATCCTGGTCCCCATTCCAGGACCCAGGGGCATTCTCATTGCTGTAGGCGGGAGAGATGGCTGGCCGCTTGGTGCTCCAGGTCTTGCCATTGGGCCTGCGAGTGATGTGGGAGCTGTGGGTGGTGTCCGGGGGCGGCACTTTGGTGGTCGTGGATGTATAGTGAAACATGTCATGCAGGTTGTACAGGTGGGGCACCAGGTGTTTCCAAAAGGCTACCTTGGTGGCTCGGTAATGATCACGAACCCTTGGTTTCAGCCCGATGTGAAGGTAGAGCTGGTCCCGGGGATTGTATTTGGACCAAGCCACTTCCTCAAAGCGGTTGGCCTTGGTGTGAATGAACTTGGTATCCTGGGGTACCGGCTTGTTGGGATCCCTGAAATACCACATTGAAACCTAGGGTCACCATGCTACCTGGAGAAAGGAAAAGGCCCAGCCTCCTTCCTCTCACACCCACCATCTAAAATTTCCCACCGCTCCCATGTGTTTCAGGGTACTGTCACCGCCCCCAGTCCTTTATTCCCCAGGGCTTGAACTAGTTCCCATGGCAGGCAGCATGAAAACCTCTCATTCTTCCCTGAGCTCCTCCACTGCCATCGGGCTGTGCTAATGCTTTGTCATTGAGTATCTATCAGTCCTTTCAGCTGCCCAGTTTTATCAAGAGCCCTTGGAAGACTCTTTCCAAGTGTGCATTCTTCCCCTTTCCTATTGCCTTTGGCCAGCTAACCTTGACTCCCACAGTTCTACCAGTAACGCCTTCCTGTTCAGTTCGGATGCCTCGACACAACTATTGTTTGGTGGTGCTGGGTACCAGGGCCTGGGGCGTGCTAAGCAAGAACTCTACTACCTCCTTCAACAAAAAGTTGGAGGGAAAATAGCACAGAATCGTGACAAGAAGGAGAATAAAGGTGTTACCAAGCAAGATCTAGGGACTTGCGCAGGAAGGGAGGTAATGGAAGAGGTTAGGTAGAGGAGCAAAGGGGAGGGCATGCTGGAGTCCCAAAGAAGAAACCCCATTTTCTACTTACCCGGTCTTGGCAAAGTTGGTCCAATAGGTCATAACAACAGCGCTGAGCATAACATCATTCTTGGAGAAGTTGCAGGGGAAAAGGTCAGTGGGACCTACCATAGGAACACCAAAAACATAGGGCACTTCATCCCCATGAGCTGCATCCGACCATGCGGGCTTCATGAGGCTCTGGCAGTGATGGTAGAAGGCGTAAAAGTAGGTAGGTGAGCCATATCGGGCATGCAGATCAGCCGTCACCACTGAAGGTTCCACCCACTGGTGGTCAGTGAAGAGCGCCACCAGGGTTTTACGGCGGGTCTCAGGGTTGTCACGATCTGCCCAGTCTGTGTACATAAACTTGATGGTCTCCCGCAAGGTGTCTTTACCCTCAGGGTAGCCATACAGATTGTCCACAAAATTGGAGACAGAGTAGTCAAAGTCAGTGCCAGAGACACCATCCTCAGGGTCTACTACCCCTTCTACAAACTTGAGACCCTCACCCTGGTTGACACCTAGCATGATATCATAGTTGAGGAACTCTCCCTGTTCCATAAGGATCTCAGGGTCATCAGGAATGACATCACCATCAATCACAGGGCCAAAAGCCACATGGTAGCGGGCTGGTTGAATGTCCTGTTCTACCAGCTCCTTGGCACTCTTTTGTCGAAGACAATCCACCATATCCACGGTGTCCAGCACATTACAGCCCACTTTGTCTGCCAGCAAACTGGTGTACTTCACTGGTTGGTAGTTCACAGCCCAGCTAGATAGAGCAGAGCCACTTTGGATGATGGCCCTCTGGAAAAGCCCTATAGAATATAGGTGGCACTGGGTCAGAGCTGTCATGTCACATATCACCATAAAACACCTTTAATCCTTTGTCACTGAGGCCACCCTGTGCTGTGGATTGGCTAGGAAGGAGAAGATGGAAAGGCAGAACCAGAGTGGGGCTGCTGAGCTCCTTCTTTGATTCCTTTCCTGGGGATCCCTCCCCCCACAACCCTGCCACATACACAGTTTCCCAGTCCTGGTACAGGGGTTGGTAACTTGGGGGTTAAAGGAAATGCCAGGGAGAATTAACCCCTTGGGGCCCAGAAATGGGCCTCCTTATGCTCTTTCCTCTCTTTATCACTCGTTGTCTCTTTCTCTTGCTTCCTGCCCAGCTGGGCCCAGTTCTGTGCCAACGCAACACCAGAGAGCTGGCGCTTACACCACAAAGGGGTCATTTTCATGAGAGATGAGAAATGCAGGCAGGAGAGAGCCCCACATTCTGAGAATTGAGGGATTAATCCCCAGAGCAAAGGCCCTGGGGTCTGAGAATCTCCTGGCGCATGCCCTGGCAGTATGGATTTTGCACAGATCCTCTTTTGCTGAAGCTATGGACATACCACATCCAGATTCCCCATAGCTAGAGGGACCCCATCCCCCAAATTCAAAAAGAAGATTCCTTCAGCTCTCAGAAGAAAGAACTATCTTTCTCTGGCCGCAATACTCCCAAGGGAGAATTTGGCTCTCACGTACTCAGGACCAATGGAAAGATGCTTTTGCATGAGCAGAGAGAAGGAGAGAAGTATGGATTACAGAGAGAGAGAGAGAGAGAGAGAGAGAGAGAGAGAGAGAGAGAGAGAGAGAGAGAGAGAGAGAGAGCCATTTTCTCAGATCTCCTCCATGATACATTTATTAGTGCTGGGGATGAAACCCAGAGCATCCCACGGGTATGCAAGTGCTTTGTCACTGAGCCACACCTCTACCCAGAGAGAACAAGTCTTTAAAGAAGCCATGTCTCTAGAGCCACAGTCCCCTTATGATACACAGCACAGTGTTGTTCCAGGAAAGAGTCCCAGTCAGAAGAAGTGCCAGGCCTCTCTTCAGACACGGGCACCCTTGCAGCCAGTCATCTCACCCTCCTCTAGAGGAAAAAAGGAGGACTCTGTTCTCTCTACTGTCACCTAGAAACAGATACTCTTTCTGGTGGTGCTGGGGATGTAACTCAGGTCTCTTTCCATTCGTTTATTCATTCATATTCTCTCTCTCTCTCTCTCTCTCTCTCTCTCTCTCTCTCTCTCTCTCTCTCTCTCTCTGTGTGTGTGTGCGCGTGCTTGTGTGTGTGCCTTCTTTTTCTGAGACAAAGTCCTGCAGGTAGCCCTGGCTGACCTCAAAATTGTGGCAGTCCTCCTGCCTCAGTCTTCTAGGCACTGAGATTGCAGGTATGCACCACCATGCCTGACTTCCCATTCCCTCTCTTTGCAGATGCAAGTGACACTTTAGATTTCCATCAGTGTCATTTCTAGGGGGACACAGGGACAGAGCTTCTGGTGTGGTAACAATGCTTCCTTGCATTCAGAGACAAGCCTTCTTCAAAAGATGGCCAGGCTTCTTGAAAGAGTGCTCCCTCACGGGGTCAATCTCAACTATAAAAATGTGTTCTCGCTCATGTTTTTCCTCACTTTAGAGAAGGGCACTTGTTTCAAGGACAATTTTTCTCCATAAGCAGCTCGGCTTTGCCTCTCAGAGATATATTGTTCCCTATAGTCTAGATGGAAAGAGAACATTACCCTGCCTAGCAAAATAGGGCTTATGCTAGTCCTTTGGAAACTCTCTGGCAGGGGGACCCACATCAGAAACAGGGTAAAATGAGTGTTCTTTAAGTGAGGTGTAGAGCCCTGGCGGGAGTCTCTGGTCTAACAACAGTCTGCCTCCCTCAGAGCAGCCTATGTCCCAGGCCAGAGTCTTGCTTCAGACCCATCTCTCATGCTAAACCATTTCTCCTCTTGTTCAGACTTTTTTTTTTTTCCCAAGAAAGGTAGACAATGAGTGTTTCTTACACCTAGAAACCAATTTTCACCTTAGATTTTGACTCTGATGTAACATGCCCTTCATATGGAAAGATTTCCTCGCCTGTAAGGAACTATTGTCCCTTCAGAGAGGCGTTCTGTTCCCATTCTCCCAAATAAGCCTCCCATGTGAGCCGAGCATCATTCTTAGGGTATAAATGGGGATTATTCTTTCACATGAGGAGAAGTAACTCTTCCTGCATGAACAATTTCCTTTCCACTCCCTCTCCCTCAAGGGACACAGAACTGGTGGCAGAGGCCTGGTTGATTCTCCTGGGCACATCTGGGATATGAAGCCAGGCATTCTGGGGCCTGGGATACCTGGAGCTCAAGGTGTACCAGCATCAAACTCTTCTACATTTGTCCTCAAGAGCTACTCACCCTCAGAATGATGAGACAGTGTGAGGAGGCTGACACAGGATGCACCAATGCCCGAGCCAAAGACCGTGATTCGACGGGGATCTCCTCCAAAGAAGGCAATATTCTCACTCACCCAGCGGAGGGCCTGTATTTGGTCAAGGAGCCCATAGTTGCCCTTGGCAGCCTGATCCCCAGTGCTCAGGAAACCTAGATTCAACAAAAGGCATGAGAAGAATGAGGGTGAAGGGATGCAGGAATTGGGTTATAATGGCACGAATGGATTTGGGAAAGTGTCACATGGAGGAGATGCATGCAGCCATGTAACACTTCCCACCTCACTAATGCTAACGTAAACCGCTGCTTCTTTTTGCAAGGTCCATTACCAATTAAATAGGCAGGGTAAAGCCCCTGCTTCCCGCCCATGATCCAGTTTGGAAAGAGGGGCCAGAGCAATAGAAGTGGTTGTTTCCTCTAGGTGGAAGAGCCAGACTGAAGGGCCTGCAAGTGGCCAGAACTCAGCATTCTCTGCCCTGATGTAGTATCTGGGGGTGTGATCCTAACATCAGGCAAGATACGGTGGAGAAAGCAAGGACCCTGGAGCCAAACAGCCCTTGGTTAAATTCAGCATCTTAGACATGTGGCCTTTGGCAAGTTATTTAAAATTTCTGGGCTGTAGTTTCCTCTTCTGTAAAATGGGGATAAAAATACCTCAAAGGGTTGTAACGAGGATAAAATGAGCATAAGGCAAGCACATGGTAGAGCTACAGTTACATTTTCCCCTTCTTTCTCTCTCTGAAGTGAAGAGCCCACAGCTCGCCTTGCTCGCCCTGTGCAAATCTGTCCAGCTCCAATTCTTCCCAGGGCTTTGGTATGGCCCCCTTCCCATCACTCTCAGGGCAGGTCCTCATTTCCCTTCCTCCAACACCTAAGCAATCAAAGACTCTAGGGGATGCAGCCCAGCGGTCTGTGTTAACAAGCTCTCCAGGTGCTGCTGACGCCTGCTAAAGTTGAGAAGCCACTGGGTCAGATCATCTTTTTCATCTGGTGGAGAGATGAGGAAGTCAGTGCACTTCGTTACCACAGAAACAGGTCTTCCCGCCCACCCACTGGGATTTGCTGCTGAGGAGACTGTATGTCACCATGGAGACTACCTTCCCACCCACCTGCTGGGATTTGCTGCTGTGGAGACTTGTTACCATGGAGACTACCTTCCCGCCCACCTGCTGGCTATCCCACAGAGATGTCCTATATCACCCCCTCCCATTTTAGGCTGATCCTGCTGCCTCGGTTCCTCTATCTCCTACTTGATCCCTGAGTTCCTTGGAAGGCTTCATCTATTTTCTCCTGCCCTAGGCTTCTGGAAGGGTCCTTTCCAGGTGGGTGTAATTGCGTGCTCCTACACATTGGAAACCCAAACTTGGATTAGTATTCTTTGACTCCACAGTTAAAAGCCTGTTCGCAGCACCTGGAATCAGCTTGGTTCAGGGCCATGTTAGAAGAGCCCACAGCTCACAGAGAGCTGGCTGGCATTTCTGGCAGGCTGCAGGCAAAAGCTTAATTCAAATAGAGCAGAGCCAAGCAGGCAGAAACCTATCTTTCCCAGGTCTTTCTGTGCCTAGCTTCTGCAAAAAAAAAATTCATCTTACCATCTTTGAGGATGTTATTAATTTCCTTTGGTAAAATTAAGTATGTAAGTAGTTATTTATTCACCCCCCAGAACCTTGGCACATGTCTTTCATAACCCCAGGTTCCAGATAAGAAAAGGAGAGGAGATTAGAGAAAGCCTGAGCAACAGTAAGTAGAAGAACTCTAGTTCCTTCAGACGGGGAGGGGAGGCAGCATCTCTATTGTGGGAGGTCCCATTCAAAAATGCAAGTGACTCCCGTGAATCTTAAAACCTATACTGGGCTGGGGGTGGCAAAAAAAAAACTCAACCAACTAAGCAAACAAACAACAAAAAACCCTATGTCGGCCAACACCCATCTCAACTACCCAAGCCTTGAGGTGTCCTAGCAAAATTTATCATGTATCTGCCTTCTCTACTCTCCCTTCCCTATGTTCTTTTTCCCCTTTCTTTCACTTAGACAATAGCCTATTTGGCTTCAGTTTTTGTCAAGGCATCGTTCAGTGAGATATGTTAAAGTTGTGTGTCCTCATTGTACATGGTTGGTGCACACTTCCATGGCACTCAGAAGGCAGAGGCAGGAGAATCTTGAGTTCAAGGCCACATGGAGTGAGTTTAAGGTCACCTGGACTACAGGGCAAAGTCCTAAGAAGAAAGGAGGGAGATGGGAGGGAGAGGGAAGAAGGGAGACAGAGATTCACACAGAGAGAGATCTGCCTGAAAAGCCTGAGTAGAGGGTTTGGCCATACCACTGCTCCCTCAAACCTCATGAGCTTCCAGATAAGGAATAGTGAAATCTGTGGCTGGGGCCATGCCACTGATCCTTACTGCACAGAGTTCTTCTTCAAGTACCCTGCCCAGGCTCAGAAGGTGATGGGTTAAGAATGACTGACCAGGAGTGCACCAAGCCTTGCAGTCTAGGAAAGAAGTCACTCATCGATTGCTTCCTAGAATTGTGGCCATTCACAGAAACTATGTGAGAATAAAGACTCCAATCCCTGACTCCACAAGTTGTCAAAATAAATCTGAGTCAGCCTCCTTGAACCCAAGTTTATACTACAGTATACATAAGCTGCTTGTCAACAGAAGATGGAGGAATCTGGCAGATTGTATCAAAACTAGGTATTTGTGTCACTCCAGGATTGTCACTCACCATGCATTCAGTTTGCCTGGAAGATACCTGAGCAATGATGTGGAATTAAGTTAAATTTGGAACCCCGAATAAAACTTGGCAAGCCTGTATGTTCTCAGTATATCCACTACTTCTAGATATACCCACATCCTATATCCTGGAGGATTCCTTTTGTTTTATTGGCCCCAAACCCAGTGGGAGTGTCTCAAATAACAGCTACCCCTCTGGCTTGGCAGGTCAGGGGTTGGGGGAGATCTCTGGGAATTAACTTGCTGACATTCTCAAGATTCTTAGAGAAGCTGCTTCCAAGCAGCGCTCAGGAGATGCTGGTGGGAGGGCAGGCAAGTGAATATGTGTAACTGGAGTCCAAAACTGGCCACCTGCTTTTTAAAAAATATATATACATACATACATACATACTTTGGAAAACAAAACAACCAGGCCTCAGCTACAGAGCAAGCTCCCCAAGCGTCAGGAACAAACTCATGTTCCACAGCGAGTGCCAAGAGACAAAAACATCTTGTGTGTACCCAGAAGGCAATAATTGATTATATTTGTGTTCCAGAATAGGCACTGAAGAGAAAGTAGGGAGTGGTTGGGAACTCCTGACCAGATCTCAGCCCATAACTCTTTGGAAGTGTGGAATAATGTTATTTGTAACATTAATTGCTTAGCTCAAGGATGCACTTCTCTGATTATCCAGATGAGAGGAGGTGGTAAAGTCAGTGTTCTTAGCCTGAGTGCCATGGCTGAGCTTCAGGGGGCACTGCAAAGTCCTCTTTTTAACTACTAGTGTGCTGAGTGTTGTGATGTGTGCCTCTATTCCTAGTACATAGATGCATGGACAAGAGGGTCTCAAATTTAAGACTTGCCTGGGCTACACGGTGAGACTTAGTCTTTTATTTGTTTGGTTGGTTAGGTTTTTTTGCTTTTGCTTTTTTGAGATAGGGTTTCTATGTGTACCAGCCCTGGCTGTCCTGGAACTCGCTCTGTAGACCAGGCTGGCCTCCAACTCACAGAGATCTGCCTGCCTCTTAAAGGTGTGTGCCACCACTGCCTGGCAAGACTCAGTCTTTAAAAACAAAAATTACGTGTGTGTGTCTGTATTGTTTTGATGAAGGATCCATAGCTGTCATCATAATCTCAGAAGAGTGTAAGAAGTTCTCATAGAAAAGCTGAAAAGTAGAGTGGCTGAGGAGATGAGAGGGGACCATTCAGACTGGGACAGCACACAGAGGGCTCCCAACCAGCCACCTTTTATTTATGCAGCCCACAGCTCCTGGCTGATCCCGTGGAGACCTCGAATCCTACCGAAATCTGGTGTTTCCTCTCTGCATTATGTCCCAGTGGCACTCCCAACCTCTTTTCTCTCATCGGTCATTTTATTCTTTTCCTTCACCTCACTTTCTTTCTCCTCCAGTCCTTTATTTTCTTCCATTCCTTGCCGCTCTGATTACATAGCATCAGCTCATATGCTTAGTATTCTCTGCACATCCCAGGATACCTTGTAAAATGAACTCTTGTATTTAGAATTCTTGAAAGCCACTGAATTGAGTATTTTCTTTTAGTTAGAGGAAAGAAATTAGTAAATTGCTTTGGGCCATCAGTTACTGTGTGTGTATGTATGTTTGTCTGTGTGCAGTTACATTTGTGCCTTTGTTGCTCTTTTAGAACTTTGTGGCCTTGGTGTGTGAATTTACAGTCACCTCTGTGGTACAATGACAGTTAGATCCCCTTTCTCAATGGGACACAGGAGCCTTGCCATAGTGTCTGAGGCAGTACAGGAAGACAGGGGGACATGGAAGAAGCACAAAATCTAAAGCCCATCAGATCATGAAGAGACCAAAGAGGTGCCCTACATGTTCTGTAACTAGGATCCCAGGGAGCCACTGAAGAAGACACAGTCTAAAACATTTTTCAGGCCTATCATTTTTCCAGAGGTTTTGTTTTGTTTGGTTTGGTTCTTGTTTTGTTTTGTTTTTGAGACTGAGTCTCACTATGTAGGCCTGGTTATTCTAGAATTCGATATGTACACCAGGCTGACTTTGAACTCACAGAAACCCACCTACCTGTGCCTTCTAAGTGCTGGAATTAAAAGCATGCACCACCACACCTAGCCTCATTTCTCCAGATTGACACCAAATAGGTGTATATCCACATAGAATTGTGGGTAAGTCAAAAGGAGATTGCCATTCTGTGCATATAACCCCACCCAGAAGCAAAATACAGGGCCATGGGGTCCGCTGGGACTGGAACTGACAAAGCAACATAGGCAAGAGCAAATTCAAACAAGCTCCTGCCCAGCAAGCACACAAACTGCTGATTCAACGTCTGGGCCCACAGACCTCCACAGAAACCTTGAGGACACAATCCCCCAGGGAAGAAGATGGCTTCCTCATGCCACCACCAGAATATGGAAGCTGGAGGGCCTATATGCTCTGTAACCTTCTCTGGGTATTTGTTTAACTCAAGACCTTGGCTACCGATGGGTCCTTGCAGTCATCAAGGCATAAATAAGTTAGAGGAACAGCCTAAAGCACCCAAATAGCCAGAGTGGTGGGTAGGATACATGGTGGTACCTGGGGAGAGGCTTGGCAAATACATCTGCATGATTATGGAGAGGTAAACATAATGGGTAAGAGTGAAGGGATGAATGTGTACATGTATGTACATGAGGGAGTCTGAATATGGCTAGGGTAGATAGAGGTGTGTGTGCATGTGTGTGTGTGCACAGATGCAGCTCTAGATACAAGGATGTATGAGTATTTAAGAGGTAAGGGGGTGAGCACATGTGTATGTATGTATTGGGTATATCTTGGCAGAGAATATGTGGGAAGACTGTGGACATGTGTATCCAACTAGATATGTGGAGGGAGGGGTCTATTTGGTGTGCATGTGTGAGGGGTTATATGTCCAGTGAATTGGAATGGTTACTGGTGTGGAAGCAGAGGTTGTGTGTGTGTGCGCGTGTGTGTAGTTGTAAAATGTATGTGTGTAGCTGTAAATTTGTAGGGTGGGTGCTGTGGGCATCTAGGAAGCTAAATGCATGCAAAGAGAAAGAGTGTTGGTTTGTGCTATGTAGAGTAGGAGAGAGAGAGAAGTGTATGCATATGTGAAGTACATCATGTGTGAAGTGAATGCACAAGTGGGCCATGTAGGAGGATACAGATGTGTGTGTGTGTGTGTGTGTGTGTGTGTGTGTGTGTGTGGTGTATGTAGGGGTAGTAGAAGGCATAGCAATGTATACATAACTATGTGGAATCTGGGTGTGGATGTACAGAGGCTAGGTGTTTATGTAAGGTGTCAATAGAAGGGCAGAAACTTGCCACTCTGGGAGTATGTGGTATTTATGGCGTGGCTGTGGCTAAAAGATGCGGCACAGCATGTATAAGAGCGTGTGTATATATAGGGAAGGTGGGAGAAATCTGTGCGGGGTGTGCATGTGGAGCATATAGTGTGTGGGTCTGTGGATATGTGTGTGAGCGAGACTGGATGTGTCTTGCTCTGTGCGGGTTGTGTAGGAGGAGACTGGAGCTGTGTCTGCATGTGCTTCGGAGAGCGAAAAGTATTTGTATGCGTGGGAGTGGGTGGATGGACGTGATGTGTGAGTGTATAAGGGTGTGTGGTTACAGGGTGGATTAGAAGGCATATCTGTATGTGCATATGTACTTAGGACTGTGGGGCTGGGTGCGAAACCATGAAGATAAGACTCCAGAAAACTAACAGGGCCTACAAAACCCAGCCAAGCAGTTCTGGTAATAGAGGCCTGACTTGAGAGTTGGTGCAAAGTTTAAACCATACATGGTGGCCCATACCCAAAATCTCAGCACTGGGGAGGTGGAACCAGGAAGACCAGGAGTTCAAGGCCAGCCTAAGCTATGCTGTCTAACTCCACCTTTCAAAAAAGTATAAACTTCGAATTTCCATTGGCATCTAAATATTCTGAAAAGGGGTCTGGGGATGCAAGAAAGCCCCCTGGTATTTGGGTAAGAGTGATGGAATAACTTCACGACACTTGTCATTAACACCAGTTAGAGAACCAAGACTGCCTGAGTTGACTTCCCCCGGATTCTTTCCCCCCTCCCTTCAAAGCCAGCCTTCCTTCTAGGCATCTGACAGAGAACCATACCTAACACCCCGACCCGATAGTTGAGGGTGATGACGATGACGTTGCCATAACTTGCGAGAACACTGCCATCAATCATGTTGCCTGTCCCTTCCATGTAAGAACCTCCGTGGATGTAGACCATGACAGGCTTAGCACCACTGTCGCGGATGTCTGTAAGGAGAAGGGGTGAGACACAGGCTAGGTAGGATGCTCTTGCTCCCCTACCCCCACCAGCCCTGGGGGGGGGTGCGGGCAGCAAAGCTATTCCAGGTGCCAGGACACCACTGCCATCCCTGAGGGCAGGACTCATAGGGCTGCTAGGCCCAGAGTTCAAGTACTTGCCAGAGAGCTGAACCTGTATAATATTTTTAAAGATTTGGATTTCAAGCACCTCCCAACTGAAGATGGCCCTGTGGGCATAATTCCTCTGGCCTGGGTGACCATGGCTGGCTTCTGGGATAGTAAGGAATAACAAGGGCATGGTGATCCCTTAGCAGCATCAGGTGAGTTCCTGCCCTGCACATCCAGGAGTCCTGGGACCTGACATGGCTTTAGAAAGCAGGAGCTGGGGAGCCCTGAAACCCCCAGGACTAGACCAGTTACATGGAAAAACGGCCATTGGCAGCAGCTGTATCCCCCCAGTGCAGACAAAGACGAAAAGGGTGGGGAGAAGGGGTGGCACAGGGAGAGAACAGGAAGGTGGGGAAAGGGGGAGTAGATGGTAGAGATAGGGTGGGGGAACCTTATAGACATGGTTTCTTAACCATATGCCCGTATCCCCCATTCTTAGCTGGAAACACTGGGGTGGAGCAGAATGTGGCATGACAAGGCCTTCCCAGCCAGAGTTAAGATGTAGAAGTCTCTACCCAGGCCAGTGCCCGAGGGCTCATCAAGGGGTCCTCCTGAGCCCAGTCAGCACCTTGTTGGGCTGGAGCAGTCAAGAGAAGGCTCCAGGCCCGAACTTGGCTTGTCTGTCACCTGTCAGTCTGTGAGCTGGCCCACTCTCTGTCTCACTGGCATAGTCCAGCCAGTCACCAGTGGATCCCCTGAACTGCTTGGCCCCTCCAGGGCCTCCAAAGGGGCAAGCCCAGAGCATGGGTGGAGAAGGGAATGCTCTCTGCTGCAGCACAAACAGTCTTGTTACCTCATGGAGGAAGGCTGGTCCCATCACTACTTGAGAACCTTAGTTCATCTACTGATGGCTGTGGTATCTGGGCCACAGCCTGGCTCATTAGGCCACAGTTTTTCTGGTTCTGTCCCCAACCTACTGCAACCTCTGGCCCTGTGGCCATCTTTCTTCTGGGGGAGGAAGCTGAGGAAGTGCTAACCTTGAATGCCCCTTCCTTGCCCCTTGGTGTATCCTAGCAGGGCCACTCTCCCAGGAGCTAGGCTCCTCATGAGACCCAGAGGCCTCCTTAGTGAATCCCAGGCACCCTGTCACCATCCAGTTTTCTTTGTGCCTCCTCCCACCCTCCCTGGCCCTGCTTGCTCTTCACCATTTCTACTACCACATATAGGCAGGTGCCCATGGATCATAGAAGATGGGAGAGGGGCAGGGGCCAGGACGACACCCTCCCTATGGCTCTACTTATGGTCAGTCTCCTGCTCCTGCCAGCCGTGTCCATTACCCCAGAAGTCCCAGTGGCCAATGAGGCCAAAGACGAAGGAACAGCCCAGCGGCTTTGTACAGGAACAGAAACACACCAACGGACGGACAGACAGACAGACGGGGCTTCTCCCCATTGAGAAGGGGAGGGGCTCTGTGCCATGCACCAGCCGCCGCGCCCTGCAGCCCCCAAATACCTTCATCTTCATCCCCGTCATTATCCGCTAAGTCCTCGCCCTGTTTCTTAGCGCCGGATCCTGGGGACCAGACACGGGGAGACACAACAGCACAGAACAGAGAACAAAACAGAGAGAGAATTCAAAAACAGCATGACTGCAGTGTGGCCCAGCAAGCCAGCTCTGGGCCTGGGCCCAGGACAGGCAGGAGGGATGGCAAGAACTGAGGGAATGGGTGGGCTGAGGCCCAGATCTTCATCAGGATGATGGTGTTGCAGGCCTCTGCTGTGCTGACCTCCCTACACCTCCCTGCCCCGCCTCCCTGTCCCCAAACCAAGTTCATTTAGTTAGGAAGGAGGTAGCAGCAGGTGGGCTGGGGCACAGAGCTGGAGGCCCACTTGTGGAAGCTTCATTTTGGATGGATGGAAGGGCTGCATGTGTAGGCACAGGCAGGCTGAGCTGGAGGGCGGGGATAGGTCCTGAAGGTGAGGAGTGACATTGCCAGCATCTGCAGATATCTATGTGATATACTTTGGGCAGATGTGATTACCCGGGACCCCAGGTCTGAGCTCCCAGGTCCCAGTGGGCAGATTCGAGCCGGGCCTCAGCTGACCCTGATTCCCGCAGGAGAAGATGAGAGATGAAACTTTTCCTCTGGCCTTGTTCACGCCCCCCCCTGCTCTTGATAATGATAAATAGGAACCAGCTTTAAGAGCAGCAAGTGTTGCTCTAGGAGAGAGCCAGAGGGGGAGGGGAGGAAAGAAGGAGAAGGGAATGGAGGAGGGAGGGAGAGAGGAGAGAGAGAGAAAGAGAGAGAGAAATGGATCCTCCCATATGCTGAGTACTAAACATCTACCACACGCCAGACATGTTCTACTTCTACTGCTTGATCCTCACACATCCCAACGAGGTCGGCATCATTTTTATTCCTCTTTCACTGATGGGAAACTGAGGTTCAGAGAGGTAAAGTGACTTGCTCAAGATCACACAGCTAGGAAGTGCTAGAAGTGTGGATCAAACTCAGGTCTGCTTGACTCCAAAGCCCTTATGGTCTTTCCACTGCATCATGCCACCTTTCAGGGGTGAGGGAAAGGGAATGAAGAAATAGATGAGAGAAGAGGTGGAACATGACAGGAGAGGAGAGGAAAGAGACTAGAGGAGGAAGGAAGGTATTTAGGACCTGGTTGGAGGAGGGGGCGGTAGGCTGGCGCCATTTCTAGTTCTGAGGAGACTAGAACGACATCTTAGAATGGCGGTAAAAAAGACATGATCTACTACTGCCTGGTTGCTAGTCTGTATCAAAATGGAAGTAATTCTGCTGGTACCCCACACCTTACCCTTTTGCTTCCATGATCACAGATACCTTGAACCTGGAGCAAGCAAATGTCCCTCTTTCTTTGTTGGTCTGCACTCTGGTGACTGAATATTCTTAGAGTTTTTGATCAAAACAGTAACAACCCTCATGCTACAAGATGCCTTTCCAACTTAGGCAAAAACCCAGCTCTAGTAGAAATAACCTCTGGCTTCCTGAACTTCCAGTGGCACCTACGTCTTAACACGATAGCTCAACGCCTGTCGGTCTTGCCCTCAGAATCTCAATGAGACATGGCCACACAGTGAATCAGCCACCCAACAGAATCACTCCTTCCTAAACATAAATTCCTTTCAACTCCATGGAGGCAGGGCTAGGGCAGATCCTTCCCAGGACACCCTTCACTTCTGGTGGATCCTGTGAAGCTTTGGGGGTTGGATTGCTACATCACCCCAGCCTTGCCCCAGTCTCCCTTGTACAGATGTCTTTGCTCCTTCAGCATGTCCTTGATGAACAATTCCTTGCTGCCATGGGCTTTACCAGGTACCCCACAGACATGGCACCATGTACGATCCTACATAGGCCACCCCAGCTGCCCTGTACATTACACACACACACACACACACACACACACACACACACACACACACCCTGTGTGCCCAAAGAGACAAGATTCGTAGCTTTTTCAGATGGCTAACAGGCCCAGGATAGAGAACTAATTTGAACAGTTAAACAAATGACCTCCCCTATTCTTTCTAAAGCCCCCTTCCCAGATGTGCCTACAGACTTAAGGAATCCAGCAGAGCTTTAATACCAGCCTAGGAGCTTCTTCAGAACAATGATTAGACTCCATTCACATCCCAACAGCACCTTACCCATCATCCACAGTTAAAATTGGCAAAATATTCACACTGCGTGGTGGCTTCCAGTCAGCAATCTGGCCAAAATCTCAGTATGAACTTGGCCTGCCCTAGGCTCTTACTGGAGCCCTGAAAGACCTTCCTAAGCAGTAGCTAATAGTAATACCATCTTTTCCTCACCCCACTGCACCCCACTAAGTAGTACCTCATGAGAGCAGCTTTAAAACCCTTTCCCTAAATACACGTTCAGGTTAATGGAAGGTTACAGCCACGATGGTCTTTCTGCCTTCCCATGTGGAAATGGAGGCTCTTAAAAAAGAAGAAGAAGGAGAAGAAGAAGAAGAAGAAGAAGAAGAAGAAGAAGAAGAAGAAGAAGAAGAAGAAGAAGAAGAAGAAGAAGAAGAAGAAGAAGAAGACTACTGACCTCTGAGCCTGGGCTATATAAAGAGCTCATGGCCAGCCCAAGCTGCATGGCAAGACCCTGCCTCCAAAAACAAAACACAGCAAAGCAAAGAAAAACGAGAATCAAAAGAATGACATATGAGTTGGCAGCGGAGGCCAGGTCACAGGGGTTGTGCTTCCAAGACCAGCATTCTTGCTCGGGCAACTAGAGAAATCCTTCATTTGCATGAGAGCCTGTGCATACTTCCTACTGCACAGGAGGAGCCTGGGCTGGATGTCAAGAGAGGTAAAACACTGTTCTTAAGGGCAGCAAGTCAGACTCCCTTCTCCAGTGTGCGTCAAAAGCCCTCCACATCAGGAGCTTTAGAATGTGCTGATTCTGCGGCTGTCCTTAGAGATTCTCATTCAGTAGGGATCGTTCCATCCCAAGAATCGTGATGACACTGGAGAAACCCTGCCCTAGAGCATCAGAGGAAAACAAAGGCCAGGCTTGCCATAGGCTTGTAAGGGTTGAGTTGTGGTTGTCCTTGTTCATTAGGCTGTTACCAGAGTCGATTAACCCAACACAGTCACATCTGATTTTAGGGAGGTGGCATTGGCCAGGTGGTAGTTGCCTCCATGGGCTACAGTGGAAAGAACATTCCCTGAGGGCCAAGAGCCCTAGGTTTTGGCCTCAGATCTGCTCTAGACTGGCAACAGGGCCTTGTGCAGCAAGTCACTCCCCTGGGCTCGGTTCCTCATCTGTAAAATCGGAATACTGCTTCCTGCCTTGCTTGCTTCCCTAATGTGGAGAGGGGTTTATGAGGTAAATATAAGAACCCTTGCAGAAAACATAAAGTGGTGTGCAAACAGGAAACATTACAATACGGGGAAACAGATTCCCTTCATCAGGAGGGTGAATTTCAAATTGGCTTTCTTTAGAGTCTCCACGGTTTCTGCCACGGGAGTAGCCTGAGTCCTTCAGCTCTGGTCAGAGGTGGTGAGGCAGGGGCAAGGTGTGCGCTACACACAAGAGCAGCTAAATCTGTGTACCCGAGTTTCTCCTAGATTTCAGTAGGGGAAGGTTGAGTATAGACCTTCACCCCAGGACTGAGTACTAGAGAGACAGTCTTCATATCTCCACTGGCTGCAGGGGAAGGTGGAGCTTCTGGCTCCATCTTGACTGCTGGCTTTCTTCTGAGATGTTACCAAAAGAACCACTGGGTCTATCTTTGGCACACTCCTTAGGGAAGCTGGAAAGATTGAAAGCAATGGGCTTTCTGCTTCTGTTCTGAACCTGCCTTAGGCCACTGGAACCTTTCTGCAAAACAGCCAGGGCCCTTGGAGGAGGTGGGACCTTAAGTCGGCTTACAACCCTCTCAACCTGGGCTACTTGAAGGAAGGCTGGGTCCTCAGGGGCAGGGGCAGGTGGGCAAGCAGCCCTCCCTCTCTCTCTCTCTCCCTCCCCGCCGGCTCGCTACCTACCTCCTTTCCTACAAATTTTCTTGTTGGGCTTTCGGGCGCATTCCTTGGAAATCCGCTTTACTGTAAAATGAATAAAAAACTAAAAAATAACAGGAGGCCTCTGCCCAGGGGCATGCATCCCCCCCACCCAGGCCCCAAGAGCTGAGCTGCTCTGCAGCGGCACATGGCAGAGAGCCTGTCCCACCATCTCCTTGTTTCTGTCACTTACCTTAATGTGACCCCCGCGGGAGGAGGCATCAGCTAGTGGAAGAGGAGGCACCTAAGCATCTCCAACCAGGCTTGCTCCCCTGCCCCCCACACACACCCAGCTCCCTCAGCCACACACACCTACCACCTTTTGAAGCAGGTGGAAATGGCAACAGGGGGGCCTGGTGGAGCCAGCATCCTCCCGCGGGCAGCTGCCAGCAGTCACCCATACTCCCCCAGGGTACCCCCATCCAGCACTGGACCTAGACCTGTCAAAGCTCTCAGGCCTGGCCAGCCCCCTTCTGGCATCAGTGTCACTCACACATGGGAGCTCGGACAATGCTGGGAGAGGAAGAACAGGGAGGGGAAAGGCCAAGCGGAGTGATGGTTAGAAGCATCTTCACAGACAGACAGACGCATGCTGCAGGGCACACAACCACATGCAAGCCACAAACACAACAGGGCAGGCGGGAGGCAAGGAGGACACAATGCCTGGCCACAGCACTCACCATCTTCCGTGGGCACATAGACATTCAAGTAGAGGCAGTCTTCATTGGGCTCCTGGATGTAAGTAGCGACGATATCCAAGTTGGCAGTGAACCAGACTGGCAGCATAACTTCGGGCACAGCTGTGTGGATGTTCTGGGGGCACACTGGGGGAAAGTGTGTGGCGTTCCGGATGCCTGACCAGGATGGGGGTGGTTCAGGGGGCAGGAAGCGTTTCTCGCCGATCGGGGGAGCTGCGTAGGGTACCCCCAGGTACTGGTCCACAGGACCCAGGATCTCACTGGGCAATGGTACTCTGGCACCCCTTAGCTTCCCAAAGTGAGTATTGACTGTGGGTGCTGGGGCCTGCGTACTGGCCCTCAGCACCAAACTGAGGAACCACAGCGTGAGGCACAGACTCCGGCCAACTGTGGGCGTGGGGCTCAGGGACAGCGAGGGCAGGCCAAGCTGCAGCCACATGTTCCGGGCAGGGGTACTGGCAGGAGAGGCAGACTCCAGGGTCACAGCATCAGCCCAATAGGCAGCCCCTTCATGGCAACACTGACTTGAACCTCAAAACTGAGCTCTCGAGGGACACCTACAGGTGCCCAGCAACGCAGAGAGCAGAGAGCAGGTCGTCCAAGCACCACCACTTCGAAAGAGGGCTCCCTTAGGGCCAGACAGGCCTGTGGAAAGAGGGAAGCATGTGTCATCCAAGATGGTCTGTGAGGGCTGGACAATCAGTCTTTGGGACCCTGGTGGGCTTAGCCTATTTCCCCACAATTAGAGGTTTCACATGCCCAGGGTTCCGGGCACCCACAGGCGACCCATTGCTTTTCAAAACTATTTTATGTGCCTGGCCATGGTTGGGAAAAAAATCTAAGGGGATGAACAGAGTTGTGGCCATTGCAAATTCAGTTCCCGACTCTGACTCCATCATCAGTGGAGTTCACCATGATCTCTTCTGGAGTCAGAGCATGTAATGATAGGGAGAGCTGGAAGTAGAGCTCCCAGTATGGCTGCCAACTTCATTCCAGGACAAGAAAAGAAAAGCTGCAGCCAGGCAGAGGGTCCCACCGAGATATGCCCTTTCCCCTCAGGCAGGGCAGGGAGCACCACAGTCATTCACCTAAGTCCAAAGACCCCTCCACGCCCTGCCCCTCCTTGACTGTTCTCCCCAGCCCCTGTGGCTGCCAAGTCCTTAAACCTTTGTCATTGCTGCTGTCTAGCTCTTCATTCACAGCAAATGCTAGAACCAAAGGCAAAAATCGGTCTGCTGAGCATGGTAGGCATTGTGAATGCTAGTCCAGTGTAAAATAAAAATAAACAACATACACTTGGAACTCATGAAATAAACTCGCAAAGACTCAAAGAGGGAGTGAGAGACCAAGCCAGGACCACAGACACTGAATATTCACTGGTAGAGACATGCATTCCAAACCCACAGAGATCCCCTCATTTAGTCCCACATTCCAAAACAGACTGCTTCACACAGCCAGAGCCTCACAGTGATACATTCACACACACACACACACACACACACACAGAGAGAGAGAGAGAGAGAGAGAGAGAGAGAGAGAGAGAGAGAGAGAGACC
>JAQHUG010000094.1:6723800-6743022 GCA_028555095.1 Dicrostonyx torquatus | reverse complement strand
AGCAGGCAGGCAGATAAAGTAACTAAAGGGATGGGGGCTCAGAGGAAATGGGGAGCAAAGTATGGGGTGGGGAGATCCCAGACACTGCCCAGAATGCACCCGGGTGGAGAGGAGAAGAGGAGGAGGGGAAGGGGAAAGAAGGGGTAGAGGGAGGTGGGGCAGGAGGGAGTGGGTGGGTGTGTATATGGGGGGGTAGTCCGCAGCTGAGTTCACACAATCCCCCCATTCACCGTCTCCATGGCAACTCTGGGGCACAGACCGCTCATTCACACGGCTTCCCTGCCAGCAACCCCCCCTCGTTAACCCCCTAGATGCTGCCCCCACCTCATAAATTCCATTAACCCTTTCTAGAGGCCTTCTTCTCCAGTAACCCTTCGGCGCCAAATGCCAAATTCCCCTATTGAGTCAGTTCGCTGCAGCCCCTCCCTCTGGTGAACACCTAGACAAACCAACCGACCCCCAAATGCCCTCTGTACCCTAGGACCCACTGTGAGTTCCCAAGGCCAAGATCTCCATTCTGGTCCAACTTGCAATTTGGGAGAAGACAAGGGGAGGCAGCAATGCTGGGATGAGAATGGCATCTAAGGGGACTTTAGGGGCTGGAGCGGTATTGGGTAAGGGGCATTGTGTTGGAACGGACCAGTGTTGAGAACTGCAGAATTGGGGGCTATGTGGGTTTGGAATGGTATTGGAGGATGAAATTGCCCTAGAATGGGGAGGATAGAATAAAGGCCTCCGTTGGGTGGGGGGGCTGCAGAGAGTGGGGGAGGGAACCTGGCTATAAGATGCTATGATGGAAGGGGGATGGGGGTGCACTGCAGGGGAGGGGGGATTAGCAATATGCAATACTAGAATGGGGCTGGGGGCTCTGGTTAGGGGTATTTTGGTGAGCATGCAGGCTGGACCATAGAAATAGAGGGACCATGGGCGGGAGGATGATAGGGATGCAGGATTTAGGGAGGAGGTAGAGGAGAAAAGCAAAGCGAGGGAGGGTTGGGAGGTCAGGGGTACCTATGGAGAACATGGGGTTGAGAAGGATGGGAGCCACTGGCTGGGGAGGTGGAGGGACCCGGGATTGGGAGGGGACAGGATTGGGGAAAGGTATGGGCAGCTAGAGGATGAGAGACCGGAGCAGGCGGCCTCACCTGTTCCCCAGGCGGCTGCAAACGACTGAACCCGGCCAAGGACCACCCATATCGCCTCCAGGCCAAGGGCTCCGCACCCGAATCCCCGAGATCAGCTCTCCGGCAGCCTGGCTGCTGTGCCCGCGCACCGAGGGGGCGCGCTGCGCGTGCCCGGACACGGGGGGCGCGGTCCCTGGCATTAACTCCTTTTGTGCCAGTGATGGCTCAAGTCCTGGGGCATGGCCCAGTACCCCCACTCCATGTTCAAGCAAGCTCTGCTCGCACTCTCCCGACCCCCTCCACACCTCACATCCCAAGCTATCAGACAGGTAGATGATCTTCCAGGACTGCAAGTCCAAACTTTTATCTGAAAAGCCTGAGACCTTGACACACAGGGAGAAACTGAGGCACTGTATGCAGAAAATCCATTTCTTGCCACAGAGACATCACTTGGCAGCCACCACCTCTCCTCAGCCCCAGCACCACCCAGGCAGCAAGCACCAATGGGGCTGCTTTGCCCTCATCCTGTTACCCTCCCAGAGGTCAATGTCATTCACTTCTGCTTCTACTAAGGCAAATTAGACTCCGACTGCCATCACACTAGTTGCCTGACCATTGTGGCTTCTACGCCCACCCCAAAAGCCAATGTCTTTACCTAGTTTCTGTATGTAATGTGCCTGTCCACTTGACCTAGCACACATACACACCCAAATCCCTGCTCAGTGTCTTTTATCCCAGCCAAACTTCTACCCACTAGGGCTCCTGGAGTATCTATGCCAGAATAGAGTCAGGAACAAATGCTTCACATGTGTTGGCCTTACCATACCCGGGAGCTCCATTCCTTACAACTTGGACAAATCCCGTGGGTAGGAGAGCTTTGTGGGCTCAGAGGGACTTTTAAAATTAACTTGGATGTTGATTGACTGGCACTCCCTCCACAGCTTGGAGGGTCCCCTCCAGTTGTCACCCAACCACCAGGCTAGTGTAGTCCTTTTCCAGCCCTAGCTGGGTAGACCAGTAATCAGCATTGTCATAAAGCAGTTAGGGTCTCCAGCACAGCCTTAGGTCTAAGGCCCAAGGCAGATAGACCACAAAGACCTTGTCCCAAAAGTAACTTGGAAGGAAGTTTTGAATTGGGAGTGAGCAACAGTTACCCTGGGAAACTGCCGAGGTGGGTTGTGTAAAAACATGAAGTTCCAGCAGCAGGCCAGAGAAGCAGGCATGGCTTTTTGCTGGCCTCTCTTCCTGCTAGAGATACTCTGGACTTCTGTTACCTATCTGACATCACACACCCCTGGAGAGCAACTTCTCAGCCCAGAAATGTTACCTTTGGGGAAGTTCTCTAGCTAGACAAAAGGAAAGGTCTGGTATCTCTGCTCCTACTCTCAGCTTGTCTGGGACCCAGTATCTGGGGTGTTGTGAAAGGATGGCAGGGTTCCACTGGTTTCTCTCCAGCCTAATGTACCCCTCTTCTAGTGTTCTATCCCCATTGAAAGAAAGCTCTGAAGAAGCTGCACTGTTTAGTTGAGGAGGTAAGCTGCCCTAAAGGACTGAGGGTTTGGAGCTCATTGCAGGTTGCTTTTTGTTGTTGTTGTTATTGTTGTTGTTTTGTTTTTCGAGACAGGGTTTCTCTGTAGCTTTGGAGCCTGTCCTGGAACTAGCTCTTGTAGACCAGGCTGGTCTCGAACTCACAGAGATCCGCCTGCCTCTGCCTCCCGAGTGCTGGGATTAAAGGTGTGCGCCACCACCGCCTGGCTGCAGGTTGCTTTTGAGCAGGAAGAAAGGACAGCAGTTAGAATTCCGAAATGGAGAGAGTAGAGAGTGAGTTGGGGGGGGGCGGTAATATGGAAGGCACGAAGGCTGAGTTGTTCATCCTTTCCTTGACACTCTCAGAGAAGACCCTTCTATGTGCAGATTCACACACTTCCTTTGCAAAGAAGCTCTATGTATTGGGTGCAACAGCTCTGGGGTCTCTATATAAATAATATACAAAACCCGACAGTTCAATGCTTCACATTAACAAAAATACTAAAAATTCATTAAAAATGGAGCCTGAGGGAAGGGCTCCAACCAGTACTGGAATGGGACTGGGAATTAAGGAGAAAGGCTGGGCCACTTCCAGTGTACAAGCAGTTCTTCCAGGTGACTCAGTAGCGTCCAAATATGTTGGTACTGGGTTGTGGCTGGGTATCTGTGAAAAATGAGAGATTGTCAGGGGGTGGAAGACCAATCAGGGCTCATATTCATGAAGAAGGGAAAGGGAAATGGGGAAGGAACTTCATAATCTGGGCCTGAAGTCAGCAGCTCAGCCACCTCTGCCTATCCCATCCCCACTTCTTCCCCAGCTTCTTCTTGGGAAGG
This sequence comes from Dicrostonyx torquatus, assembly GCA_028555095.1. Classification (NCBI taxonomy): domain Eukaryota; kingdom Metazoa; phylum Chordata; class Mammalia; order Rodentia; family Cricetidae; genus Dicrostonyx; species Dicrostonyx torquatus. Next base: position 6,739,537 of record JAQHUG010000094.1, on the reverse strand, counting down.
AGGCAGGCTTACTGGAGAGCTGTTGTTGAAGCTGCCGGACCAAAGCTGCTGTCTGTTGCTGCTGCTGGGTCTGCTGAAGCCCCTGGCGCTGGAACTGGGTGGAAATGGAAAATGAAAGATGGAACTCCAACCTTCCACCCTCCTTCACCCATACCTCTGAACCTATTAGTGTTGTGCCTGACCTCCCCCTTGCTACCCAATCACACACTGTTCCTAGCATAGGCTGGCTGTGTGCCCATCCTGTTCAGCCATCCCTGAGCCTGTGGCTGTAGTTCAGCAGCTACCTGGGGCTGGGACTGGGGCTGGGGTTGGGGAGGAGCTGTTTGCTGCTGCTGGTGTGGCTGCTGTGGCTGCTGTGGCTGCTGCGGCTGCTGCGGCTGTTGCTGCTGCTGCTGCTGCTGCTGTTGCTGCTGCTGCTGCTGTTGCTGCTGTTGCTATAAGCATACAAGAGATAATTTTTTTTTGGTTTTTTGAGACAGGGTTTCTCTGTAGCTTTGGAGCCTACACTGGAACTAACTCTTGTAGACCAGGCTGGTCTCGAACTCACAAAGGTCCGCCTGCCTCTGCCTCCCAAGTGCTGGGATTAAAGGCGTGCGCCACCACCGTCCAGCTACAAGAGATAATTTTAAGGAGAGCAAGGAAGCTATGCCTTTGTATTGAAAAAATGGGAGCAGGAAGGGAAAAGGAAGTTAGAGCCAAGGAACAGTGAGAGAATTTTGGGTTCACATCTGAAAGAAGCCAAACAGTGTATTTGGCAGACACTGTCCAATTTCCCCTTCATTATGATATTCAGGAAATGAAAAAGAGGGGAAAGGAAGCCACTTAAGCACCATGTTCAAACCCAACATGGTGGTATATACCTGTAATTCTAGCATTCAAGAAGCTGAGGCAGGAGGATTGCCATGAGTATGAGACTCTGCCTAAAGAAACCAAAGAAAAGAAAAAATACAACCATACCCATTCTGCTGGGTGCCTAGCACATTACATCATGTTTTATCTTGGGGCCAGTGTGGGAAGAGTATGCCCTTTCCTTCTTGGGATCCAAAGTCTCAGACACAATCTCAGGGTCTTACCCGTAGGATCTGCTGCTGCTGCTGCTGCTGCTGCTGCTGCTGCTGCTGCCGGATGTGATACTGCTGCTGCTGCTGCTGCTGCTGTTGTTGTTGCTGCTGCTGCTGCTGCTGCTGCTGTTGCTGCTGCTGCTGCTGCTGCTGCTCAGGCAGGATGGAAGTTGAACGGACGCCTGCCTGGACACCCTGGGCACTCAATGGAGTCATAGTACCCATCATGGGTGTCTGCTGCAGTGTCTGGTGTGAAAACCTCCAAAGACAAGAGGTCCAAAGGTCAAAGCACAGGGCAGAGAAAGGGGGTGGTACAAACCCTGGGTCCCTGACCTGAAAGAAACTAACAAGTCATTGTATTCATTCCTCTTGGCACTAACTAGAGGAGCCCTTCTGGAGTCTGACAGATTTCTAGGTCAGGGAATAAAACACAAAGACAATACTCCATTTTACTGTCTCATAACCTTAATGCTGAGGAATTTTTCGATTCTCTTTCAGCTATTTTTCTCTTATGAAAAACAGTCTGCACACGATAAGCATTCTATAAACACCTATCAAGGGTTTTATGATAGCTGTTGTGCCTCAGAAACACCCCCAGTTGTTCTGCTACTCCATATGCCCGCTCTACCCAAATCTGCCCATCCCTGACAATCTGCAGCTGGGCTCCCTCGCTCTTCTCCCACCTTCCCCTACACTCTGTCCACTTATTCCACAGTGATCTGTGGCTACACCAAGCTCCTATCACTCTCCTGAGCAAAGCAGTCCTTTCTGGGGTTGTGTCTCAATGCTGTAGCTCACTATAACGTCATATGTCAACTTGCCCCCTCTAACCTAGCTCCTGCTCCTTCCCTAGAACAAGTTTCACATTACATTTAAGCTCTGCTCCTTTCTGTCTTCAGACGCTCAACCCAGTCCCATGGTTTTGGTCAAGCTGCTTCCTTTACCTGGAATGCCCTTCATTTCCCCCTTCTCTACGAATCCCAATCACAGCTCTCCTTCGATGACCAGCTCGAATCCATGGATCTTTCTAGTGCTTCTGATCTACACTGGCAGTAGCCCATCTTTTCTCAAGTCCCATTTTACTTCTTGGCACCCAAACTGAACACGTGATTATGACTTCATTCATACCATTCTCTAAACATTCTTCTGCACAGTATCTTCTTCTACATAAGACCTCTACTTCTCAACTAGGATAAAAAAAATCTCTGGGGTGAGGAACCTTGTACTTTTTTTTTTTTTACTATCTTTCCTCACTCTAGTTCTTTGGCTACACAGCAGGCAATTAATCAGTCCACTCTAGAGTATTCTGAATCCTAAGTTGCAGAGCCTCATGACAGTTACCCAAGTCTTAACTAAGATTCAACTAAAATCATCCATGAAATTCATTTGTTAGACCATTCTAGAGTTCAACTACTTTTTCTTCCCTTGAGACAGAGGTCTCATGTAGCTCAGGCTAGCCTCAAAGTCATTATGTAGTCAAGGATGACCTTGAACTTCTGATCCTCCTCTTGAGGTGCTGGTATTGCAGGTGTGCATCAACACACCAGGTTTTATGTGGTGCTTGGGATCAAACTTAGGACTTCATGCATGCTAGGTAAGCATGCTATCAACTAAACCACACATCCTTAGTCCTAGAGCTAACCGTTTAATACTGGACTTAGGACTCCTTATTGTTTACTAGGTCTAAAAACTCTAGATTCCTTCTCATCAAAGTTAGCTACATTTGTTTCTTCTCTCTGATCCTCAAGGAAGTGACAAGGTTGTAAATGTGAGATTATTGGTCTCTAGGGTCTGTTCCAACTCCGGTTGTTTGTGGTAATGGTTATGACAAGATTATTAGTGTTCCTTGTGTCTCCCAAAGTTCAGGCCCATCTATTAACTCAAGTATGAGATTTCCCAAATCAGATGCTTGCTTATACCTCAGTGTCCCTTCCCAGTTCACCACTACTTTGGGTACCTTTGAGTGGAAGTCAGTCCATGCCCATAGGTTGGGGCCTGCTGATGCACATAGCCACTGGGCCGCTGTTGCAGGTGGCGGGTAGGATCTACAAGAGTAGGATTGGTAGAAGGGTGGGTGCTCTGATAAGGCTGGCTGGAGTAGCTGGGGGGCACCATGGTACCTGCAGGGCCTGTGTGTTGCTGCAATCCCACATGAGAAACATAAGAAGTATAGCCCTAGAGGGAAGGATGAGAGAGAGTTGGGCATGAGGGTGTTCAGCAGCTTGCTGCCCTCTCCCTGATGCTCATAGTCCCAGGCACTTACCTGGGAAGTCTGCAAACCATAGGAAGAACTAGGAGTCATCTGATGGACAGATGACTGTCCCAACATCCCCTGACTCTGCTAAAGAGGAAAAGGAGAAGTCAAATTCAGGAAATGCTTTCTGCCGTGTCTCTTCTATACCTCCTATCCTGTATGTTCTTGTGAAAGTCCCAAATATCTCCTCAGGCCTGCGACCCACTAAAACCCCTCCCCCTGACAGTCCTCCCTACTGCCCCTCTCACTATCTTTGCCTGGAGCTGTTGGCGAAGGCGCTGTCCCTGGGGCACTGTGGGTTGCTGCTGCCGGTACACAGAGGTCTTATAAGATGTGGGTTCTAGGCCCATGACAGCAGTTATACCCGGTGTGGATAGCACACCAGGGTAAGGTGGTCGAGTTGGCAGTTTTTGCATTGGTAATCGCACAGGGCGGTATGGGTCCACACGAGGGCCACCTGGAAAGGAGAGAAAATTGACCTCTCTGAGATCCTCATCCCTTCAACTTTTTTCAAAAACAGTTCCAGCCATCCACATCTCCCCTGGGAAGGAGAAAGGAATGTTCAACTCCACCATTCCTAGTGAGTAGCACTTACCAGCAGGTAGCGGTTGATTCTGGGTATACAGGCCTAGGGAGTTCTGCCTGTAGTTAAGGTGGGATATGGAACCAGGATTTGCATGGTGCAGAAGGTCTGGAGGCACTGTTACACCATAGGGGCCACTCCGACCTGGGCCCATGCCATAGTCCTGCATGGGTGCAGAGGACAAAAGTAAGTGGGTTATAGCAATTCTGGGGGGGAGGTGAGGGAGAAGGGTGTAAGGAGAGCGGTACTAATACAGTCACTGTTATCACGATTCTAATGGCACCCCTTCCGCATACATACCTCCCTCAAACCAGCAACTTTAACCCCTACTACACAAAGTCAGGAAGAGGGGTTGGAGAGGGATGGGGAACTGGCCTCAGTCTTGGTGGCTGGCTGGCTGCGTTTTTTGCCCTTGGTGGATTTCTTCTTGCGTTCCTCAGTGCTGGGAGGAGCAGCTCCTGGTTTGTCAGTCTTGGGGGGCTCAGGAGCCTTTTTCTCAGGCTCTAGTAGGGCAGGGGCTGGTGGCTCCTCATCTTCTGGGGGCAGTGGCAGTGGTTCCAAGTAGTAGGCTCTGGGCCGAGGCCTCAGGTGTGTGTGGTAGAGGAGCAACCGTTGTTGCTCCTCCCCTCGCGCCACTCTGCGGTCCACTCGGACTGTGCCAAACCAGGCCCAGGAGAGCGGTGCTGTGGACGGCTTTAAGCCCTCGAAAAGATCCCAGGGAGAGATCTTCTGTTTGGTAGAAACTTGTAGACCCTGCTCCAGAAAATGAGAAACAATGAGCTGCTGAGACTTGGAAAACAGGAAGCAGGACTTGAGAACTTAGAGAAAGGGTAAAATATCTGTGGACAAGTTTTCAAACAAGGAAAGAGTTGTAAGTAGATCAGGGGACAAGATGAGAAGAGGAAAGACAAATACTGACACAGACATATGCAGGAGAGAACATTTTTGCTGGGACACTGTTGAACTGCAGGGGGAAGGTGTGAAGGGGAAGGGCGAGGCCAAGAAAAAAAGAGGTGCTGAAGGGGCACAAGGAAACAGATGATAGAGAGGAGAGAGGCTGACAGAAGATGAGAGGGATAGGAAGAAGCCAGGGGGGAGGGAGGGGCAGGAGGGGAAGGGAGAGGAGAGGAGAGGAGAAAAAAGGCAAGGAAAAACTAAAGACGGCAAAGAAAGGCAATCAGAGAGAAACAGAAGAGAAAGACGGAGGAGAGATAGAGAGACAGGGAGGGCAGGTGGAATTAAAGCAGAGTCCAAGAAAAGGGAGACTCCAAAAGAAGGGGACATAAAGGGTAAGGAAAGCTAAGTGATTTGCTTAAAGTCCCAGATGGTTTGTAGGTTTTATTGAGGAGAGCCTAATGGGCTCCTGAACTCAGTGTGTTAGCTGGAATTGTGAGATCAGAATTAACATGGGGGTGTAGGGGGTGAGGTAGAGAACATGGGAGACAAGAGAACATGCCTCCTTCTTGAAGATGGAATCAAAGCCAGCAATCTTGTTGCCCTTGGTGTCGATAAGGGAGCCCTGTGGCTCACAGGTAATGACATCTCGGTTCTGCTTGGGTAGTGGTAACAGTTGGTGAACCTTTTCCAGACTGTCGGACTGGCGCTCTCCCAAATCCTTCTGCAGGAACAGGAAGATAGGTCATGAGTTCAAAGATACAGAACAAGAGGGACAGGAAGTCTCAAGGAGTAGCACAGAACATAGTAAGTATAAAAAAGACACTCAGGGGGCTGGAGAGATGGTTTGGTGGTTAAGAACACTGGCTGCTCTTCCAGAGGACCTGGGTTCAATTCCCAGTACCCACATGGCAGCTTACAACTGTCTGGAACTCCAGTTCCAGGGGATCTGATACCTTTACACCAATGCATATAAAATAAAAGTTAAGTAAATTATAAAAAGGAAGATATTCAGAACTGGGCACAGTGGTGTACATCTATAATTCCAGCATTTGGGAGGCTTGAGACAATAATATTTTGAGTTTGAGGGTCAGCCTTGGCTATATAAAGAGCCACCCATCTCAAAAACCAAAACTAATCTCGGCACTCATGAGGCTGAGGCAGGAGAATTACTATGGGTTCAAGTGCAGTATGAGCTATGTAGTGAGTTACAGGACAACCTAGACTACCAAATGAGATCCTGTCTCAAACCAAACAAAAAAAGTAAATTCAAAAAAAAGTAATGGCATTGAGTAAATCCCCATTGCACAGATAAAAAAAAACAGACAGGAAATGGGGAGGAAGAGGGCTCAGACCAAAACAAGTCATCTCACTCCCCACTCCCAGGCTACACAGTAAAGAGAGGCAGGGTAGAAGGCACTGAGCTTCTAGCACCCCCACACCTTGTTCTTGTCTCCCTTGCTCACCTGAAGCTTCTTCACCAAGTTCATATATGCACGCTTGTTTTCCTCCATGCTGCCCTGCGAGATGCTAGACATGTCTGCAGCCAATGTTCCATTGATAAGCACACTTAGCATGTCCAACACAGTAGTAAAAAGCTCACTGTGGCCATAGGGAGAAAAACCAGAGAAGAGGTTAAGAAAAAAAAAAAAATGGCCCAAGAGGTCACAGGCAGGAAGGGATACTCATGTTATCCTAAGGGGCCGAGAATGTGTAGGGAACCCAGAGTCATGGAGTCAGTGGTTCCTGCAGCTAGTATGCGGTAGAGACTCCAGGGCATGGCCTGCAGGGTTGGGGATGCTCACTTGTTAGACTGCATGTCCACAGTGCCGCTGATGATGATCTCCAGGAGGAGCTGAGCCCACTCTGTAGTCTGCTGGGTACTACGCTGCACTGTATCAAACATGCCCCCCACCTGCCAGGACCACAAATCAGTCAGATGGTTCAAGGTGATAAGTGTTTGAGAAAAGCTTAGGTTAGAACCTGGGTGGGTGGGAGCTGAGACCCCTGATGCCCTGTCCCGTCATTTGTACTTATGATTTACTATTCAACCTTGGGTCAGTGGCTGAATTTGAGATATTGGGATCTGTTTCCTTACTCAAAGAGATGGGACCTGTACTAAATAAATTCTATAATTACATTCACCATTCCAAAATAGGTTTCTGGTATTTCTAGGGCTCAGCCAGAGTGTTGAATACTGAGGCAGGGTCCCTGCAAGCACACAGGGTATTCAGTCTATTGGATCCTGGCCACAGGGATTCAGTTCCTCTAACCATTTTAAGGTCCTGCATCCTTCAGAAAAACAGGGTTAATATTGAAAGACCTCAAAAAAAAAAAACCTAGAACCTCCATTCTCAAACCTGTTCTCCCCAACCTGGGGCTTCTTAACTGTATTTCCAGTCCCACCCCTTTTTCCTTCACCCCAGCTTCCCCCTTACCAGGTTGAGTCGCAGTTTGAGGGCCTCATGCATTAGCTGCTTTGGTTTGCAATCATCTAAGTACTGGTTTTCTCGCCAATTAATCACAATCTAGGATAGAAACAAGTTTAACATGTGCCCAGGGATCTTCTCCTTTCTAATCCAAGTCACCAAATGTTTTTTTTTATCAGAAAATATTAAAGGTCCAAGCATGTAAGTGGCCTCTTAGGGGCATCCTTCCCCACCCCGATGCCACCACCTCCATGGCCCAGATACCCATACCTGGTGCACCTGGCTGTGGAGGGAGGCAAGGAGTCCCTCACGCTGCTCATCCTGTCCTTTCAGACATGTCAGCACCAGTGACAGGAAAGGTTGCTGGCTCAACAAGGACATGCTAGAGCCATGAGGAGGGGAAGGGCAGACAGGAGAATGCGGGTCAAGCACCTTCCAACTTTCTTGTCCCAGATTCTACTCTTGAAACTTTTTTTTACATTTCTGTTTTCTATGTATTTTTTTATTTTATTTTGTTTTTTGGTTTTCCCAGTAGCTATGGAGCCAGTCCTGGAATTCACTCTGTAGATCAGGCTGGCCTTGAACTCACAGACATCTGCCTGCCTCTGCCTCCTGAGTGCTGGGATTAAAGGTGTGCACCACCACTGCCCAGTTGTATTTATTTTATTTTGTGTGCATGCTTGTACACATGACATGCTGCATATTTGGAGGTCAGAGGAAAACTCGCAGGAGTTGGTTCTCATCTTCTACCACGTGGAACCTAGGAACCAAACTCAGGGCTGGCAGCAAACATGTTTTTACCCATGCTCCCCTAGATTCTACTCCTAAGATGTGACCTCCTGCTTAGCCATGCCACTTTGCTTTTCTTTCTTTTTCTTCTCTTTCTTTCTTCTTTCCTTCCTTCTTTTCTCCCTACCTTCCTGTTGTGGAATATTATTTTAAGATGTATTATATATGTTTATGTTGTGGAACATTTGTTTAATGATGCAGAGATGTGTTGCATTTATGTTGCATTTGTTTAACTCTGTCAAGCTGTGTTACTGTACCTGTCAAAAACACCTGATTGGTCTAATAAAGAGCTGAATGGCCAATAGTTAGGCAGGAGAAAGGATAGGTGGGGCTGGAAGGCAAACAGAATAAATAGGAGAAGAAATCTGGGAAGAGAGATCAAGGAACAGAAAAAGGAGAGAAGAGACTAGGGGTCAGCCACCCAGCTATGCAGCAAGTCACAAAGTAAGAAGTAAACAAAGGTATATAGAAACAGAGAAAGGTAAAAGCCCAGAGGCAAAAGATAGATGGGATAATTTAAAATAAGAAAAGGTGGCAAGAAACAAGCCAAGCTAAGGCCAGCATTCATAAGAAAGACTAAGCTTCTGTGTGATTTATTTTGGGAGCTGGGTATCCATGTGATTTATTTGGGAGCTGAGTGGTGGGCCCCCGAAAAGAGCAAAAAAGCCGAAAGACTAAGAGTAAAAAACCAACTACACCTTTCTTCCTTTCCTGTTTTGTTGCAACAGGTCTCTCTATGCAGCCCTGGCTGTTCTGAAACTCACTCTGTAGACCAGGCTGGCCCTGCCTCTGCCTCCCAAGTGCTGGGATTAGAGACACATACTATCATGCCCCACCCAACTGCCACTTTCTCATGTCACGTATTTTCGACCCTGAGCCCCAAAGTTTCTCCTTCCCTGGGCCTGCTGTCTCCTCTCCTTCCTACTCTTCAGTCCTTACCCACAGAGTCCCTTTACCTCTTCTGTTTTTGTCGGTCTCGTTCTTTTCGGGAAGAGGAACCCAGGTGCTGACCCTTCTCCAATTCCTCCCCAGCAGCTTTCAATACATGGCCCTGGACTGAGGTGGGCAGTTTGGCAATGAGAGGAGCTACCAGCCACACACCAGAACGCTCTAGAGAGCTAGAAGACAGAGGACATGGGTTTCAGGGGAACCAGGTAGGCAAGGTTGAACAATCTATCATTTCTTTTCCCTGTACATGCCCAGCATCACCATTTTGAGACAAATTCTAATATTTTTCTACACACCTGAGCACAGGTTTGGTCTTGCTGCTGCTGGGCATGTTGCTTGCTGTACTTCCAGAAGATGACCCTGTCTCTGCTGACTGTTGGAAAACCTCAATTGTGGCCTTGGCAATGTTCTCTAAGAGGGAGTTCATCTCCTGGGGAGGATAAAAGGTATAAAAGTGCTAAAGAGGCAGCTAGCAGCGAGGGGAACACAGCAGGAGAGATGCGAGAAGAGGCTGAAGGAGAGAGAGCATTGTGGAGGTCAACAGTAGGGACATAACTGTCAGCTGTGCCCTCTTGTACCTCTATATTCTTACAGTTCACCACTGTCTTCTTTTGCAAATCTCCTTACATCCGTGGCCACAGAAACAGGCTCTATTCCTACCATAGGCATACTTTTCACAGCTGAAAGCACCAACACTCTCAACCCATTTCCCTTATCAACAGCTCCGTGTGTCTGCCATTCTCACGGCCTCTCTTATCTCTTTCTGTCAGGAGCTTGAGGGTAGGACCTCAGTTCTTCTATGATGACTGATATCCCTGACACGGGGAACTGCACGTGGACCTGGGAAAGGGAGGGGGGCTTGGGAACATTACTTACATTGTTGGGAGTCTGCTTGATCATCAGCTGTAGCTCCAAGGAGGACTGGCGCATGGTCCACTGGTCCAAGTTCTGGTGGTTAAAAATCCATTCCCAAACTAGTCATCATTGATGACGACCTACTGTTTTATGGCTAATTCCTAATCCCCCAACATATTCCTAGAAGTTGGAAAAGGTCCTCTGTGTCCCTCTCTTTAGGAAAGACTACATTTAAATAAGAATTCAAAATCACTGAAAACAAGCATATTTTACATATTGTTAAGAATGATTGATTCCATATCCCCCTAGATTCCTGTCCTAGCACCTCACAAAGTTCTGCTCCATGCCTAACCTTTAAATCCTTAATGTTAAGGTTGAAACCTGACTCTGGTGTTTCACATCAGCTGCTCAGAGTCCCCCACAGGGCTTTTACAGGGCACACTCTCAAAGTCCTTTAGAGACTGGAAAGCTACTGGTAGGTAATCTCCCTCTAGCATTATCTCCCTCTAGGCTAAAGAGACCTCATTCCTTTAGTTCTTCCTCCATGGCCTTAGCCTTATCCCCGCCCCCCCCCCCAGTCAGCCATATATCTGAAGCAAGTGGTATGATGAAGTGAAAGGACACAGGCAGGCACACCTATGTCCTCAAACTGGCCCTAAACTTCCTAACTCATATGACCTTGGACAAATGAAGCAACCTCACCAGCCTCAATTTCCTTACTGGTTAAATAAGGACATTCCTATTCACTTCACAGGATCATAAAGATCAAATGAAAAAACTGAATGCACAGTGCCATGCACAGAGTACCAGAGCATGAAGTACATTTTCAATCATAGTAGCTCTTCCTGTTCACTTACTGAATCACAACCAAAGTGCCATACCTGCAAAGCAGAATCTGGGTTTCCCTGAGGCAATTCTTGCCACAGACGGGCTATACTTACTGCAGACTGTGCAGTCATCACCTAACAGCCTAACTCTTGAGTCTAGATCACAGATCTGCTCTGTAAGACCATGTTGGAGCTGTTTTCCTTGCTACCATTCTCCTACATGCTCATTCATCTTCTTACTTACTGAACAGTTCCACTGTTTCCTGGTAGCATCCTGCTGCTTCTCCCAGCAACCCAGCATCTTGACCTACCTTGAGAATACGCTTAATGCGCTGCCGCTGGGGGTTTTCTCCATCTTCACTGTCCAGTAGTCGATGTGGGTAGCAGATGAGCTGCATGAGGCGCTGGGCCTGGGCACTACTCAACACTGGGTCTTGTAGATCATTGCTATCCTCACACAGTGACTTAAGGCAGCGTTCTCCTACCCATTCCTAAGGAGACTGATAATTAGAAGACTGCAGGCAACCCCAGGAGGTTGTGCCAGGGGCAGGTAAAGGACCCAATGTATAGCAGGGAGGTAGCGTGCTCATGGGCTAGAAACAAGACTATATTATATGGAAGCATTTAGGTGGAGTGGGGGGGAAGGTGAGACTAACCTGTTGGCAGATGCTTCGCAGCACGTACTTGGCATAGACATCCAGACTTGCTGTCTCCACAGAGATGTTGCGGCCACCCTGCCTCCTGCCACCACTACCACCTCCTCCCTCCTCTTCTGGAAGTTCTTCTGTTCCTCCTGTCACTGTAAAGCCTGAACCTTTCAGCTCCGCATCCCCTGTGGTTCATGGGTGGGAGATAGGGAGGGCAGAGTGTGATCAGAACACTGTGTGGAGACTTGCCCTGTGTCACAGAGGCAGAAATTCCCCAAATGCTGCCCTTTGAAACAGAAATATATTTATCTCCCTCCCCTTTTCTCCAAAGGTCAGAGAGAGCACCTTTGGGAGGGAAAAAGACTGTCCCTGTAGTTTTGCTGGCACTCCACCCTATACACACTTCTGGCATGTCTCTCTTCCTACCCCCTTGCATACCGAGTACAAACACAGCCTTGAGAACAGCAAACACAGCTCCATCCACGATGCGGTTCTGGGAGGCAGCCAGCAGGTGGCGGTCACAGGAGGACCGGATTCCAACAGTAGGTTTGTCTGTAAGGGAGCCACAGTCAGAAGTAGAAGAGTAGAAGAAAAAGCAGCGGGTTGGGAGAGCCACAGTTTCTCTAGCTGCCTGGCTCCAATCAGAGTCACTTACTTCCATCAGACTGGCAAGGATTGAGCTGTGGTGTCTTGAACAGGTGGAGGAGGATGCGGCAAGTAAGCCGGGCCCCTGGCTCAGAATCCTGTTCGCTACAAGCTAAAAGACAGACAGCAGATCTGAAAAGAACGAAGCCAAACTCTATGCATGTGTGTATGTGTTGGGAGGAAGAATAAGATGAAATACAAGTGAGGTGAAAGGAGAAGCAGAGCACAGAAATGTTATACAACTGAAGGGGCAGAAGCCAAAAAGGTTCAGAGGCTGGGCTGAAGCTCAGGCTCATATATGAGGGAGTTATTGGGTTCCATCCCCAGATACACACAGTGTGGAGATGTTTTCGGGGCTGCAATTTCAAAATAGGCCCTTGGAGCCTTCCAGCCTGAAGTACAACAAGCGCTGGCCAGGGAACTACAGCAGGGCGTTCCACAAGAAGAGGATGGTTATGGAGTGTGTATGAGCACAGGAGTTCTGGACTGGAACCTTACCAGCATTCAGGAGTGAAGGGATAGCAGCACAGCGAATCAGGTCTTCCAGGAGCAAACACTGTCGGGCGATGAGGATGGCAACAAAAGTAGCCAAGGAATCGTGAAAAGACAAGTCACTGACCTGAAAAAAAAAAAGCAGCCAGACACCGTGACTCAGTGTGGAGGAAGGAGATTTAGCCAGTGTGCCATGCCTCCACTCTACTCAACTGTGACCCTCTATGGTCTTGAGTGTGGCCAGATCTCTACCAAATAGGTAACTGTCTCATTCTCTAGCAAGACCCCACCCAAAGGCTTACATCTACATTGCACAGGAGATCGTTGAAACCACAAGTGCCATTGTTAGAAGAGCAGCACAAAGCCTTAAGTACTCCTAACCACTCTGCACTCAGTGACTTGCAATAGCCGGTCAGCTCCGCACACAGGATTGCGATGTCATTTACCCTAGGGAGAAGTACAAAAGCCCTCAGGAAAAGTCTCACTCTACAAAACTTTAGATTCACAGCTTTCGGTCTCTGCCCCAGTAACAATGGAAGGTACAGCATCTCTCAGGTAAGCCACCCCTCCCATGATCAGGTGGCCGCATGATGCCCATTCCTCAGCGCAGTATGCCCCATACCTATCAGGATCATGATGCCCCACACAGACGTGCATGAGAGCATTGCAGACAAAGCTGTAGCGGTTAGCAGGGTTCTCACTCAGACTCTTGCCTAGCCCCGTGTAGGTGAAAGTGTGAGCAGCAGGGTTCTCCAGAGTGTCAATCATGAACTCCGGGGCCCAGCGCATATTGGATTCTGACGGCTCCACATTGCAGTAGATGGTGTTCTTCACTTTTGAGCAAAAGTCACTGCAGGGGTAGGGAAAGGAAATAGCAGTACTGAAGGAGGTCTGGTAGGGTACAGGGATGGGCAAGAAAGGGGAGAAAAAAAGAAAAAGGAGTGAAGGATGGAGGACCTTGGGAGAAGAAAAAGGGAGCTGGGCCACAGCAGACACAGCAGGAAGGGAACCACATGTGATTAAGAAAGAGTGGCCTGTGAAGGCAAGGAGGAAGAAGGTTCACTTTCAGCAAGGAAATCGCAGGTAAAGGACACAGTCCATAAGCAATCCCGCACAGACATCTGGGTGCTGAGGTGTGCGGTAATGGGAAGGAGGTAGGACTAGCCCCATTCTCTTATCTCTTCACCTCTCTTACCTGAAGAGCTCCCCAAATTTGCTCTTTAAATGGCTACAGGAAGTATAGAGATCATAGAGATAAGCAAGGATACAGCGCTCTGCAGAAGAGCCATCTGAGCGGTTCATTCCATGTTTCACTACGCCACAGAGCCTGTCACAGAAGAAGGGTAGAGAGGATCAACAGGGGTAGACAGGGGTAGACAGAAGCCCTGAAAACCAATTTAAGAGTCTTGGGAAAACTATACTATCCTACTTTAGTAGCAGACTCTGCCCCACTGTGTGGACTCACATGTCCTTCCTAGGCCATTTCTAACTAGCATTCACCAGAATCCTGCACACTTCAGTTACTTTGAAACTCTGCTTACCCCTCAAACACTTGTGCCATTTGGTCCTGGTTAAGGATGAGGCAGGCGTGATAGTGTCGAAGGACAGCCACGATACATAAGCATAGGCTGGTTGTGTAGCTGCCTACCAGATCAGAGGATTTGAGGAGGAGCTCGGCCTCAACCACGCTCAGCTCGTTCAGCAGCTATCAGAGAAATGGAGAGGAACCATGAGAAGTGGTGTCCTTCATTGAACGTAACCCATTTTCTGTAAGGAAGCTGACATGGCCAAGCCTGTGCTCGTTCCTGCCAGAGCCACTTCAGCAGAGAAGGGTCAGGTTCCCGTGTGCCAGTGTCCTACACTCCACTAGCAGTATCTCTAAGCAGTCTCCAGGACAGCATACTGTAAACTCCACAGGGAGAGGATGCTCTGTACCCAAAGCTCTAATCTGTCTCTTGGGTCTCCCCAGGGAGCACTTAAGTCTCTATTCTGGCACTCTTAGCTCACGGTCCACTCCCACTGTGCTGGTCTTTGGGAGGCCATCCGAATAGCCTGGGAAACTGGCTGGAGCCTCTACTCTTGTCTTTGGGACCCTATTGAGCATGAATTCCTTCTTCTTCCCTTATCTGCCCCAATGTCCCCACCTGAATGGCAAAGTCGATGAGGCCACTGATGCTCAGTGAATATTCCATGAGGTCGAAGATGAACTGCACATGCTGCACCAGAGGCAAGTGGTATGACATGCCAAGGGCAAAGCTCGTGATCTGCTCCAGAACATTCCGGGAGACCTGACAAGGGCAGTGCGAGTGAGACAGGGATGGAAGGAAAGAAGACCTAGGAATGCAGTAAAGGATGACAGTAGGAGGGGATGAGACCAGCAGGCTTAGCCTGCTTAGTGGGGGGAAGATAAGACAAAGAGGACAGGAGGCCAGAAGGTGGGAAGGGGGCTGGCTTAGGCCCACACCTGAGCCGTGACCTGATGTTGGTCATAATGAGAAAGGTGCTGGAACTTAGCAAAAATATCTTCAGCAGTGGGGAAGGCTTCGGGCCGGTTGCGGCGTCGCTTCTGCCCATCTTCCCCACCTGAGGGGACAGGTGGAAGCAATGAGTCAGGACAATAAAGAAAACTAGTTGACTAGGGGTCAGGTAGGAGGGTGTGGAGAAGGGACTGTGGTGGGGAGGGAGGAGGGGAAAGGGGAAGAGAAAAGGGAAGGGTGGTCAAGGAAGGGCTGGGGCAGGGACAAATTGGACAATGAAGCACAGGTTTAAAGGACCACAGATTATGTGGACCTCAAAGGAATGTGTATAGGGAGGTGCTAGGTTAAGGAGGGGAGGAGGGAGGGCAGTAAGGGGCTTACTGTGAGGTACCTAAGAATGTCAGGTCTCCAGGATTCAGAGGCACAATAGGAGCAAGCTGGTCTGTAGAGGGGGGGAATGAGGGGGAAGTTTCAAAAGGACTAGAGCTCTCAGGAGACTCCAAGAGACAGGATATTGGGACATGATTGGGGAGTGCCCTACTCTGGGCATAGGAAGACTGACTAGGGCATTCTTTGGGGGAGACTTCTGTTTAAGGACCCTCAGACCCACCAGTTTCTGCTGTCCCCTTGCGGTTCAGAACCTTCAGGATATCCTTGGTAATCTTCTTGATGGCATGGCGGGCATCATCTCGCTGCTTCCCCACCCCAAACAGTACGACCAACCGCTGGTTGCACTCATGGCTGCATGACTCCTCCTGCATCCCAGCAGCACCATCAGACTCCATCACAAATCTCCTGCCCTCTTTTTTTTTTTTTTTTTTTTTTTTTTGGTTTTT
>JAQHUG010000094.1:6675369-6723735 GCA_028555095.1 Dicrostonyx torquatus | reverse complement strand
CTCTTGTAGACCAGGCTGGCCTCAAACTCACAGAGATCCGCCTGCCTCTGCCTCCCGAGTGCTGGGATTAAAGGCGTGCGCCACCACTGCCCGGCTTCCTGCCCTCCTCTTAAGAGCATGCTTTGTATCTCTCAACACTCCCATGTTCAAGTCCCTTCTCAAACACACCCACACCCTTGGGAACAGGTCTAGCCCCTCAGCAAATTCCTTGGATGAAAATCTGGGCTCAAAACAAGCCATCACAAATGTTGGAGAACAGTACCTGTGGGATTGGAAAATGTGTGGCATACTGCACATGTCGTGGCTGGTCATAAAGAACCCCAAGTGTCCCCTCGATCTTCTCTTTGGGTGGGGGCTTCACTTCCTTTTCGACATCTGGTTTCTCAGGGGATGGACTTCCCTTCCCCTCACAAGGCATAGTAGGAGAGAACAACTAAGAGGGCGAAAGGCAGCACGTTCAGGAGAAGCAAAGGAGGCAAAGAAATTCCCAAAGGAGGCGTAAGGGGAGAACCAAGGTGCTAGATTCTTCCATGCTCAGGATCTTACTGAGAAATCGGGTTTCTCCATGTCTTCAAAGAGCACACTGGAACTAGGGTCGATGTCCATAGATTCAGAGAGCCCTGGATCCTGCAGGCACACAACAAACTGCATTTCTTAAATGCAGCTTTAAATGCAAAACAACTCCCTGCTTTAGTCCCACGGAGTGCTTCTTCACTGTCCAGGAAAGTTCACTGAGAACTGAATCAAGGAGGCATGAGGAAAGCCCAAGTTCTGGATTCAAACCTTGTCCAGTTACTTAACCAGTAAGTAAAGCCTCAGTTTCCATCGGCTTTAAAAGGAAGGCAGGAGTACGTCACAGACCTTTCGTGAAGAGCAAGTGAAAAACTGACATGAGACTATTCTATAAACCACGAAGTTCTAATACCATTCTTGGGTAAAAGAGATGATCGAAAGCTTCTAGAAGCCGTGAAAATGGGAGTGTCGAAATGTAATAATTACGAGCAAGGAAAAGGACACACACCTCTAGCTTGCTACTGCTGCTGCCTTCAGCCTCCTTGCGCTCTGGGTCATCTGCAGGATCATCAAAGGGAGAGGGAGGCCGAGGACCAGGGGCTCCAAATGCAAGGTCCCCCCGAGAGATGAGAGTGCAGGTGTACATGTTGTGGGAGAAAACATCGTGTCGGATCAGTTCACAAAACAGCAGTACTAAGTTAAAGAATTCCACTCGCTCACTCTCACTGCGGGGATCAGCTAGAAAGGAATGAGGAAAGCTAAGTTAGCAGAACACAAGACGGGACAAAAAGAGATAGGGACACGTTTCAGTAATGGTGCTCTTAGAATACTACAGAGAGAGAAACATCCCTGAGGCAAGAACAGGAAGAAAAAACCCAGAAACTGCCTAGAGATACAAAGTATGGTTGGTAGGACTGGAAAAATGCCTCAGCTGTTAAGAGCATTCACTGGCTGCTCTTGCAGACAGTTTGATTCCAAGCACCCTCATAGCAACTCACAATTGTCTATAAACTCCAGTTCCAGGGCATCCAAAGCCCTCCACTGGCCTCTGCAAGTACCAGACATGCACATGGGGCACAGACATACATGCAGGAAAAATAAGCATACTCAAATATTTAAAAAATGGTTGGCTACATCATTTCATGCTGTCCACCACTACCTCAGAATGAACAGACTATCATTGCTCCTGTGTATATAGTAAAAATGCTTTGCTCAAATGGTCTTGTGTTTATTCTTTGCATTTCTCCATTCTATGAAAATTGTGAGATCAAGGAATAGAATTATGCTTAAAAGTAATTTTTCACAGAGTCAAAGACAGAAGTATAGACCAGAAGGTCCTTTTTTGTGTTTTTGAGGCAGAGTTTCTCTGTGTAGCCTTGACTATCCTGGAACTCTGTACACAAGGCTGATCTCAAACTCAGAGATCATCCGCCTGCCTCTGTCTCCTGAGTGCTGGGATTAAAGATGTGTGCTACCACTGCCTGGCTTTTGCTTTGGTTTGTTTTTTGAGACATTTTTTCTTTGTAGCCCTGGCTGTCTTGAAACTTGCTCTGTAGACCAGACTGACCTTGAACTCAGAAATTCACCTGCCTCTGCCTCCCCAGAGCTATGATTAAAGGTGTGCGCTACCACTGTCCGGTGCCAGGTCCTTCCTCAAGTTTTCTGATTACATAGCTTATAACTGAGTTTAGGCAAGGTAACTAGAAGATTATAGGTGTCCATACTCAGCATGGGAGCCTGTGTATCCAGAAACTGCAGGAGGACATCCTGGAATATGGGTGCACTAGGAGCAGAAAGGGAGCCAGAGGCGATGGAACCCTTCTCATCAGCGGCTTCGGATTCTCCACAACGCTGCAAGATAAGAGAACAAACTGAGGAGCGACTTTTCCCTGCTTCTTCACTCTTCAATATGGAACCTGTCTTGCCTCCATCCCATACTTCTCATTTCCTTTGCCACCTCCCAACTACAGCCTTGATCTCTTCTCTAACCAATTAATCCATCAGCTCTTTTCTATTTGTGTCTTATGTCCTTAACATTCCCTATAAGGTCTCTACCACTTTTATTTATTTGCTTATTTGGTTTCGTGAGGCAAGGTCTCACTATGCAGCTCCGGCTGGTCGCAAACTAATAGAGATTGGCGTGCCTTTGCCTCCCAAATGAGTGCTGGGATTAAAGCCATGCAAGACCATGCCCAGCTTTGTTTTTTCTTTTTGGTTTTTCAAGACAGGGTTTCTGTGTAGCTTTTAGAGCCTGTCCTGGAACTAGCTTTTGTAGACCAGGCTGGCCTTGAACTCACAGAGATCTGCCTGCCTTTGCCTCTGCTGAGATTAAAGGCGTGTGCCACCACTGTCCAGCCCACCATTTTTTTAAAACTTTTTTTTGAAACAAAACAGAGTCTATGTGACACTAGCTGTTCCAAATTGGACCAGGCTGGCCTCAAATTCAGAGATCGGCATGTCTCAGGCTCCTGGGTGCTGGGATTAAAGGTATCCACCACCACACTCAGCTTTTTAAACTTTCGAGACAGTCTCTCTAGCTAGGCCTGGTTGACTTTGTAACCATGATCCTCTTATATAAACCTTTCACATGCTGGAATTACAGGTACGTGCCAAGATGAGAGCTCTCTATGGTTTCTTTCCAATCCCTCAGGTCCAGTCCCAGTCCCACTTCTATCTCAATCAATCACTCCAATATGTCCAAACCCAGTTTTTCTTTCCATTGGGCAACTCACTCCCTTTTCTTAGCCTCTAACCTCAGCCTCAATTTCGGCTTGTCTCTTCTCCAGGAGCTTGGCTACTACCATAGCACGATGCCGACCAGAGCGCTTGCAGCTCACAGCCCATTCACATAATAATGATACCACAGCATCATCATCTGAGGAAATCTGTAACCAAAGGACTTGATGAGGATAAGTAACGGAAGGCTGGGGACAAAAGAACTGAGTTCCTCTTTAAAAAAAAAATAGGCCCCACCTAAAAACATCCTGGGACCAGGCACCAAGAAGATCATCAGTTCAGGGGTCTCCTACTATCAATGCGTTACTAACCTTACCCTTATCCAGACTGCTTCTCCTGCAAGGGTTTTGCTCTTTGTGTTTCTCTTACTCACCTCATGACCATCCTTACTAGGCCCCAGTCCAAAGATTCGATTACAAAGGGAGTCAAGAGAATTACTAAAGTCAGAGCGCTCAAAACTATGGCTGTCCAGCACTTCTAAAGTATGGAGCACCCGTCCAATGGTGAAACCTGAGGACAAAACAAACAGTAAAGGGGAGTTAACCAAAGGTCCCATGCATTCAGAGTCTCAGATATCTAGGCACCCAGAACCATCCTTTCTTAGCTTCTGCCCTCTGACACCCACCTGCAGTAGCTTCCTGGCACTTATCAAAAGACCAGCGAACCTCAACTGCTTGTCCTCGCTCCTTGATCTGCTGTTCAATCTCTCGCAATTTTGCACGCACCTGCAATAATTTTGTTTTTTTTAAAAAGCTTTAAGGAAACACCCAGATACATAAAAAGCTAAAAAAAGAATAGCTGAAAGCTGGGCATGGTAGTATATGCCTGCTATAATCTAGCACTTGGGAGGCAGAGGCAGAAGGATCACCATTAAGTTTGAAGCCTGCCTGGTCTACACAGCAACTTTCAGGTCAGCAAAGGCTACTTAGCAAGATTCTGTCTCAAAAAACAAAACAGAAACAGAAAACAGTAGCAGACCCCAAACCACTATTTCTGGAAAAACAACTTAGCATCGCATCGCAACTTTGAAATACCAAGGTAGTGTTTAAACTTACCTGCTGAGTGAAGGCACTATTACCCTCTGGCATGGGCAAGTTGGAAGGAGCAATGGGCAGGTGGTCAAGTGGAGAGCCAGTCTTAATTCGACTATCAGTCAATGAGTAGTGCCATACTAGGGCACTAGGACAACACAGGAGGATGGTCTGCCAGACAAACAGATAGGTCAAACCCAGTTATCATGACTGCCTCTCTAGAATCCCTACTTACAAGTCACCTCCCTCAGGTTTCCCATCTGAATTAGATTTCCTATGACTGAATCCTTGGGGCAAGTATTATTCCTGATCCTCCTCATCATCACCTTCCTCTTTTTAATTATTTGTATAGTATTTCAGACAAGGTTTCATTTGGCTATGGAGCTTATGCTGACTTTGAACTCACAATCCTCCTGCCTCTTCTTTCCAAGTTTTAGGACTGCATACAATATCATCATACCCAAATTCTCAGCGCTTTCTTACGAAGCCTTGGGCCTACTACTTAGTTCTGGGAGAAAATTCCAAAACCTCTAAAAGGGAACATTTTATTACAGAGAAACAGCCATGTGGTGGTGGTGAACGCCTGTAATCCTAGCACTTGGAAGGCTGAGGCAAGCAGAGCTCTGCGAGTTCAAGGCCAGCCTGGTCTACAGTGCAAATTCCAGGACAGGCTCCAAAGTTATAAAGAACCCTGTCTCGAAAAACAAACAAACAACAACAACAAAAAAGCAGAGAAACACTAATTCTTGATCGCGTGCTGAGTGCCAGCTCCCACCTCTGAGTTGGACTCACCCCCGTTCTCCAGGATGAGCTCTCAGTTCTTCACACTTTCTTGGGCCCTCTAAGTAACCTACCTGAAGAATACAGCTGAGGCCGAAAACCAGGGGCCGGTGCTGAGGACACATAAGCAGGTCACTAAAGGGAGTCGAGGGTGTACTGCTAGTTGGGGGTTGAGGAGCAGGGGTGGTGGGCAGAGAACTTGTTGACTGAGCAGATATAACATGAGATGAGTGACTGCTCCCGC
This sequence comes from Dicrostonyx torquatus, assembly GCA_028555095.1. Lineage (NCBI taxonomy): Eukaryota > Metazoa > Chordata > Mammalia > Rodentia > Cricetidae > Dicrostonyx > Dicrostonyx torquatus. Next base: position 6,718,431 of record JAQHUG010000094.1, on the reverse strand, counting down.
CATCCAGCTGTAGAGCCAGTCTCCGGGTACAGAAGTAGGCAAGGCGGCGGGACAGATAGGCAGACTGGACAAATTCCCCTGAGTACTGTGAAGACATGACCAACACAGCCCCTAGTTTTCTCCAAGAGACACTGCTCTGATCCTAATCCTTCCTCAGATCCCTTCAAACACTCCCTCCTTAGGTCTAGGTCTTACTCGAAGCAGTAGAGGAAGCAGCAATTTAAGCAATTCGTCCTCTCCAGGGCGTATTTTCTCAAAACACTCAAGCACCCAAGTCAGGAACTCATGTCTGTCCAGCATTCCATCCTATGGATAGCAGGGAACTATTAGAGGTAAGGCAGATAAAGTAAATGGAAGGATGAAGAGAGCCACAGTAAGGGCAAGGTAACAGGCAAATTCCATTCTACACCGACAACACAGGGTAAGGTGTAATTCAATGCCATGTACATCACACCCTTGCACCTACCTGAAACATGAACATGGCAAGCTTCTCATTGTAGTCCCACTGCCTAATTGCCACCTCTACATCATGGGGCAAGGGTCCTATAGTAGAACCACAGCCTCCACTTCCTGCAGGCCCTGGCCGATAGTATTCAGCCATCTTCTGTAGCTGTTCCCATAAGTACTTTGTGATGATTTGAGTCCATTCTAAAGAAAATACGGAAAAGGGAGCTATTTGATACTATTCTTAGGCTTCGAATACTCGTCTCCCCTGCCTCCACCCACAATCACCACAATCCTGAGCTCTAGTCATCCTCTTAACCTGTAGACAAATGCCACCTCCTTAAAGCAAGTAATCATTATGTCCACTGAAGTCGCAAAGAATCGTCTGTCTACTCTGCTGGCATTCACCACTTTCTATATTGAATTATGCTACATATGCCTTCGCATCTCCACTAAAATCCAAAGAGCAGAGATTATATGCTGGTCATCTTTACAGCCCGGTACCTGAACACGGTAGATAAGCAAATCACTCCATGCTTACCAACTGAGTGAAAGTGAGATTCGCACAGAAGCAAGGAATACAGACTAAGGTGTCAATCACTCCTTGAAGCCATCAGTGGTACACCAGGTGTGCAGTCACTTACCCGTGAAAGGGTCAGCAGTATTTTTCTTCTTAACCTTAGTCTCAGACATTGCTGCATAATAGGCACAGGTCATCTTAATGAGCCAAGCAGCCCGCATCACAGGCACTGTGTATTTGGCTAAGTATCCAAACACTTCTTCCTTTTTACTGAAAATGGGGACCTGGATGGACATCACAAACAGTGAGGTCTCTATTACCCCAGAAGCTGATACTACGTAACTTAGTATTAGAACATAGGTAGGTACCTGACACATTCCCCACCTTAACCCTAAGAACAAGAAACACTACCTCACCTTTTTAGCTAGGTGTGTGAGTGGTTTGGTGCCAGCCAGGTCGGTGAACCAGGTGTTAATAGCACTCTGAGATCGTGCAGTCACCAGCCAGAAGTTGTCCTTCTGGTTCATGAGGGACTTTCGGCGACCAGTGTCAGAGAGAGTATTGCAGCGTAACTTCTCCGCGATAATGCTGCTGAAGTTGGAACTGATCTAGAGGAAGAAAAGTATACCTCAGTGTGGTGAGAAGGGGTAGACAGGTGCTGCTGCTTTCCTTGTGGAAACACCACTGTGGTAGGTAGCACTGGGTTAGCAGCTGCCCTGGGTTACGAACTCTGCCATTTAGGTTATCCCTTTAAGTTTCCCTAACCCAGAACCTTTGCTCTTTCCCAGATGCTTCCAGCCTTTTCCTTCAGCCTGGCAGGGTTCTCTCACCTTGGCAGGATTGAAGTTGACGTTCTTGGCACTGCCATGTTCATCCCCAGAGACAGCAGGCTGGTTATTGAAACCTTGTTTTACATTCAAAGCCGTCAGTTCATCCTGAGGCAGAAAAACAGCATTTTACCTCACCCCCATGCGCCTGGTAGAAGAGGTTGTAAGAAAGGGCAGAAGGGAAGAAAGGGAGGAGGATTCCGAGTAGAAGAGGCTGTTATTTAAAGCCCAGCCCTACTGTTCATTCGGACCCCACCCTCACCCCCACAGTCAATGAGATTCCCACATCCCCCAGAGCGACCTCAACAGCACTCTTCCCTTGCAGGCACCTCACCAAGCTGGCCCTAACAACTTTCTGAGGTTTGTGTGTGAGCGCCCGCACGAGTGTGGAGGGGGGCACCTCTGGCGTGGCTCGTGAGCCATTGCCTGCACACCAACCGGAACTGCCGGCAGCCCCTACTCTCCGGCACCAGTCCACTCTACTCTTCCCCCTTTTGGGACTTTTGCTCTCATCTAATCGCCCCGCCCCCCCCCTTCCCTAGAACTGTCAGTGTCTCTTCCTCTACTAATCACCTGCCCGGACCCCGCGGGAACGGGGATTTGTGAACGCACCTCCTTCTGTTTGGGATCTTGAGGGTACACATCGGGAGGCCCCAACCGCAGCCGCTTCAGGGGTCGGTGCTCGTAGCTCAAGATCCCGAAAGCCGCCATCTTGCCCAGCCCGTACCGCCGGAGGCGCCTGCAGGGCCAGGCGAGGTGGGGAGGGAAGGGGCGGAGGGCCGAGGACGGGAGGGAGCAAGCCGGGCGGCGGTGGAGAGGACTGAGGCCGAGAGAAGGGGGGTGGCGGAGGCGGGGCACGTTAGAAACTCTCGATTACTGCCGGAAACTGCCGAGGGACGCTGGGTACCGTCGGACAATACTGACTGCAGAGGGGGTGGGGCCTCGCCAGCTGGGGCGGAGCACAGCCCGGGAGCTTTGGGCCCTAGGAGGGAAAGTCAATTTCACCTACTGAAAATCCACCCGCATGGCCTGTGCTGGAGGCGCAGACCTGAAATGGGGCAGGTTGCCGCTGGGCTGAGCTCTAGCTGGAACTGGGCTCCCGTCGCCTCACTCAGTTCTTAGCCTAAAATAAGTGCTGGGAATGTTTGTTTTGGTTAATAACTGCTTCTTTTACTAATCACTGACTTTCTTAGTTTCTGCATCTGGATAATGGGGTATGCTAATACTTCATTTAAACGACAGTCGTAAAGATTAGAGACTACCATTGTTTAAGAAAGCACCTCTATGGACTGAGATACAAGATCCTATCTCAAAAGAGAAAACATCTGTATAAAGCTTAAATCCTTGCTTTCATCTCCCCAGGCAGTTACAGCCCCTCTGCACCAAAACTTTCTAATCTTGTTTTCTTTTCTTTATTAACCCTTAGTCAGGCTTACTCTGTGAGTTTGAGACCAGCCTGGTCTATAGTGACTTCCAGGGCAACCCAAGTCTATGTACTGTGACCCTGTCTCAAAATACCAAAATAGGAAAAAAAAAAAAAAAAAGTAAGGTTGCTGGCACACGCCTTTATTCCCAGCACTGGAGAATCTCTGAGTTCAAGGCCAGCCTGGGCCGGGCGGTGGTGGCGCACGCCTTTAATCCCAGCACTCGGGAGGCAGAGGCAGACGGATCTTTGTGAGTTCGAGACCAGCCTCTGGTCTACAAGAGCTAGTTCCAGCGCAGGCTCCAAAGCCACAGAGAAACCCTGTCTCGAAAAACCAAAAAAAGAAAAAGAAAAAAAAAAAAAAGGCCAGCCTGGTCTACACAGTGAGCTAGCTCTAGGACAGCCAGGACTGCACAAAGAGAAACCCTGTCTCAACAAACAAAAATCCAACCAAACAAACAAACAAAAAATGCCAACACAGAGACAGATGTGGTGATGTAAGCAGGTCATCCACAGCAACATACTGACACTATCTCAAAAAGACCAAAGGGTGTAGCTTAGAATGTTGCACACCTGTAATTCCCACAAGTCAGTAGACTGGCAAGTTCACTTCCAGCCCAAACTACATAGCGAGACACACACACCCCTCCTTTTTGAGAGAGAGAGGCCCACTGTAACCACAGGTGGCCTGGAACTCTCTATATAGCCCAAGCTGGCCTAGAACTCACAGAAAGCCGAGAGAGCCACCTGCCCCTAAAGCTTCCAGGCCCTATCAAAAGGAAAAGGGAGAAGGCGGGGGAGGAAATGGTCATCTTCTTCACAAAACAGTGTTTATATACAAAGTATCAGATATTTTCTAGCATGAAAAATTGCATCTATGAATCCACAAAGTATCCATGCACTCCAAGTTAAAGGCCAGCCAGAAGGCAGAAGATCTTTGCCACTGCATAATACCAGAATAGAATCCTTATTTTTATATGACAGAAGCAAAGAAATGATTCTTGCAACCTGTGTTCTCTGACCTTCATGTATGTACATACAATAAGCAAACAAATAAATAAATGTAAAAAAGAATCTTTGCCAGGCTTGGTGGCAAAGGGCATTAACCCTAGCACTCCTGAGGCAGAAGCAGGCACTCTCTGTGAGTTCCAGGACAGCCAGGGCTACACAGTGAGACCCTGTCTCAATAAATAATTAATTTAAAAAAGAGGACCTGCAGAGGTGGCAGAAGGATTAAGAGCACTGCCTGCTGTTCCAGAGGGAAGGAGTTAATTCATGGCACCTAATTGATGACCTAACAATAGCATGTAACTCCAGTTCCTGAGGTTCTAAGGCCTTCTTCTGGATTCTTTTGGCATATGGTGCATAGACTGACACACAGGCAAAACATTCAAACACAGTGATTAAAAATTAGTAAGTCTTGGAGCTGGGTGGTGGTGGCACACACCTTTAGTCCCAGCACTCAGAAGGCAGAGGCATGCTGATCTCTGTGAGTTCAAGCCAGCCTGGGCTACAGAGTGAGTTCCAGGACAGGCTCCATAGCCACACAGAAAAACCTTGTCTAGAAAAACCAAATAATAATAATAAATCTAGGGCTGGAGAGATGGCTAAGTGCTTAAGAGCATTTGTTGCTCTTTCAGAGGACCTAAATCAGACTCCCAGCACCCACATTGTAGCACCCAACCCTTCATGACTTCAGCTTCAGAGTAGCTGATGTCTTCTTCTCACCTCCACAGGCACCACGCATGCATATCAATCATATACATACATATAATCAAACACTAGTATGCATAAAACAAATAAATCTAAAAAAATTATTAATATTTTTATTTGTTTGTTTGTTTGAGACAAGATTTCTTTGTATTGGCCTGGCTGTCCTGAAACACGATCTTTAGACCAGGCTGGCCTTGAACTCACAGAGATCCACCTGTCTCTGCCTCCTGACTGCTCGGATTAAAGGTGTGCACCACCACTACCCAGCCATTAATCTTTTTTTAAATTAAAAATAAATTTAAAAAAGAACTTGCCAGGCAGTGGTGGTGCACGCCTTTAATCCCAGCACTCAGGAGGCAGAGGGAGGCAGATCTCTGTGAGTTCGAGGCTAGCCTGGTCGACAGAGTGAATTCCAGGACAGCCAAGGCTATCACACAGAAATAACAAGAAAGAAAAAAAGAAAAGAACTTTTGCTGTAGTGAGAGACACCTACTATGTCACATGCTTTAGACATTATCTTTAATCCACACTCCCCATGATTTAGGGACTGTTTGTGTCTCCATTTTCTGGACGAGGAAGCTGGTTTTCTTTTTTCTTTTTCTTTTGGTTTTTCGAGACAGGGTTTCTCTGTGGCTTTGTAGCCTGTCCTGGAACTAGCTCTTGTAGACCAGGCTGGTCTCGAACTCACAGAGATCTGCCTCTGCTTCCCGAGTGCTGGGATTAAAGGCATGCACCACTTCTGCCCGGCTGAAGCTGGTTTTCTTTATTTGAGTCGGGGGGTCTCTCTATGTAGTACTGGCTGTCCTAGAGCTTGCTGTATCTAGACCATATAGAGTCCCAGAGATCCTCCTGCCTTTGCCTCTCCTGCGTTGGGATTAAAGGTGTGCCAACATACCTGGCTCGAGGAAGCTGGTTTTCAAAGAGTGATAATTTGCATGCTCAGTATTTCTATAGCTGATAATCTATTATTGTATTTTTTAAAGAGAAAAAAACGTTAAAGTGACATAATTAGAGTACCAAAATCAGGGCCAGCAAAATGGCTCATCAACTAAAGGTGCTTGCCACCAAGCCTGATAGCCTGAGTTCAATCCCCAGGACCCATATGCTGGAAGGAACTTACTTGTCCACACAAATATACACACATGCACACAAAATAAATATCTGGTCATGGTGATGTAATGACCATAATTCTAGCACTCTGGAGAGACAGACTGATCTCTGAGTTTGAGGCCCATAGAGAGTTTGGGGACTGCCAACGCTACATAGAGAGACTCTGTCTCAAACAAACAAACAGCCAAATAGATAGATAGATAGATAGATAGATAGATAGATAGATAGATAGATAGATAGATAGATGAACGAACGAATAAGTAGCAAGTGAAATACTGATAACAGTCCATAAGTCTAAACCCTTAGCAGTGGGGCCACTTAAGGAGGAGAATTACAAAGGCCGCCTTTAAAAACTATAATCTTATTGGGTAGAGGAAAATCTACTGATGTGGTGACTTTTGAGTCACCTCTGAAGGCCTTCAAAGACAGAAATGGCAGCTAAGGAGAGTGGTACATGCCTGTAATCCCAACACTTATGACTGGAGGTGAAAGACCAGGATTCTAGATCATCTTCCGCTACAACAGTGAATTTAAGACTTTGAAAAAATTGGAGCAATTTCAGGTTCATGGCAAGATAGAGTTAGTTCTGTTTGCTTAATATTGCTGTGAACCTGAAACTGCTCCAATTCACTCCCTCTGCCTCTCCTCATTTTACCCTAGAGTGGTACATTTTGTTACAATTGCTGAATTTATATTCTACATTGGTACATCATTATCACCCAAAGTACAGAGAGCTTTAAAAGGGGGGGGGATAGAAAATGGTAATGCATGCTTTAGTTGGGAGGCAGAGGCAGGTGGATCTCTGAGTTGGAGGCAACCCTAGTTTACAAAGCCAGTTCCAGGACAGCCAGGGCTACACAGAGAAACCTTGTCTCAAAAAGACAAAACAAAATCAAGAAGGGGGAATTAACCTAGAGTCTTCTATTCCCACCAGCACTGAATGAGAATTATTGCTTCCCGTTAATTCCCCTGGCAACTCAGGTTTGGTGGTGTCAGTTTTCTTAGATTTTGGCCGTTCTGAGAGGGGACCCTTCTCTATGTTAGGCAGTAGCTAAATCAAAGAGTATGCAAACATGTATGCAGTTTGGCTAGTATAGATTAATGGAATCTTAATCCTAAAGGCTATGAATAGTGTCTAAAGACTTAAGGTGAATTAACCCCCTCTGTAATAGGCCAAATGGTGGCCTCCCAAAAGACATGTGTATTCCGAATTGGTGATTTTCTTTGACCAAAGGGGTTTTTAGAAGGTATGGTTAAGGTGAGGATCAGAAGCCAAGCATGCTGGCACTTTCTTGTAATTCTGGGCACTTTAGGAGGGGGAGACAGAGGGATCAGGAGTTCAAGGCCAGCCTCACTGCATCCATGAGACCCTGTCTCACCATCATCACTCCACCTTTCCCAGAAAAAGAGAAGTAACTAAATTGACCAAGATGGAAAGAGGGTAGTTCAAGGGCACTTTACTGAAGAGATGCTTTTAAAGCAGAATCTGAAAAAATGAGTGTAATTTTACCAGAGAGAAAATGGAGTAGCAAATCAGGCTTAGGAAAAGAGCAGCTGGCTGGTTCCGACCTCTATACAACTATGTTTCAGAGAATCTCCACATCTATGCTGTAGAACTCATTACAGTATATTGTATTATTTATTTGTTCCCCCACTTATCTATGAGCTTCTAAAATGATGACATCTTATTTGTCTTATGTTCTCAGAACATAAACACTGTACCTAGCACATAATAAAGACTCAATAAATGTTGGCTGGATAAACAATTTCAGTAAATGGCTTCTCTAATCAACCCTGTGCTTTGAGGAAGGGTAAGTCTAGCCACAGAATGAAGAATGGACTAGAGGGCAGAGGCCCTTTAGAAAAGGGAGAGAAATAATCATGACTTAGAGGTAATGCGAGGTTGATTTAGCACAGTGGCTGTGGTATCAGAAAAGAGGAAACTGCTGGAAGAAATACCACAGAACCAGGGCTGATTGGATTCTCAGCGTGGGAGAGAAGGGGGCTATGAAGAGGATCCTGAGGGTTTCAAGTCTGGCAGGTGATGATACCTCTAACCAGGACAAGAAAGACAGGAAGAGAAGCAGATGTGCAGGGAATGGAGGAGCCTGAAGCTAGTACTGTTGTTCTTTCAAATGAGAAGCCAGCTTTCAGCAGTGTCAAGAGGGACCAAGCTCAGGAAGCAGCTATGGGTGGCTATTCTAGTTCAGGTTAGGTCAGAGGAAAGACAGATATATATGTGCCCACATGAATCAAGCCAGTATTTTCCATCCTCCCAAATTTTATCTACCAAAACTTTGATAGAGGTTTAAAGGTGACTTAGTCAAGGAAGGATCATAACACAGAATGAGGGGTGTTCAGATCCTGTACTCTAAAAGATAACTTAATGGAGAAGGTGATTGGGAGTGATGGAGTGTAGTGGGGGTGGGGGTTCAGAAGCTCCTTCTTTGACCTAGGTGGCCTGAAGATTCTTGACTCTGTGACACTGTTGTTGATCAAGTATTAATCTTGATTTAACATCACCTTACAGCAGAACCCAATCTCCCAGAGGACTTAGCCTATGTCACTGAACTCATTTACCACCCCCCCCCAGACGTGGTTTCTAAGGTTCTTTCCACCGGATGCTACGACAAAAGGAAATGTATGGGTGGGGCGGGGTTTTCAGAAACCAGTTCAAAGTTCCCACCCAGACTACACCACTACACCGAGAGAAAGAGGAGCAAGCGCCATGTTGAAACCATTATTGCCATCTACATCCTTCCTACTGTTTCAGCTGCTCCTGCTAGGGGAAGGGTGCAGCTCCAAGGTTCTCATGCCCAGTGGAAATGAAGACACCAAAGCTGGTAGGAAATTTAGAACCAGAGGGGGATGTTGAGAGGAGAAAGGCTATGGGGAAAGGACTATATGGAAGAAATCTGGAGCCTGATAGTGGCTCTAAAGAGTAGAGTGGGGAGGGCCTGGGGAAGGGCTCTCTGCCTCACTCTGCTTCTTCTGAACAAAATTTCTTTTCTTCTACTCCACTACTTCATTTTGTTCCCAAATTAGGTTTCTTCCATGGACACATCAGTGTTCCTACTCGGCCCCTCCCAGAGGTTCAATGCTTTGTGTTCAATGTTGAGTATATGAATTGCACTTGGAATAGCAGTTCTGAGCCCCAGCCAACCAACCTGACTCTGCACTATAGGTATGAGAAGGGAGGGTGGGTAGCACAGGAAAGAAAAGAAGGTGGACTAGCTGAGAGAGACTGCATGGGAATCCAAAAAGAAGGTAGCCAGCTTCTCAGGCACCACACTGGTTTCTCATGGGATAAGTTGTCAGTTCCCATGAGATGAGGCTAGGCTATGGATGTATGCAGCATCCACGTTTGCCCCATCATTCTTTCTTGTAACTGTCCTCTAGGTACCAGAGATCTGATAATAAATTCCGCGAGTGTGGCCACTATCTGTTCTCAGAAGAGATTACTTCCGGCTGTCAGATACAAAAAGAGGAGATCCAGCTCTACCAGACATTTGTGGTTCAGCTCCAGGACCCCCGGAGACCCCAGAGGCAGGCTGAACAGAAGCTAAACCTGCAGAATCTTGGTAATCAGGACAGAAGTAACCAAGAGGCCAGGGAGTTTGAGGGCACTGAAATTTAAGGATTTTTTTTTCCTTCCTTGTTGTTGGCCATGGGCAGAAGGGAGAAGATAGGGGTTTGGTATGGGGGAGGGGGAGGGATAAGGAGAATTACCTCCAAGATCCTGACTTGTCTAGGCCAGGGTAATGACCACACGCACACATATCTCCAGTGATCCCATGGGCTCCAGAGAATCTAACACTTTACAACCTGAGTGAATCCCAGCTAGAGCTGAGCTGGAAAAGCACATACACGGAACACTGTTTGCAACACTTGGTGCAGTACCGGAGTGACAGAGATCGAAGCTGGACGGTGAGAGACTTGCGGGTGTGGATGCGGTAGCTAAGGGCAAGCAAGAGAGGAGAAAGGACTCAACTAGCCAGATAGAAGGACCTAATGCCAAGCTCAAGTTCTCTGCCTCCCAGCTCCTCTATCCATACTTTCTTTCTCTTTTTTCCTTTGGTTTTTCAAGACAGAGTTTCTCTGTGTAATAGTCCTGGCTGTCCTGGAACTTGCTTTGTAGACCAGGCTGGCCTCAAACTCACTGAGATTTGCCTGCCTTTGCCTCCTGGGTGCTGGGATCAAAGGCGAGCGCCACCACCACCTGGCTTCATTTCTTCTTCTATCATCACCAGTGAGCTTTCACTCTGGCTTTCCCACCCATCCTCTTCCTGATGCAGACATGAAGAAGACAGTGAGTGGATCTGGAGGAGAGATCTACTTCTGAGCCAATTTAGAAAAAGGGACCAGCACGTTGTGAGTAGTCAGGAAAGGAGTGAAGTAGACCTGGGAGGAACCAGAAACAGTTTCTTGTTTTGTTTTCCTGGAACTGGAAAGAATCAGAAGCTGGAAGAACCAGAAGATAAATTGGAAGAATCAGAAGATGACATTAAGGTATAGGCAAGAATGTTTCCATTCTCTCTCCTTTATAGACAACCATCTTTCCCTCATCATTCTTCTCCCCAGGAACAAATAGTGGATCAGAACCCTAGATTCTCCCTGCCTAGTGTGGATGGGCAGAAACTGTACACATTCCGGGTTCGGAGCCGCTTTAACCCACTCTGTGGAAGTACTCAACACTGGAGTAAATGGAGCCAACCTATTCACTGGGGAAGCCAAACTGCAAAGGGTAAAGTGACCCAAATACATGACCCCTAAATCATAAACCCAGTATCCCAACCTTTGTAACACACTATCACTGTTTGCTTTATGTCTCTATTTCTAAGCCTCTACCTCCACCCACTGTTAAAACTCAATCATTATGAAGCAGCGTTTTCTATGTAGGGATGAGAAGGGGTGCAGCCAGAAAAGGCAAATGGATTCCCCAAGGAGGTCAAAGGGTGCTCAAGGGGAATATGAAATGTGTAGGAGGTCTGGACAACATTCCATAGAATCTGCATAGTGGAGATGCCCTTGGATCAGGGCTGACCTCTTTGATTTGGTTTATTCATCCGTAAAATGTAGATAAACACTGTTCCTCCCTTTCAGGAGCTGTGTAGAAAGTAAGCATAAGGAGTGTGTTTGGCATGGTGCCTGGCATCCATGTCTTATGAGTGCCACAAGCACAGGGCTCATTTTCCTTTCCTTTTTTTTTCTACAGAGAATCCTTCCATGTTTGCACTGGAAGCTGTGCTCATCCCCGTTGGCTCCATGGGATTGATTATTACCCTGATCTTTGTGTATTGTTGGCTGGAACGGTGAGAGTTCAGGAAGCCCTGAAAATGAGGTAGGGGTGGCTGGGTTATTTCAGGATCTGCAGAGGGAGAGCATCAAGAGCTATGATGAGGATGTGGAGAGGAAGCTATAGGTTCCACGCTGACCAGTTGAATGCAGGGTCATAAGGGAGCTTTAATTTAATGCTTCTGCTCTCCCCCTCTTTCTGCTCAGGGCAATGCCTCGAATTCCCACCATCAAGAATCTAGAGGATCTGGTTACTGAATACAACGGGAACTTTTCGGTGAGAACATTGCCATACGCATACTGCAGGCTATCAGCTGCCAACTGCCAGCTAGCAGCTAGCAAGACAGACTGTGAGGGGGGCAGAGTGGAAGGAGGAGGGGGCCTGCATCATCAGGATGTGGCTGACCAAGTGGAAGGTGGGTTAGGCAGAGAGATGGAGCAAAAGAGATTTATGATGCAGATGGCAACTGTGGTATTAGGGGCCCTGGAGCCTTGGGTATCCTTTCTGTAATTACAAAGGTTGCAGAGTTGTGAGGGCTCCTTTGGCCCCAAGCATGGGTCTTTTGCTTCCTGCCTCTAATTGACCTCTGACCTGGAGATATCTGTCTTTAGGCCTGGAGTGGTGTGTCTAAAGGGCTGACTGAAAGTCTGCAGCCAGACTACAGTGAAAGGTTCTGCCTCGTCAGTGAGATTCCTCCCAAAGGAGGGGCCCTAGGAGATGGGCCTGGAGGGTCTCCTTGCAGTTTGCATAGCCCCTACTGGCCTCCTCCATGTTATTCTCTGAAGCCTGAAGCCTAAGACTCAATTCCTTGATGGAACGTCAAGTGATGCTAACTTCCCCCTGCTCATTTTGCCAATCTGGATCCAATGCCCATTGCTTCCCCTCTGTGGTTAAATTTCAATTTCATGCCCCATGTAGCTGCTTCTCCATTCAATATGCCCTACTTGAGAAATGCCCCTTGCCCCTTTTCCCTGCACATGCCCCACCCCTACCCCCTTCTGGCACCTTCCCCTGTTTTTGGAGACAATCTTACTCTGTAGCCCTGGGTGGCTGGGGACTCACTATATAGGCTAGGTTGGTCTATAACTCAGGCAACCCTCCCACCTCAGCCTCCAGAGTGTTTGAGTTATCTGCATGTGTGGCCATGGCCCTTCTCTGTTACAGGATCCTTTCTCCCCTTTCCCACCTACCATTCAATTGTTCGGGAACCAACAAGAAATAAAGTTTCTACCAATGATCAACAAAAATGTCTGTTGTGGGGTTGGGAAGCAGGGGAAATGGAGTTGGGAGGAATGGTATAAGGGTAGGAAAAAAAGACAATGGTACTACACAATCTACTACAGAAGCAAGAGTGCTACAATGTAACTAAAGGGAGTACTGTTCTTCTAACTTACCTTTCTCTGCTAAATTTCTGCGCTTATTCTGGGGGCCAGTTTAGAGTTGTATTTGCCGTGTTGTTCCAGTTCCTCAGAGTTCTTTTACAGATTCCAGCCAGTGTCTTCGCTCCTTGGTCACAGTTCACCTTCTACTCTATGTGCCACGTCTGACCTCACAATCCTTCAGCTGCAGCCTTGGACCCCACCCCTACAGATGCTGAGCATCCCTAGCTGCTCAAAGCACTCTCTTGTCTGCCCGGTCCGGGCCTTCTTCACCTTATGAGAAACATCTGCCTCTTTGGTCATCCACCCCTATGGGCACTCTTAGGTGCCCGGGGCCACTAGAACACCTGCCCTCTGCATGATTCACCAGGGGATCTTTGAAGAGTGAGATGATCTTGATAGCATGTTTATCACCATCAAACATGGAGGTGAGGGTAGCACAGTGCAAGTCAGGGCAAGGAACTGGGGAGGGTTGAGGACAGCAGAGATCACAGAGGGGATGGAACCAGAGAAGAGCCTGCGTACCTCCGTCTCATCTCTTCTCAGATAACCAGGAGTTTCTGGTCAACACCAATTGCTCTGTTCTCCTGTTGCTACATTACACTCGACAGAAAATGGGGTTGCGTAAAACAGGTAAGTGGTTTGGAGAGGAGCAGTGGCTGAAGGTCAGAAGCGATAAGCTAACTCTGGCCTCTAAACTTTCCTCCCAGCAACAAGGGTTATCCTCACATCCCTGAGCCTTCCTCAACTCAAACCCATTCTGTAGATGGTCACTAGCCCCTTTTACTTGTCTCTATCCTTACTTGTCTCAATGACCCTGTGGCCTTCCTTTAGACACCATCGATTTGTGTGATGAAACTGGGACCATGAAGTTACTTTTCTTAACAAAGACACCTGGGGACTATGCCAACAAATTCCTTACAGAACGAAATACCTACTACGTTTGTAAAGTGGAGCGCGGAGCACCAGGTATTTTCCATAGAGTCCCTCAAAAGGGATTAAAATAAGGCACCTTTCTCTTGTAATCCCAGAACTCAAGGAACTAAGGCAGAAGGATTGTAAATTTAATTCAAGGCAGCCTGGGCTTCATAGCACGATCTTATCCCAAATACACACCCTAACAGAAGAAACATAAAGCAGGGCTGGGATTAGCTCAGTTGGCAGAGTACTCACCTAGCATGCATGAAGTTCTGGGTCCCATCCCTAGCATATGCTCTATGTGGTGGAGCATGCCTATAATCCTAGCACTTGGGAGGTGGAGACAGGAGAATCAGAAGTTTGAGGTCATCTTTAACAGTACAGCAACTTTGAGGACAGCCTGGGTTTTATAAGACCCTATCTCAAAATAAATACATTTGTTTTTCTTTTTCTGAGACACGGTTTCTCTCTGTAACAGCTCTGGCTGTCCTGGAACTCGTAGAGTTCCTTAGTTCCCTGCCTGCCTCTGCCACCCAAATGCTGGAATCAAAAGTGTGCACCACCATCCAACATAAATACATTCTTTAGAAACTGAGGTTTCTAACTGAGGATTGAGAGTTAGAGGCCAGCTTGGGCCATATAGCAAGACACTGCCTCAGAAAACACCCACAGGTTGGAGCCAGAAACACTGGGTGTTCAAAGTGAACTTGGGCTATATGAAATCTTATCTCAAGACACCTGTCCAACAAATTAGTAAATAAAATAGGGCATCCTTAACCAGATCCAAATTGACCATGTCTAATCAGCTCGAAGAAAGGACACTGCTTTGATGGCAGTAGGTTAGGTTCATATATATATATATACCATGTCACCCTACTTCATCCTAGGGTTCTTGTAGGTCTATGTCAAAGGGGAGGGAAAAGTACACCAGCTCAAGTAAATATTTAGTGAAGAATCCTGAAATCATGGGCTTCAAAAAGTCAGAGATTTGCTGGGCAGTGGTGGTGCACGCCTTTAATCCCAGCACTAGGGAGGCAGAGACAGGCGAATATCTATGAGTTTGAGGCCAGTCTGTTCTACAGAGCAAGTTCCGAGACAGGCTCCAAAGCTACAGAAAAGTCCTGTCTCAAAAAACCAAAAAAAGGGTAGAAACTTGGTATGTATCAGGGGCTGGAAATAACACAATCCTATGTTTACAGGCACCAGGATCGAGAATTCCTACAAAGCTATTGTGCCCCTCTTGAAGAATCCAGAACCCGAACTAGTTGGTAAGGCATGTGATGGCGGAGGAAGGGCATAAGAAGTTGTGTATGTAGCTGTGTGCTGGGCATAGTACCAACACTGGTAACCCTGGTACTCCAGAGTATTTTGAGTTAAAGGCAGACTAGGCTGGATTGAAGAAGTCTATCAGGGAAGGGAAGGTATGAATGTAGGGGTAGGGCTAGAACACTGGGGTAGGTGGGATCATAGGAGCTTAGGAAAAGGGGGACAAGGGTTGTCTAGTTTAAACTAACTATACATGTCACTCCTTCCCCCACATCCTTGTCATCTTTTCCATTTCCCAACCACCTGTGGGAGCCAGCCAAACACCACCCTCTCCTCACTTCTGCTGTAGGTCAAGTTACCCTGACTAATCAACGGAATGATGGAGGGTCATGGTGAATTCCATAACTCTTCCTCAGAGGTGATGCTGCTTTTTCTTGTTTTCTAGAGTCCCTGCGCACACAATGTGACTTCCTGGAGAGGAGCCGAATAAAGATGCTTAGAGCTCTAGAGGCTAAGAGATTGGCAGCCATGGGATCCTCTGTAAATCTTACAAGATCCCCCAAGAGTGGAACCCAGCAGAGCACTAGTACAACCAGTCAACAGAAGGTTTGTGCACTGCTGACCCCTAAGAATTTCCTGTCTAAATCTCATGTCTATGTTCATCACCTGACTCCAACCTCTCTTCTCCTTCCTTTGGCCCTAGACAGTAGAAACCTTTCCTGCAGAGCCTCGACATTAATAGCTTTATTTCTCTTTTCTAGTCTAAATCTGGACGATCAGATGATGGGCCGCCTCCCACCCGCAGACCGTTCTATAAGACTAGAGCAGACTTCCTCAAGAGACATCGTTAACTCAATAAAATGACCAACTGAGAGCAGCAACTACCAGGGGAGAGCATGAAATTACTGGAATTTAACGTGAGGCCTTCTTTTTCTAGAAAGACTCTTTCTCCCCACATCTGCACAAAGGCTTCAGTAGACTGCAGGCACCAGGGAGGCTGAGGGTGGACCAGAGCAACAACAGAGGGCTGGAGTGAACATTTGGGTGGGTGGGTGGGGTGTTGAGGAAAGACTGTGAAGTCTGGTTACTAGACTTTTAGTACAATGAGCCTTTGAGGGCCAGAGAAGGGGGTGGGGTCTTCTCAAACCAGACTACCTCCCCTCGGGGGAGGCCTATCTAGCAGCCGCCTACTCCTGCTGGGGTTAGGTGTCCCTCCCCCACCACACTCCATTACCTCCCAGGCTGAAATTCCCCCACCTCCCAGCCTGTGGGCAGTCCCTCCCACCCGCCCTTCAACTAACTGCCCTTCGCCTTTCCGCCTCCCTCCCTCCCTCCCCTATATTGGAAGGGGGGCAGCAAGGCTGCAGAAACCAGATCTGATTATAGACATTTATTGAACTCATTTATTGATTTGACACACTTCCCCACTCCAACCTAGCACATGATACAATCTGGGTAAGCCAGGCGCTGACACAGGAAATGATGGGAACCCACAGCAGGGGTGGGGGAGGGGACAATGCAAAGGGCGCTGGGGGGAGGGGCTGCTTGGGGGCTGGGGTGGAGGAGCCCCAGATGGCCTCTCTGGCAGGTGCTAGTAAACCTGATCCACATTCCCCCCATCCCTGCTCATTTCCCAGACCCTCAGCCAAACTCCCCAAGCTCCCCCTTCCCTGTTCCTCTCCACAGCCCAGCCTGCCACCACACAGTCTTCCACAAAACCCTGGCAGTCCATGACTGGGAAGAAGGGCAGGGACAGCTGTCCCAAGCCTTGAACAGGGAGGTCTCTGTACCTAACTTTACTACCCTAAATCCTTCCTTCTTTCACGTCCCTCCCAGGCCCTAAGCCAATTTCAAGCCTTGGATGCTCTCTGGTAGTCAAACAAGAGTGTGCCCGCCCCACAACAGCACCTTCTTCTAGGCACAAGTGGAGAGAATGCAGGGGCCTGCCTTAGGTTTCTTTCCTTAAACTCTAACCTGAATATGCATGGAACTTTTTCTAGACCTGGTCCAAAAAGGAGGGTTTCCCTCCAGTCACCTTTGCTACCCACCTCTCCCCAGCTTCCTGTGTCTCCCTCCTAGAATTTGTAGTGTTTGTATCATGTCACTATGACAAAGCCTTCAGAAAGAAAAAAAAGCTTTCTCCCCATTACTAGCACCTCACCATTAAAAATCTCTATATTTGTGTTTATATTTCTTTAAAAGTTTATAAAAAGCCTGTCTGTTATCTGTATCCTTCCAAAAGTGATTTGGCCTGGTGAGCCACTCCAGTGCTCAAAACTTGGCCCTTCTAGGTCCCCTAACCCCCCACCCCCCACCCCCCAGCATAAAAATCCAGGCCCAATCTAGCCTGGCCCAGCTCTAGTAAGACTTTCTACAAAAAAAAAAAAATAATAATAATCCTGCTCCCAAAGGCAGGGGTAATAAGGCCACTGGTGACTTCACATTTCTAACAGCATTGCTGGCCCCTGCTACAAGGCCTAGGAGGTGGGACGGGGAAATCAATGATGGCTCCTGAGAAAGGGCCATAATTGCCCTAATTGGCACAATGAGAATAAGCCCTCTTCCCTTCTTCCTCCCATCACCCTCCTCCACAATCCCTACATGCCATAGCTTTATCTTTATGATTTCCTCAACACTCATGTGTGTGACCACCTAACCCTAGCTCTAAAGCAGGGTTCCAAATTCTAGGTGAGGGCTCAAGGGGAAAAAGTGGGTAAGTACAGGCCGGGCTCCACCTCTGAAGCAGGGGACAAAGCTTCTGGTTGTGACTCAGGGATCTGTTGGGAAAAAAAAAGAAATAGAGGACAAGATAAAAGACTCATTGGGGGCACCATCCAGACTTATACCAAGCAGAGACACTTCCTCCCCTCCCTCCACACAGCTCCCCCTTCTGTGATGAGGAGCCAGGAAGTCCCACTTAGAAGTGATGCTATGCTAATATGACATCCTCCCTCCAACTCCCCAGGAACTCCTGTTATCAGCTCTAATGCTCCCTCTGGCTCAGATCATAGAATTAGCTGAGCATTCAAGAACAGAGATGCTGTAGTGATCAGGGGCTGGTATACCTGGCTCAAAGTTGAAGTCCAGTCCCTCTCCATCCATGAGGTCACTAATGATGTTATCCATGTCGCACTCCAGGTTCTCCATATACATATCAAGATCTAGATCCTGAGGCATTCTGTCATGGCTGGTAGCTTCAGCAGGAGATGAGAGCACAGGGGTCCCCAGAGCCTTATGGATGGGAGCACCTGCCATGACTGGAGGTGGTGCCATCACAGAAAGGTTGGGAACCAGGTTGCTGGGACCTTGACCCTCTAGTGGCTTAGGACATAGGCTAACTTCAGTACCCAGCTTGCTAGAGGAAGGCATTCCTCCCAGTAACAGAAGTGTAGGAGCCTGAGACAGAATAGGATCTACCTGGGTCATGAGAACATCAGCAGGAGGTGGTGGTGTATCAGAGGTGAGCAAGGCCTCTAGAGACTGGGAGCTTGAAAAGCACCCTTCTCCTGCTGACAAAGACCCGTCTATTGGGCCAAAGAGAGAGGCACCATAGCTATGTAAGGGGCCAGCAAGCCCAGGATGTTGCAAAGAGAAGCCAGAGAGATTGCTCCTAGACAGCAGGGAATGGGGAGACGTAAGATTGAGCCCATCCAGCAGCTCTAGATCTTCACTGAGGGGGGGAGGAACACCCCCTGAGTAGCTGCTGGCTGAGGCTGGCATTTCCTCTTCTGCTAGTACCTCAGACTCTGGCCTCATTGGGGACAGCCGGGTGCTGACAGTGCTAGCATTTGAACTGCTTCGTGGACGGAAAGTGGTCCACACATCAGCTTCTTCGCGATTTCGAGAACAAGGGCTGCTTGACCACTTGGCAAAGTGGCCTAGAGGGCTCCTTGGAGTGGCACCTTCAGGTGGAGCTGGCAGGACCGATGGCTTCTTCTTGGGTCCTTTGCTGCGACCCCGGAGCAGCTTGCTGCTGCTATCCATGGAGGCAGCCCTGCGGCGGGGCGCCTTGCCACCCTTGCCACCCTCGGGGTTCAGCATCCACCAAGAGCTCTTGCCAGTGGCCTCGTTGTGAACCTTGATGAACTTGCTGTGCAAGGACAGGTTGTGACGGATGGAGTTCTGGATGGAACAGAGGTGTAGAAAGGGGGCATGAGATATGTGTAGGGGACGACGTTGGGAGCCAGCAGTCTAATCTAAAGGGAGGCTGGGACACAGCAGCAGAACACTCAAAAGTCAAATCCGGGAAGGAAAACTAGAGTGCAGCACGGGAGGGGGGAGACGAGGATGATGACAACGATGACGATGACACACTATACACAGTTCCCAAGCTCAGTGTCTCTCACAGGGAGACAAAGTAACAACTTACTTTCCAGGGAGAGCAGCTATCTACCCTAAAATAGCTCCTCTCAAATCTCTGGGTATATGGCTGGGTTGGTGGGCACAGGGGAGTACTCGACCTCGGGAAAAAATAGACTCAGATGGGAAAAAGCATTCCATAGTAACATTCTTTTCCTGATGTGCAGGCTTGGGTAGAGGATGGTGGAGGATACAGGATGGTGGCCATACCAGCCCGGTTATGACCTGTCCTTGGCCAGTTCTCTGAATAAGCTAGAGGGCTAGAAGTTCAGTACAGCTGGTACTCCTTTCTTCTCTAGGCCTTTAGGTCAGCCAGATAACTCTCTAAGTCTGGATCCCAAGCCAGGCCTTTAATTCTAGAACTTGAGAGGCAGAGAGTGGAACTCTGTGAGTTCAAGGCCAGCCTGGTTTACAGATCCAAGTTCCAGGACAACCAGAGTTATAGAGAGAGACCCTGTCTCAAAACACCAGAAGGAAAAAAAAAGATCCCAGTCTTATTTCTGCCAACTGGGACACACTCAATACTTTCATGAGGTGTAATTTCTCTGTCCTTCTTTCCTAGGAAGACATTTCCCTCTCAAAATTCTACTGGAGGCCAAGCTTAAATCCTATGCCTTTTAATAAAGTGTTTGCTTATCCTCCATACCCAAATTTCTCATTTAGTATTTTTTCATCTGTTTTCCAGTTTTCCCCAATCTATACAACATGGTTTATGGGTTCATGTAATTAGTCTTGTCAAGTGTAAGTACCAAAGGCACAGAGAATGCCCCCCAGTCTCACTGTCCCCAATAGTGCCCCCTCAGAGTGCCAAGGCCACAGCATAGCAAGTACACAATACATAATCAATACTTGTCTAACTAGTAGGTAGCCCCTAAATGTCTACAGTGAGATTTTCCTTGAGGTTCTGTCAGTTCTCCGGTGCCTTGGGTATTGGAACCTACCTATTATTATTCATTCTTCTTTGCTGGTGACATTTAGATAAATATACCTTTCCCCCAGTAGTCCGTGGTACAAGATAGAGATTGATACTTCTTGAGCCTCTGGTACTGCTTGTTTTTACTGGTTGGTATACGCTGTCTGCCCCACTTCCTTAGCTCCTTCCCAGTGTTTTTCCCCCTGGACATCGTCTAAGAATTTGAGCATAATCCCTCCACCATAGTAAAGGTCATTTGACCTCCCACATGGAACTCTTTAGCTTAGAAATAAATTCAGGAGGAAGCTGAGGCATGATAAGAACCATGAAGAATCCCAGCAGTAGAGGCAGGCGGATCTCTTTGAGTTCGGGGCCAGCCTGATCTACAAGAGCTAGTTCCAAGACAGGCTCCAAAGCTACAGAGAAACCCTGTCTCGAAAGACCAATAAAAAAATAAATAAAAGAAAGAAACTGAGGCTCTAGTCAGAGAGAAACCATTTCTCTTTGAATGGTAACCCTTGTCTTGAAGAGCGTGGCTTGACCAGCTTCTTATGCCAGGGTCCTTCAGGGTAAGACTTCTTGCCTCCCTGAGCCCATCCATCCACATCGACTCTTAGTAACTGAGCACCATTGTGTCTTCTAGCTCTGTGATTTTCTCCCTTCTTTTTCTCTAATTCTGGTTCTACTGAAGTATATGTGCGTGCGTGTGTGTGTGTGTGTGTGCACGCGCGCGCGCGCGTGTGCATGTATGGTGGTGCTGGGGGTCAAGCCCAGAGACTCACACATGCTGTGCAAGGATTAACTACTGAGCTACCTTTCCATCCACGTCACCTCTCTGTCAGACCTTGGAATAAGCAGGTAGGATATGTCAGTTCCCAGGTGCCTAGAACTGTTTGAGGTGTGTGTGTGTGTGTGTTGCGGGGAGTGGGGTGGGAGGCTGATAAACTGCTCACTAAGTCGCCAACTTAAGCGTTCTTGTTCAAGTGAGTGCCGCCCCCTGGTGGGGTGGGAGTGACCTTGGCACAACACCAGGGAAGTGTGAAGCTTCCTGCTGGGGGGGCTTTTGGAAGCTCTAGACCCTATCTGACTAGGTTTGGCAATGAAAGTAGCACCTAACTTCCAGTGCCTTTATTTCCTCATATGCAAAATGTAGATTCTTAGAGCTGCCACCGAGACTAACAAAATGAAAAAAAAATCTAAAATTATTTCACGGGTTATAGATTCAGCTTAGTGGCAACCACACTGCCCTGGGTTCAGTTCCCAGAACCAAAAGAAAAAAAAAAGATTTCATAAACTATAAAGGCTGTGTTAAGCCTAAATCATAAGGAGGGACAGTATAACAAGCAACTCCTGGTCATTCTACCCTGGAAAGTCAACTTAAGAGAAAAGAAAAACAGCTGCGCAGGCTGGGTCCAAGGAGGGGAGCTCTTTGTGAGCCTGAGATTGTGGCATGGCAGTCTACCCAGAAATAGTGCCAAGGGTCTCAGTCAGCTGTCCCATCTTCTGTCCTGTCTGGCCCCTACGCATACTGCTGCTCTGTTCCCTCGCTCTAATATCTACGGAGAAATTCTCCGTTCATTCTGTCCCCTGTACTTGGTATGCTGCTAATCCTAACCACCTACAGAGGTACAAGGCATTGCTATGGATTGAACGCTCCGATTCCCTCATTTTGTGGTTAGAGCCTCATTTCTCTGGCAAATTTCAGTTATCCTTTGCGATCTTCCCAGTTTCTTCAAGAAAGACCACGAGAACTTCCAACCTAGGCTCTAAAATCAGAGTTATATGATACCGCCTTTCTCACGAGTAGCATTCCTCAACAACAAAGACTTTCCCCGAGAGTTTGGATAGTTCCTTACGAGGAAGAATTTTCGACAGTAGAAGGTAAACTGAGGCAGATAGCAGTTAACAGTCTTTTTCCTTAGTGCACAATATCAGCTACCTTTCCTCATGGATACCAACCACTTCTTTTCCCCCTTCACCGCCCATTCCCTCTTGGGCAGAGCAATCCTCTAACAGTTCCTGTTCACTGAGGTATTGGAAGGCGAGCAGGGAATCCGAGTAATCCCGCAGGAATGGGCCAAAAGGTGTTGGGTGGGAGGTGAAGGAGGAGGGAAGGCTAGGTGCGGGTGGAGAATCCACACAGTTCCTGCTGTACATAGGATAAAGACTTCTCTGTGGGAATAACTGTTTGGAGCAGCTCAAGCCAAAGTCTGAGGAGCGAGTAGAGAATTCGATTTTCCTCAGAGCAGGGACAGTGTCTTATTCATCTCTGATCCTCCCGCTTCAAGCTCAGAGTGTGGCATATACTATGTACTAAGTAAATGTTTGTCTAACTGAAGATTGAAGGTGGATCTTTGGGCTCACCAACGGAGTGGAGAGGCGGTAACTGGGGCCCCGGAGTGAGAGTACCCAGAGGGGTCCAAGGGTGGATGGCGTGAAGTTAAGGGTCATACTTACTTTCCATCCTGCCGAGCTGTTGCTGTCACCCTTGTCCTTGAAGTAGGGCACCGTACGGACCATCCATTCGTAGATCTGGGCAAGTGTCAGCCGCTTCTCCGGGGCGCTTTCAATGGCCTGGCTGATGAGTTCTGCATATGACTGATTTCCCCAGGCATTCCGGCGGGAGCCTCCCTTCCGAGGACCTGTTACAGCCCCCAGGATTCCCGGCTGGGGGCCCCCTGCCGGCTCTGGGAGCCGCGAGGGCAACAGGATCGGTTCGGAGTGTCCCTCCGAGTGTACCTTCTGTCCCAGACCCGGCTCCACCTCGGACTGTTCGGGTGGCTCCGTAGTGAGCTCTGGTCTAGGAAGGGGCCAGGTGCAGGATCGCGGACGGCTCTGGGGTTCGAAGTCGGGATCGAGGTCTATGATCGCGGCAGCCTCTGTGGCTGACTTCTTATTCTCAGGATCCATACGTGGAGTTGAACCTCTGCAGCTTAGCGTTCAGTGGAGCCTGCCACAGTCCCTCACCATGCCTCCCCTCACGGGGGAAGCAACGAGGGCCAGGAGGCACATTCCTGCTAGTTCTAAGAAAGTCAAGAACTTCTCCCTTGTCTCAGGATTCTAACCCCCCAAACTGTCCGTACTACTCAGTTCTCCGAACTCCTTCCCGACTACAGGCTGCAGCCTCAGAGCGCTACTCTGAGGCACCACCTGTAACCTCTGCCTAGCGAAGGCACTTTCTGCACCCTCTCACTCAGCTTCCTGCTCTTTTAAACCTGAGGCACCGTATCCCCTCATACATTGCGCTCCCATCACCGAACGTCTCAGCGCAGTTCCCTCCCCCTTTCAAGTTGCTGCCCCCCGGACACTCCTCCCAAATTTCCTCCACCCGGATCGCTGCCCTCCCCCACGCCCCCGCTCCCCAGCGTCACTTGTCCCTCCCCTGGCTCGCCCTCCCCCCTCCTCTTCCCTCCAGGTCACTCTTGATAGGGTCAAGGTTCCCGCGGCCCCAGCCTCCCTTTTTCCCGTACAGAATCCCCTATCGGACCCCCCCACCCCCCGCCCCCCGGGTTTCCCTTTTGTTTTGCTCCAAGCAGCAGCCCCCGCCTGACGTCTCTGTTTACCACTCGCCGGGGCAGCCATCTGCGCACGCGCCTCGAGAGCCACTTGGGAAACCGAGTTCCTCAGTCGTGCCACCCAGGTCGGTCTCGAGGACTACATCTCCCGTCTTACCTAGCGACCAGGAGTCCGATATCTGCAGCAGGACAGCGGCGCGTGGCAGGATATGGGGAGGTGGAACTTTAATGATTAGAGGTCGTCCCGGACTCTCTTTTCTTAAAAATCATTTTCTTCATTCCTTCCCCTACCACCCTCTCCCTCGAGTTTCAGGGTCGCCCAAGTGACGGTTTGGAGAGGCGCCAGACTTTCCCGTCTTCAGTTCAGAAAGCAAAATGAAAAGTATTGCCCCTATAAAAAGCCGAAAGAGTATCAACAAGTAGGGAACTAATTAGAAAATAAGATACATTCACGGTGGGGAGGTGAGTGGGGAACTTGTATAACATAACAAATGGTGTTAACTGATGGTGGTGGTCCCCCCTACCCCATCCATCCTCCGTGTGCAGTTCACAGACGCATCTCTAGCCAGTTTCCTCCCTCGGCTCTGCTGGCCTCCTCTGAGATATTGATATTCTCCTTTCTCCGGTCTTCAACAGCTTCTCATTCAACAGATCCCCAGCTGAACTCTTTCAGAAATCTCTTCCTGCACCCACTCCCCTATCCTCTAGCTACTCTTAACCTCTGAGCTTGGTTAGCCACTGTCCTGTGCATAGCCTTCCAAATCACACTTGCTGGTCACCTTTCCAGTTGTGTAACTTGCTACTTCCAAATCCTAAATGGAGACACTATAACTGCATTTAAGGGTTTTGGCACAGTGGTGCTTGCCTTTAACTGCAGCACTCAGGGGGCAGAGACCAACAGATGTCTGTGAGTTAGAGGCCAACCTGGTCTACATAGTGAATTCTAGGACAACTTGAGCTCTTGAAACAAACCAAACCCCCAAACAACATACAACAACCTCTGCGTTTAAATGACATCATCCCAACTGGAGCCCTTTTTATTCATCACCGCCACTACCCCTAATACCACCAATACCCCTGCTACAGTTTGTTTCTAAGAAACACCTGGTAATTAGAAATAAAACTTGTGCCAGTCACTGTTCTATCGCTGTGAAGGTGGCTTACAGTTTCAGAGGAGTCCATTATTATCATGGCAGGGAGCATGGTGGCCCATGTGGCTCTGGGAGAGTAACTGAAAGCTGCATCCTAGTCTGTAGATCTAGAGAGAGAAAGAGTGTGACAGTAGGCACAGCTTGGGCTCAAAGTGGCATTTTCAGTGACACACTTCCCTCCAACAGTGCCACACCTTCTAATCCTTCTGATCAAATAGTTTCAAATACAGCAGTTCCCGTGAGCCTGTGGGGGACATCCATATTCAAACCACACAAATGTTAGCTCCCTTACTCCTCACATAACCCTGCGAGGTAGATACTGCTGTTATACCCATTTTATAGATGAAAATGCTGGTGATCTCAGCAATCAAGTCAAAGAAACTGATGGCCCTTATCATCCCTCCCTCAAGTCTCCATCTTGGGAGAAATCCCATCCATTGTTTCAGGTTTTCCACTGGTGCAGCTTGTTGTTCCCTACGTGCATTTGAAAGCACCTCTGGCAAGCTCCTGTTATATAGCTGCAGGGCATCTCTGTTTGCTGGTCTGTTTCTTACGATAAACTGTGAGTCCTTGGGGGCAGAAGTCTGTGTCTGTGATCTCAGCTCTGGGTCATAGTTAATGTTGACCAAATGAATAAATGAAAAGATCAAGAATTACATATTACACTTAGATATTTAACAACTTTTAAATAGATACTCTTTTCCTGGTCATATTGCAATTTTTCTGCTAGATAGCAAGGCTAGAGAGACTGTAATTTGTTTACTGTTTGAATTGTTGCTGTATATACTTTTCTCCCTCTCCTTACTCATTTGCTTTTTGGAAACAGAATCTCAAGTAACAAACCCAGGCTGGCCTTGAACTGCTGATCATCCTGCTTCTACCTTTCAAGTCCTAGTATAATAGGCCATTTTCTCCCCCAGCACTTATACAGTTAACTAAAAAATAGTTTTTTTTTCTTTTGCCTTTTTTTGAGACAGGGTTTTTCTGTGTATAGCCTTTGCTGTCCTGGAACTCTCTCTGTGTATTAAACTGGCTTCCAACTCACAGAGATCCATCTGCTTCAGCCTCCCCAGTGATGGGGATCAGAGGCGTTCACCATCAATGAAGTTTTTTTTTTTAAACGTGGGGGGGGTGTCGTGGTGTCTCTACTTTCACCATGTGGGTTTCTGTGATCAGTTTCAGGTTATGAGGTGCTTGGGGCCAAGTGCCATTACTTACTGAGGCGTCTTACCTGCCCAGTTGATTTTCTGTTAAGATTCTCTACCTCCTGTGCCAGGTGGTGGTGTTGTACACTTTTAATCCTAGCACTAGGGAAGCAGACACAGGTGGATTTCTGTGAGTTCGAGGCCAGCCTGGTCTACAGAGTGAGTTCCAGGGCAACCAAGGCTGTTACACAGAGAAACCCTGCTTCAAAAGAAAAAAAAAGATTCTCCTCCTGTGAGGAAAAATGTTCACACAACCATGATATTTCAGCAGTCTTGACACTCTGGGCCTTCAATGTGCTAGTATTAGCTTGCTTGTGGTATGAGAAACCATCTTGTTTTTGTCCACTAGACTCTTGACCGTCAAATTTGATACTCACAAAGCACTTATCAAGGACTCTAGGAGGGACTGCAAAAGGAAGAAGCATTTGGAGGGGCTGGATTTTCCATATTCTTAAAAAATAATGTGCATATATTTGTATGTGCGCACGCATGCACATTTGTGCATATATGTGGGTGGAGGCCGGAGGTTGATGTCAGGTGTCCTCCTCCATCACTTGCTCTCTATCTTATGTTTTTTTTAAACCAGAGCTAACTGATTTAGCTAGACTGACTGGCCAGCAAGCAATACTCTCCTGTCTGCCTTCTTCGCACAGCTGGGGGTATCGATGCATACCTTAAGCCCTGTTTTTACCTGAATGTTGAGTATTTGAACTAAGGTCCTCATGCATGTACAGCGAGCACTGAACTATCTCCTAGCTCCTCCATATTCTTTTGTCTTTCTCCAATATTAATTTGTTTCCTACCAGGGCATAACCTTTATTACATACAGAAGGTCATATGCTCCTACATGAGATCTAGAATAGGGAGATGGGAAATACTTGTTCACAATGACTGTAAACATCTTCTGCATGTGCTTCTTCCTCCTACAGCCTCACCTAGAGTCTTTAATAAGTGCTTTGTGAATATCAAATTTGATGGCCAAGAGTCTAGTGGGCATTACGTTACAGGAAGCGCTCCTCTAACTAAAACAGGTGTGGTGTAAGATCATGTAGAGTTGCTGAGATGGAAAAATGGTAGGGTGGGGCAAGAATCTGTCCTGGCTTGAGTTATGTCTTGCATTGTCTCCTTGGTCTATTTGTTTGAAAAGGTCCACCTCTCTACTAACTCATGCCCATTGCCCCCTTAAATCTTCAACTCAAATGTCAAGACTTGAGTGCTCATAGAAACTTTTCTTAACTAGCCTGACCTGACAAATCACTTATTTACTTTGTACCTCCTGAACCTCTATAAACTTAGTTTATATTTTTTAATTTTGTGCTTGTGGTTGCATGACTTTTTATCTCATGGGAGTATTATTGCCTCCCTCATTCGACTTCAAACTCTTCCATCAATCAACAGAAATTTGTTAAGCTATCACAAGATAAAAGCATATCTTTATTTTTGAGAAAGGGTATCACAGTGTAGCCCTGGCTGGTCAAGAACTTATACAGATCTATCTATATAAAGAGAGATCTACCTGCCTCTGGCTCCCAAGTTCTTGGATTAAAGTCATGCACCACCGTGCATGGCATAACCCTAGAGATACACGTGTGTGTGTGTGTGTGTGTGTGTGTGTGTGTGAATGCTATGCTGTAGAACCAGATGTTTGAGGGTGAGCAAAAGAATTGGTGGAATGATAAAGAAAAAGAAAACATGACTTTGAAGCTATGAAGGTCAGGGTAACAACTCATTGCTGTGGGAGTGTTAAATTAACGTTAGTCAAGCTGACATGTCTGCAACCTCAGTGCTTATGAGGCAGAAGCAAAAAAGATCACTCACTGCAAGTTCAAGGCTAAGCTGATGTATATAGCTAGCTCCAGACCCACCAGGGATACTCACCAACCAACCAAGCAAAATCCAACTAGTCAAACGCAACAAAAAACCAATACAAAAGTAGTCAAGTAGAGTCAGCAAGGTGGCAGTGGAGAATAGAAAAGATGTAGAGGAGGAAAGAGGATCAACAAGAGGCTGTTTGAGTGATGAACTAGATACAGCAGGACTTGGGAGTCAAAGGCTTTTGTCCCACAGTCCATACTCTCAAATGGATCCCATTGTTACATTTTCTTTCTTTCCCTTGAAGGTCATGGGGTTTGGCTGTCTTGACTCTATCACTGCTGCCACTGCCCACTCTTCTCCTGTGCCACTCCCAAGCCTACTGCCAAACTGGCTCTATTAATTTGAACGAAGACAGACATTTCTTCACTTCTTTGTTACCCTATTTAGCTCCAAAAATCTCACTTGAGGTTTTATAGGAGTTTGGTAGTAACCACAGGGATAGCTGTCATCCTGGTTGTGTCAACAACTAATTGAGTAATAATGCAAGTTACATCAATATTAATAAATAATATTTACTGGATTATATTAAGTATTGAGCCTTTCCTAAGTGCATTACACAAATTATCTAGCTTAAGATATGCAACTAAATAAACTAGATTACTATTTCCTTCCTGCTTTTTTTCCTTCCTTCCTTATGTTTCCATTTTCCTTTGCTAAAATTTTTGTTTGTTAATTTTATGTGTGTTTTGCCTGCACATATGTATGTGTACCATATGTGTGCTTGGTGCCTGTAGAGGTCAGGAAAGGGCCTTGTGAACCTCCATGTGGGTATTGGGAATGGAACCCAGGTCCTTTACAACAAGTGCTTTTAATGGCTGAGCCATCTCTCTAGCCTCAAGTGGTTTTTTTTTCTATTCTTTTTGAGACAGGGTCTCATATGATTCAGGTTGGCCTGCAACTCAGTAGGTAGCTGAAGAAGACATTAAACTGATGATCTCCTGCCTCCACCTCCCAAGTGCTACGATTACAGGTATAGGCAACAACACTGGCTGTTTTTTTCTATTTGTGTGTTTGTTTTTCCTTCTTTTTAAAACTTGAGGTAGTTGTGGGCACACACACACAAAAGTAGGAAAAAGAAAAACTGAGTTGCATAGCTTAGTGGCAGAGTGCTTGCCTAGTATGGGCCTACCATGGGTTTTATGTGTAGTACAGAAAAAAATGACAGGATGAGTTTACAGAACATGGACACATGCTCATGCTTTAAACTTACAGGAAAAGAACCAGATAAGAGAGTATACTAGTTTATTATTTTTGGCTCATAATTTTAGTTAAGATTTATTGAAAATGATAGGCAGAAGTTTTTTTTTTCCTCTTTGAGACAGGGTTTCTCTGTGTAACAGCCCTGTCTATCCTGGAACTCACTCTGTAGACCAGGCTGGTCTCCACAGAGATCCACCTGCCTCTGCCTCCTAAGTGCTGGGATTAAAGGTGTGCGCTATCACACACAGCTTAAAATTTTCTAATTAAAAAATTGTTTTCAGGCATGGATATTTGTGAGTTAGAGGATAGCCTGGTCTGCATAGAGAGCTTCAGGAAAGCTAGGGCTACACAGAGAAACCCTGTTTCAAAAAAAAAATCAATCAAACAAACAAAAAAACCAGGGTCTCACTGGCTCCTTTGTAGCTTTCAAACTGGGGGAACTGCTTTAAATTTTGCTTCTTTCTAGAGGCAAAAATTTCAAGGGGTTCGAAGAAGAGTCCACAATCCTAAGCCTTTAACCAGAAAATCAGAGGCATAGGAACAAGAACTTAGTGTGAAACGATGAAGCACTAAATAAACTTTTTGGGGTGGCTAAGGGAAGGGGACATGCAACAAACTGCACAAGACAGTCAGGAAGAAAGAAGATAAGCATTTCTTAAGCAGGGTGGGGAAAGGGAGAGGGATAGGGAGAGAAAAAGGGAGAAAGAGAGAGGGAGACTTTTCTGTCACTAACATCTTTTTCCCCCCAATTGAAAAGACAGAACGAGAGCAAACAGAATTGTTTTTACAAAACAAAAATACTTAGAGTCCCATTGCCCTCGTATAATTTTGTCCTTGCCTATCAGCTTTCAGTCTTTGCCCACGGGCACACATAATTTCAGATGGCTGCAATTAGAGTCCATATACCAGTTTGTGTCCTGCTTTTTTCTATGAATATATCATAAACAGGTTTTCACATTTAGTCTTCCATAATTACAATTTTTAACAGCTACCTAATGGTCCATTGATGGCACTAAATTCTATAAGAAATATCTCTTGTGGGATTAACATAGGGGACAATGTCCTCAGTAGCAGTTTAATAATGCGCAGAAGAGATTTCCATATTACTTTCTCATAACTACCCTGGTCGAAAGCCAGGGCATAACATTTAAACACTTCTGCTGGGGCTGAGCTCAGATGGTTCAGGCATGTAACCTTCTGGTGCTCTAACTTGATCTGAGGACACAACTTAAAATGCCACCTAAAGGAGTGTGTGGATAGAATGTCCCTTACAATATATTCCATAAATATCTCTTCTCAGAGTCAGGCATTTGACAGGACTTCAGAGGCCAACTTCCATTTATTCTCTGGGGAAATCCAGACCTAGTGACACTCTCCGTTGTTGGCCCAGTCAGGATCCATATGTTTGGGAGTCAGATGAACAGGTGGCTTGGTGACAGGGTTACCATTCTGGCTTGAAAGTTGAGAAGCCTGACTAGTGTTGTCCTCATGGACATAGGGTGCAGGTAAATCCAGATTTTTTTTTTAAACGAAGTTTCTTTTGAAACAGAGTTTCACGCCACAAAGGAGAGATTTAATTTTTTATTTGAACTGGTTGCAAAGCCCATAACCAGTCATGTGGTCTGTGTGTGTCTAAAAGGGAAGTATCAAAATGTCCCAATGGAAGCTTTGGTTTTAGGAGCTGTAGTGTACCTTTGTGCCTGCCAGTACAGATTAGCTACTGAGTAGGTTTTCTATTGACCAATTGAATTTTGGAGCCTGTCACCAAGGATGATACAAATTGTTTTACTTGAATGATGTTGAGTTGATATTTCTAGCCTAACCATGTGCCAGAACCAGTCTCTTCTTTAGCAACTGTACCTAGGGCCAGTGAGATGGCTCAACAAGTAAAGTACTTGCTATGCAAGCCCACCAACCTGGGTTCAATCCCCGGAACCTACATGAAGTTGGGAGGAGAGAAGTGACTTCACAGAGTTGTCCTCTGGGTCTCTCTGCATCCCCCCAATAGGAATAATAATTAAAGTGAACAGAGCTGTACCTCTTATACAGTAAGATAACTATATTAGTAGCATAAAGCCAGGTTGAGTTTCTTCTTTAAAGTTTTTTTTATTGGGATGGAGAGATGGCTCAGTGGTTAAGAGCATTGACTGCTCTTCCAGAGGTCCTGAGTTCAATTCCCAGCAACCATATGGTGGCTCACAACTACCTTTAATAAGATCTGGTACTAACTTCTGTCTGCAGGAACACATGCAGTCAGAACATTGTATATATAATACATGAATAAATCTTTAAAAGTTTTTTATTATATAAACATTACAGTACAAAGTGCAAAGGGTTTTTTCTTTTTAAATAATGAAAATGAAAAATCTAATTACAATCCTGCATTTTAACACAACGATCACTAAGGTTGGCGAGCTTCCCTTGTTTTTCTCATCACACTTTTACATATTTATGCTCACACCAACTTGCATCCCGTTTTGATAATTGTAATCACGCAAGTATGCATGTATGTGTTTTTCTTGAAAATTTTGATCATTATAGAATAAAACTAAAAGTCCCTTTGGACCTGTAGCCCGCAGACCTTTCTGTCCCCTCCTCCCTGAAGTAACTCCTGTTTTTATCTTTGGATGTATCCCTGGACCTCGTGTACTCAGCGATTCCACTTTTACTCTTACACAGGGAACATGTAGCAATGTTGTCTCAGTACATTCTCTACTGCTTGTACCAGAACATCTCAGATTCAGTCATTTCTAAGAAGTAGAAGCTTTTTGCCTTTGTTCTGAAGGCTGAAACATCCAAGATCAAAGACTGCATCTGGACAGGGCCTTTGTGTTGCACCATAAGGTGGCAGAAGGGGTCACAAGACAAGAGGGCACTCAAGAGGGACAGGGAAGGCACTCAGCCTTCGTAAGATTGCCATTCCCATAGTGTCAAAGAGACTGTCATGATAATGGCTTTAGTCCATTTGTGAAGGCAGGGGCCTCCCAACCTATCACTTCTCAAGTCTCATCTTTGAAAACTATTGAATTGGTTGAATTAGGCAATATGTTTCCAACACGTTCGAATTATAGCCATTGCTTTGTGTTTTTCTTTGCAGCAATAATTACATTTAGCAAGTTGTGTCTCCCCCTATACAGATACTTTTGAGGTCTATCTTTATTAATATATTATCTACTTTGTTCTCTTTAACTTTTATGTTCTATACCATTTAGTAAATATGCCATATTTATTTAACCACTCCCGGATGAATTCTTACTTTTTACATTATGGTAAGAGGGTTCATCTGTTAACATGCCTTGCTTGACTCCTTATCACTCTGCAACACAAGTTGCAAACAGACAACCTAAGTGAGAAAAACGAAATCCTTCATTGTGCAAATGCAGAGGCTTGGTCCTAAGATGACGATTTTGAACATCTAGATTCACAGAGCTTTTCCATGGAACTTTCTGTGAAGATGGAAATGCCATATCTGTACTATCCAAGAAGATAGCCAAGTGACCACATATCACCACTGAATACTTAAAGTGTGGCCAGTGCAATTGAGAAGCTGGAGACTTTTTTTCTTTGATAGAGGATCTTCTTTAACCCAAGCTGGTCTCAAGCTCACTATGTGGCTGAGGATGACTTTGAACTCCTGATCCCCTGCCCATATCTCAGAACCAGGATTACAGGCACGTATCAACGTACTTAGCTGGAGATTTTTAAAATCTAACTTAGGCCGCGTGTGGCTATCTCATTGGATGGTAAGGGTAAAATTCTTTTATAAGTTGCATCATCAGAACTCTGAGACAATTGCAATACCCTCTAAAGGTCAGGGTGATGACACTAAGATCTTGTCTTTGTCCTTGTACATGCTGGTCTTTTAGGATTGTCTCTATTTTCTTGGCTTTTCTGTGGGTCAAAAGATGTGTTATCTGTGGAAAAGACAAGGTTCCTGGAACATCTGTCTTTCTGGGAAACAACTATGGTCTATGTAGAAATTCACCCCAACACCTTTACTTGACATTTACTAAACCAAGCCCCAGCAGTCATTCCATTAGCTCACTAAAAGCTTGGAGGATGACAGAGTATGTCCCAAAGTCAACAGAAAAGTATAAACATCTTACAGAAATGGTCTTGGCTAAGAGTCAGCATTGTTCAGCTAGTTTGGTTGTGTGTCATAGACGGGGTTAAGATCCAGAGGGAACTGATGGATGTTTTTGCTGTCTGTAAATGCCTCTGGGACTCCCTGAGTCCCCATCTAGATCTCCTTCACCACCAGAAGTTTCCGGGCTCTTCCATGTAGCCTGCAAATTCTATAGTTCATGCACACAGGCATGTAAGGTGATACAATTTGCTTCCAGTGTGGGCTCCACAATGGCCAGATCTAGTGTCTTTGACAGTAGAATCAGGCAGATATGACAGCTCCTGTGGGCTGAAGAAATACACAGCCTGTTCCTGGGAGGAATAGGAAGAGGTTTAAAGGCATGGTTACGTATAGTCTTAATAAGACAACAATAAAATAACATGAAACTTGCTAGCTATGCCTGTAATAAACATTCATTACTAGCTCCTCTCATATGGGCATTGGTCTATGAAAGTGTACCTATCCTCTTGTCTTTCCACCCCTCTTCCCCCATTTCCTGTTTACTTTCTCTGATCTCTGCTTAGTCCTTTTCTCCCTCTGCTTTTGGCAATTTCCACTCTTGATCCCCCCCCCCTTGCTGGGTTCAGCTTTACAGCATCCTTCAATAAAATCATGTACTCAGTTAACCTGTAAGTGATACCAGGCCATTAAGATACAAGTTAAAGGGGCTGGAGAGATGGCTCAGTGGTTAAGAGTGCTGACTGCTCTTCCTTAGAGGACCTGGGTTCAATTCCCAGAACCCACATTGTAGCTCCAGCTTCTAGGAACCTGATACCCATAGCAAAACACCAATGCACATAGAAAATATAAATAAATTTAAAAAGATACAAGTTAAAGAGAAAGGCATAAACACAGCACCACTTACTTGTGATATGTATTTATCCATTTGTTTATTAATTTGTTTGTTTTTCGAGACAGGATTTCTCTGTGTAGCCCTGGCTGTCCTCTCTTACTCTGTAGACCAGGCTGGCTTTGAACTCACAGAGATATGCCTGCCTTTGTCTCCTGAGTGCTGAGATTAAAGGTGTGCACCACCACCGCCTGGCACAAGTAGTACGTCTTGACTAAGAAAAACCTATAATGTACTTAAAAAGTTCATACTCATACACTACCCACTGAAAGCTACAGTCAGTATTTTAAGACTTATTTGTAATTATGTGGGTATTCATGTGATTGTAAGTGCCCTTGGAAGCCAGAAGGGTCAGGTCCAGCTGGAGTTGGACTCATAGGCAGTTATGAGTTTTCTGACATGGATGCTGAGAATCAAACCCCGGTTTTCTGCAGTAGCAGTACATGTGCTTAACCCCCGAGCCATCTCTCCAGCCCCACAGCCAGAGTTTTTGTATTCCTTTCTGGGATCAGCTGTTCATTCTGTATGGATTTTGAATGAATGTTATAATCACATTATACATAAAATTTTGTGTTCTTGTCTTTTCCATTTACTAATAAGCTTGTTTTCAAATTACTGTAGGGCTTCATAAATATAAATTTGATACTTCATAAATATAAATTTAAATATATTCTGTCAGCTGATGTCTCACCAGTTCTGTGTTGTTAGTGTTTTGTTAGGTATCTGACTTGAAGTAGGTATTAAAATGAGATTTTGTAACTTCCTTTTTTGTATTCATTTACATGTGTGTGTGTGTGTACCACATATGGAGGTCAAAGAACAGCTCATGGAGTCAGTTCTTCCCTTCAGGTTACTAGGCCTGGTGGCAAGCACCTTTACTTATTGAGTCATCTTGCTAGCCCTAAAATAATAATTTCTGTCAGGTGGTGGTGGTGCACACCTATACTCCCAGCATTCGGGAGGCAGAGGCAGGTGGATCTCTGTGAGTTCGAGGCCAGTCTGGTCTACAGAGTGAGTTCTAGGATAGCCAGGGCTACACAAAGAAACCCTGTCTTGAAAAACAAACAAACAAATAAATAAACGGACAGATAAATAAATAAATAACTAGATGTACTACTCATACAATAGGGGAAGGAACTTTGATTTTTAAAAGTTTATGTTTAAGCCGGGCGTTGGTGATGCACACCTTTAATCCCAGCACTCGGGAGGCAGAGGCAGGCAGATCTCTGTGAGTTCGAGACCAGCCTGGTCTACAAGAGCTAGTTCCAGGACAGGCTCCAAAGCTATAGAGAAACCCTGTCTCGAAAAACCAAAAAAAAAAAAAAGTTTATGTTTAAGCCTTCTAGATTGTCCCAAGTTTGAGTTCTCTTCTCTTCTCTTCTCTTCTCTTCTCTTCTCTTCTCTTCTCTGTCTCTCTCTCTCTTTCTTTTTTCCAGGATTGAATACATGACCTTTATTTCTTCCAGCTCAGACATTTTAGATTTAGTCAACTAACGATGACAAATCAAGGTTTGCAACCTAAAAGGATTTATTAAAACTTTATCAGTACTTTAGTAAGCTATACAAATACTTTCCTAAACTATACCAGAAAAGATAAGGAGGCAAATAGATACATTTATTGAATTGCCTGTCAGTCAGGCCAGATCCTGCAGCTGCAGTCCCCAGCATGACCTCATTATCTAAGATGACACAGAGCAATGCTTGTCCAGACTTACACCTCATCTTGGCCAGCTGAGCGGCTATTCACCTCTTGATGGTTTCCTTCTATGCATGTGCACATCTAGTTGTGTGTTGCTTAGGGCAGACATTTACCTTCCTCATCCACCAGCCATTGGAGGAAGGCTGGGGCCATGAAGACGATCTGACTCACTCTTCCCGGGGAGTTTCCTGGTGGTCTCCCCCCTCATCATATCTGGAATTAAAGGAGCTTCCATAGCCTTTTCTTTTTTTCATATCTTGCTGAAGCAGAGTTTTGAAAACAAAACAAAACAAATTCTGCTATTTCCCAGAACAAATCTGTTATATATATTAGAGATATAAAAAAACAATCTCCATGGGGACTGATCCCAGCTGTCCAACACTTGTCCATTTGAGATGTAAACCTTTCCTCCAGTTCCCCATTCCAAACAATTGAGTGATCCTCTTTTCTATACCTTACTCTCTGTATAATGTGAGAACATGACTGCTTCCTGGTGTGGTTGAGGGGCTGGTTTTTACTGTAGATATGAGGGAGAGTACAGCCAGAGGCATCTGGGAGAGTCTGGATCAGGGACAGAAAGTAGTAGACAGAACAGGCCCAGCAGACTGGACCAGGCCATGAGCAGAGAGAGACAGAGAGAGCAAGAGAGGAAGCCCAAGAGAGAGACAGAGACAGACAGACAAGCATGAGGGCAGTCAAAAGAGGAAGACAATGGAGAACCAAGAGAAGGCTGAAATGACAGGACTATATGGGAATGAGAAGCTGGTGTGGGAAGCCCATGAACTGGAGTTTAGGGTAGGGGGCAGGATGAGAAAAACTGAGGAGAGCCCCAGGTACTGAGTGAGCCTGGAGGCCAGCATGAACTTTTGTATGCTAATAGGCACCACAGATAGCTGGTTGTCCAGAGTTCCTTTAGGACCTGACACTCTCCCACCTTGTTCCAGATTTCCTTATCGTGCTGAAATTACTTATTGGCTACTAGTGAACTCCATTAAATTGTGTATTCCGTGACAGACAAACACTTGGTCATCTGGGTCTATCATTCTTTCCCTCTCCCTGCCTCTCTCCCCTTCTCCTCCCTCTCTCCCCTTCTCCTCCCTCTCCCCTCTCTCCTCTCTGTCCCTACTTTATTTTATTTTATTTTGTTTTTCTGAGACAATTTCAATGGGCTGGGATCACACTAAACAAAGTTGTCTTGGTAGTAAGACACGTACTTAGCATGTTTAAGGCCCTGTATTTAACTCTTCAACTTTACCGAAACAAAACATATGGGACAGTTCTACCAGAGAGAGTGTGAATGGTTAAAAAACATTACTTGAAGAAATAAAGGCTGGTTGAATACTTCTCTAACTTGGCAAAAAGTAGACATTTACAAATTCAAGCACGGCAAAACTCAAACAGAATATGGGGGGAAAAAATCACATCTACTTGCAATATACTCAAATTGCTGCGGACTGAAGGTAAAGAGAAAACCCTGAAAGTGGCCAGACAAGAAGCACAGTGGGTGCGTTCACACGGCCATCAATGTCTTTTAAGGAAGCAGGGAGATTTCCCAGCTCAGACAACTGCAACCCAGACAATGATGTGTCTGGGATCTGCTTAGTTATCCATATCTCTTGCCTTCTATTCAAACTGGAATCTCATGTCAGAACCCCAGAAAGCCCTTTCACAATGTGGACACCTTGAATACTACCAGCTCTGCCTTTTGCTGTTTACTTCTCTCTTGAATTGGCATCCTGGGGACTGGTGGCTGAGCCTGGCTTGTTAGGGGCTTCTAGAGTTCAGACTTTTATCCCAGAAAATTTGGTAACCCCATCACTTGCTGTTTGTGGCAGGCTGTGCAATTCATGCCTCGGTTCATTCATTTATTCAACATGTGTGTACTGTGTGGGAACTCAGGTAGGATTTAGGGGTAACAAGAATAAGCAAAAGTAGCCATATCCAGACCTTTGATACTATCCTACAGCTTTCAGAGAGAGCTTTGTTCCTTTTTCTTCAATCTGTTTTCTTTCAGATTTGACACTTTTTTTGTTCTCTTTTGGTTGTCCTCAGTCCCCTTGGGGAGCCCTGAACGGCCTTGAGTCTTCTGGATCTGCCTCTCCAGTGTTGAGATTACAGGCAGGCACTACCAGGATGGGCTCAGATTATGGACTTTTTATTGTCTTCAAGTTTCTTGACCCCGTTGTTATTTCTTCATGTTATTAAGTTCGTCCAGTTCATTTCTTTCTTGATATATTACATTTTTCACTTCTAGAATTTCCATTTAGTTCAGTTTCATGCTTTCTATTTCTCTTTTGTGATTTCTTTTTCTTAAAAAAAAGAAAACCCTAAGAAGCAAAAAACCTTATTACTAGTGCATTTCTCCTTCTTTGAGTATCACCGTCTCAAGACTGACCTCCGTTAGTTGTGTTTTCCCTTGAGATGGAGTCGCACTTTCGTCTCCCCCATCCACTGACCAATACTGAAGTCTTCTTGGATTTTTGAATGTTGTGTTCCAGAGTCCTTGGATTTTATTCCCTTCTCTGAAGATGTGGATACCCTTATTCCAGGAGACATTCAGCTCTTTGAGACTGACACTGCAACCCCCCCTTGTCTGTTCTGTGCAGCAGGTCAGATCAGTATTGTTTTGTTGGTGTTATCTGGAACTGTGTTGGCTGCAACAAACTTGGAGGTGGCTCTATGCATCTTACAGTTCAGGATAAATCTTGAGAAAAATGTATCCAGATAATTTAATTTAGAGTTTCTTTCCTTCATAGGACATCCCCTCATTCTCTAAAGCTTGTTCCAGGCTCTTTTTTTTTTTTTTGGTTATTTAGGCAGGAAAGATTTTCTTCAGGAGTCTAGAGCTCTAGCTTGAATTGCAGCCTGCCCTAGGGCAAAGGGCATAAAAATGAGAAACTCACCTCATGCTGATGGCTTATTTCAGGTTGTAACTGCCCTCAGGAAATCTGCCTGTTTTTCCTCATTCCCAGGAGCCTCCAGGTAGTCTGTCTGTCTCTCTGGGTCTCTATCTCTGTCTTTTTGTGTTCATATTTTGTAAGTGTTCTCTATTCAAAATTGTGACAGTTGTAGCCTCCCTTTCCAGGAAGAAATAAATAACAGCCCTCATCCTCACAGCTCTCCGTGTCATCATGGGTTCTCCTCATATTTCAAAGAAACATGGTCAACTAGCTTAGCCTTCCCCCTTCTCCCCCTTTCAACCGCTCTGGCAGGGGAGAAGATACTGTGTCCCTCTCTTTGCCCATTAGACCATTTAAATAACAAGCTTGAAGGAATTAAAATTTCTCCAGAATCCTAAGCTAAGGAGGGAAGACTACAGCCCTGGTGTCAGCCAGAGGAACAACTTGCCTCCCAGGAAGCGATTTCACACAACTTGTCAGACCTCTTTGAAGGATAGGCTCAGGCTGGAGCCCAGGCGCTGCTGGGTCAGTGAGGAACAGGACCCTCTCTTAAGAGGGCTGCTTAGTTACGCAGTTATACCTCTTGTCCCCTTTTAAATGTTTTTTCTCAAGACAGGGTTTCTCTGAGTAGCTTTTGTAGACCAGGCTGGCCTTGAAATCACAGAGATTTAATCCCAAATGCTGGGATTAAAGGCATGCGCCACCACCACTTGACTCTCCTTTTGAATTCTAAATTAGGACCCCAAATGGTGGCTCTGAGGGATGCTCATTGCTTTACTTGATGTGTTTCTCTTACAGTGTGGCCACGTTGAATAGCTCTCACGGTCCTGCTTGTCACTATTTCTCTGTTTAAGCAGCATCCTGGGGACTGGTGGCTGAGCTTAGCTTGTTGGGGCTTCCAGAGGCCAGTCTTCTGTTTGTGGTAGAACTTGCAGTACACCCATATGTTCATTTACTCAACATGTGTGTACAGGGTGGGAACTGCGATAGGACTTAGGGGTAATAAGAATAAGCAGAAATCAGACCTTCGCTGGGATTGCTGCTAGGTCATCAGAGGTCTGGATTTGGTAGAAAAGGTGTAGCTCGGCAGTCACATGCTTGTCTAGCTTGGAGGAGTTCCTAGGTTCAATGCTTTCAAGCCTCACAAGAGAACCAGAGGGTTG
Organism: Dicrostonyx torquatus; assembly: GCA_028555095.1. Lineage (NCBI taxonomy): Eukaryota > Metazoa > Chordata > Mammalia > Rodentia > Cricetidae > Dicrostonyx > Dicrostonyx torquatus. The sequence goes on along the minus strand of JAQHUG010000094.1, from coordinate 6,678,579 downwards.
GCTTTTAAGTCACCAGATAAGCTAACTTTTTCTTAGCATTATTCTCTTTCCTGCCTCATTCTCTGTTGACTCTGTAGTCCACCCTAAGTCTTGTATGTCTGTGTGTTTTTCGGTGTATTTTTAACCTCATTGATTTTTTTTTCAAGTGGAGAACTTCTCAAACTATGTCTTTGGCTCTAGTCTTCTCTTGTCCTTGACAGTCTTTTTTTGGACTCAAAATGCTAGGCAAGTCTCTGTCACTGAGCTACACCCACACATCCCCAGCCATCCTTGGCTGATTCAATCTTAGTGTTTCAACTGCCTTGTCTATGTCCAAGACTCCCAAATGCTTATCTTCAGCCCTGACCTTCTCTCTCCTCAGGTTGAAACTTGCATTTTAGCTGTTTGTCTCTGTCTGGCTCTCTAGTAATTATATTAAGCTATGTGCAGTCAAAAATTCAACTTATTTTTTTGCCTCTGAACCTGTTTTTCTTCCGTATTTTTTTTTTTTGAGACAGGATCTCTGTGTAACAACCCTGGCTGTCCAACTCTGTAGACCAGGCTGGCCTTGAACTCACAAAGATCCATCTGCCTCTGCCTCCCAAATGCTGGGATTAAAGGCATGTGTTACCACCACGTGGTTCTTCCCGTGTTTTTTATTTCACTTAATTCTGAATAATGGAAGCCATGTTAAATAAGAACTACATCAGGACTGTGGCTCTAGTAGGAAGTTTCCCTCTAGGGAGACTCCAAGGTGTCTGTCCTTCCCTCACTGTGCTTCTAGCACACTGCCAGTCATTTCCTTTGAGGTGCTCACAACCAAATTGAGGGAGACAAAACAAGGAAGGGGTAACTGCACATGATTTCAAAAGCAGCAGGAATTCTGATAAAGAAGACAGTAAGCACTACAGCAGTGAGAGAAGACTTCAGAACAATTCTTCTGCATTAGAAACTGGTCTGCTTTTCCTTGCTGGTCCTACGGCATCATCCTCTGCCCACTGCAGACACTCCAGAAAGCCTTTTTGAAAGATTTTGCAATATTTTTGTTTATTGAGTACACATTGAGTTCATCGTTCTCCACTAAATGATGTGGAGGTTCACCAAGATTAGATGTAGTCACTGACCTTTTCAGCCAATCAGTCAACTGACAAATATTGACGGAGGGGCTATTATTTGCTGTGCACCAGGAGAGAAATTGTGGAGGCTACAAGATATAAGAGAAATAGAAATAAATCTAAGTCCCTTTCCCTCGAGGAGTTTACAGTCTGGCTGGTAAGATGAGACATATGTGAGTCAGAGACAAATGAACGTAACACACGAAGTACAGAAGGCATTTTGAAGGACAGATAGGTTGGATCAATATGGAAGCTTTTATGGAAGAGTAGAAACTGTACTGGACTTTGAAGGATGGGTAGAAGTTAAATAAGCTTGAAGTTCTCAGAGTTATTAAGAAGACAGAGCTCAACACAAGATTTGGGCTAAAGACCATAGAGAACAGTATCCAGGCAGGAAGAGGCAGTTTACACTCGATCTTAGCCAAAAGGTCTAGAAGCTACAGAGGAAGGCAATTTCTACCAGCATTGCTACTGAGCAGTTAGCGCCATTCTAAGCCCTCCCCACTGCACCTTTTTGGATCTCCCTCCTACCTTTTCAATCTTTTCCTCTTTCTATCTTTAGGCAGAATACAGATTGAATTTTTCATTTTTTTATAGCCATGTTAAAAATCTGAACTCAAAATCCAAACAACCCCGGGTTCAAATCCTGACTTTTCTACTTTCTACCTGGGTGGTAGTGAGAAAATTGTTTAATGTTTGTCTTACTATTGTTTGCTGATATAAAAATAGTCCTTTTGTTAGATTATTTTGAGGATTAGCTGAGTTAAAAAATATTTGAAGTGCCTACAATAATGCTGGCTAAATGTGACATTACTTTCCTGTCACTTGATAAGTAATTACATAATTAACAGACACCTGTTTGGGAGCTGAAAGCCATATTCTGGCCGGCTAAAGGCCTAAGGCTTTAGCAACCCCCATAAACATGCATAGTTTATCCACGCAATTAAGTCACGAGGCTCTTTCTCAGACTGTCCATATCCTTAGGTGATCCAGTGATGCTCTGGTGAAGTAAATAGAATGAACAACTTAAGTAGACAAGTCGAACATTTCAAAAGCACTTTGTCAACAAAGAGAGGGGATTGACAATTTTCAGAAGGGATTTAGTTGAAGCTAGAGACTACCTCCAGGGAGGTGCCAGGTGAAATTAGGGTTAGATGAACTTAATAAGAAAGAGAAACATCCAGAGTAATAGGCAGCTGGATGGGAGACTGCGTGAAGAGAAGGGGCTCCATAGAAGACTGCTAATCTCCAAACCCAGGTTTTCTTGGGTCCCAGATCATGCACACGAGTGTGCTTCATTTTGTTCTCATCCTTGCATTAACTCTCTTTTCATACCCAGACCCACTACCTCCTCTCTGCTCCTGAGAACACAAGCACCCCAAATCCCAGAGTTTTTGATTTTCCATTTCCTTCAGATAGTCTGAATTGAGAGAGACACACACACACACACACACACACACACACAGAGAGAGAGAGAGAGAGAGAGAGACAGAGAGAGAGAGAGAGACAGAGAGAGAGAGAGAGAGAAAGAGAAGACATTATGTTATTATGATTGCACAACACCGAAAAGGAGATTTTGAAATCTTCCAGAAGAAGAAAAGTCCGGGGACAGGAAGATGGATAGGTATCTGTTTAAGAGATAATGCTGCCTGCAGGCAAGATGCTATGTGAGTGAAACTCCTTATAATTTAGAGATTTTAAATCGAGATTTCTTATTTTTCTCTAGTCCTGGTTCCTCAAGTCAAGGAAACTCAATAGAGAGGGCAACTTGTATATGTGTGTACTTTCCAGAGGATAACTATGCTTTCCTTGACATCACTTGGTAACTCAGCCTCCCAGGAAAAAGTAAAAAAGGTAGTCATGTCTGTGTGTCTTTGGGTATGTATGGGACACAGCTGCTAAGAGCTGTCATCATCTTATTTATGACAACAAAGGGTTTAATTAGTTTAGTGCCCTTTACTCTCCTCTTTCTACCCCATAAATATTTTCTCTGAGAAAAATACCGTGCTAGCCAGACATGATGGTACATGCTTGTCATCCTAGCACTTGGAAGGCTGGAACAGGAGGACATGAGTTTGAGGCTGGCCTGGACTACATACTGAGATCCCTTCTCAAC
>JAQHUG010000094.1:6664046-6674870 GCA_028555095.1 Dicrostonyx torquatus | reverse complement strand
AGATCCACCTGCCTCTGCCTCCCGAGTGCTGGGATTAAAGGCATGCGCCACCACCGCCCGGCTAGACCTTAATCTTAAGGAGTTTTGGGTGATAAATTAGTCTTGGTGTGAAAAATTAATGAAGAATGCATGTTTCTTAATATTAAGAACAGTATCAGAAAGAGATTTCACATGGTTCTGACAACATATTATTAGGCCACTTTATTTTTGACAGAGTGGAACCAAGGCAATGATGGAGTCTGTGATGGATGGGACCACGCCTTGATGGTGACTGCTTAGTTATATACACCTCAAGTCAGTACCCTGAAGATGATAGACTTGGGGAGTTCAGCAAGAAAAGACTACAGATCAGCTATTTATATCTCATCGTGAGTTTAACTTACATAATTGTCCTAGGGTTATGTGATTTTTAAGCCTTATCTCTTTGCTCACTTACATATTCAATTTTCACTGTCTATGAAACCATTCTCTTCAGCTGCTTAACACATCCCTATCTGTTCTATCTTTATAAAAGGAACAACACCGGGTAACTCAGCTGTGCCTCCCAAGAAAAACAAAACAAAATGGTGTATGTCAGTGGCACATGCCTGGATCTCAGCTTTTTGCAAGTGAAAGTAGCAGGATCAGTTCAAGGCCAACTCTGGCTCCCTGGGGAATTTGAAGCCAGCCTGGAGTATAGGAGGCTTTGTCTCAGAAAGAAAATCAAACAAAAACAAAACAAATCCCCAAACACCACCACTGTCAGAAAACCCAAACCAAACAACAGCGACAGAAACCAACCCCATCGCCCTTTGATAATATGTCATTCCTAGCTTTTGGCAATGCATGGCTCTCCAGCTACCCCACTTCTTTCTTGGGAAAACTTTTTGAGAAACTTTCTCCACAAAATGTCGTTCCTTCTCTTTTGATATAGTTCTCAGGCTTTGTTATCTGGCGTCTACTCCCAGTTCTCTATAGAACTGCTGTTTTTTTTTAGGTAATTGTCAAACCGGGTGGACATTCTCAGGACTTATCTTTTTTGACCTTTCTACTGGAGCAAATATTGCTAAACACCTAGTCGCTCCTTCTGGGTACTTTTTCATCCCTCGCCTTCAGATCGTTATCATCTGGTACTTCTCTTGACCACTCGCTCCTTCCTTGTTTCTTCACAAGCCTTTATTCCTGTGCCTGCCTGCCTGCCCTAAAATGTTTTTTTCCAGATGAGAATAGTTTCGTTTTCTGATAAAGAAAAAAAAGGAATATAGGCCAAAGTCACAGCTCAGTAGTAGAGAGCTTCCTAGGACGCTTGAAGCCCTAGGTTGAATCATTAGTACAATAAATATTTGTATTATAATGGAAAGGTAAAAATTGTAAAAATGTATTAATAAGAAATATATATATATATATATGTATGATCTCTAGTACTATAAAAAAACAAGGAATATAAGAAGTCTATTTGTTAAAAAAATAAGTCAGGTCCTAGGGCCTAAAGTGTTGCTAAGTAGCAAATCACTTGTCTACCTTGTACAAAGCTCTGCATTTGATTCTCATCACACTTCCCCAATCAGATCCTTTATCTTCCAGAAAATTATACATAAGCATGAAGTCCAACTGAAATCTCACTACCCAGAATTTACTACTCTTAGTTTTGTGTATATCCTTTTAGACTTTAAACTTTATTATGTAGGACTTGGAGTGGCTGGGAGCACTTGCTCTTGCAGAGGACCTGGGCTTGATTCCCAGTACCCACATGGTGGCTCACAGCTGTCTGTAACTACAGTTCCAGGGGATCGCGTGTCCTCATCAACACATACATAACACACACTATATAGTATAATATTCACACGTATACAATTTTAAAAATCAAAAAATATTATGTTTATTAATATATTAGTACAAATTATAATATACTATGACATTTTTACCAGCTTTTCTCATTTTCAGAGATGTTTCTTTGAGATAAGCTCTCACTCTGTGACCCAGGCTGCCCTGGTCTATAATTTGGGGCAATCCTCCTGTCTCTGCCCCCAAAGTGGTGGGATTACAGACATCTACCACTCTGCTTTGATTTTTCTCATTCTGTGTGTGTGTGGAGGGTGTGCACATACCTATGCCTGTGGAGGCCAGAGGCCGACATCCTGTCATTTTTCTACCTTATCTTTTAACATTTATTTTTGTTTTATGTGTATAAGTGTTTTACCAGTATGTATGTAAGTTCACCGTGTACATGCAGTGTCCATGGATGTGAGAAGAGGACACATGATGCCAGGCACTGGAGTTGCAGATGGTTGTGAACTGCCATGTGGGCCATGGGAATCAAACCCTGGTCCTTTACAACAGTAGCAACTGCTCTTAACCACTGAGCCTTCTCTTTAAGTGCCCTCCTTATATTTTGGGGTACATCATTCCAAATATACAAACATGGGACATTATTTTGCTTCAAAGTGTTGGGGATTAAGCACAGGGGCTCACACGTGCATAGCAATACTCTGCCACTGGATTATACCTTTGGCCCACAGTCAGACTCCAGCTTATCTTCAGCCATCTTAACACTTTTTTTGTTGTTGTTTGTTTTGAGACAGTGTGTTACCATGTAGCACTAGCTGATCTAAACCTCTCTTTGTAGACCAAGTTGTCCTCAAATTTACAGGAATCCTCTTGCATCTACCTCTTAAGAGCTGAGATTAAAGGTGTGCACATGGCCCTGTCTTTTTTTTTTTTGAGACAAGGCTGCTTTTGAATGATTTAAAAATTTAAAAATATTTATTTGTATTTCATTTATGTGTATGTGTGTGCATATGTGAATGTTTTGTGTGTGTGTGTGTGTGTGTATGTGTGTGTGAGAGAGAGAACTTGCACAGACCAGAAGAGAGTCTAGGAGTGTCAGGAGCTGGAGCTACAGGTGGTTGTGAGCATCTTGGTATGTGTGCTGGGGACTGAGCCCGGTTCTCTGCAAGAACAGTAGACGCTTTTAACTGATGAACATCTCTCCAGCCCCATCTTTATTTTGGGGGGGGGGCTCATGTCTAAGGCTAAGACTAGACTGGAACTTGCTGTGTAGCCAACGATGATTTTGAATTTCTGGTTTTCTTGCTTTCGCCTCCTCAGTTCTGAGATCACAAGCATGGGGTAGCACACATAGCTTACTACTGTGCTGGGGTTAGAACCCAGGGTTTCCTGCGTGCTAGACGTACTCTACCAACTAAGCTACGTTTGCAGTCATGCTCTTAGACTCTTCTGCTCCCATCTTTCAAGGGCTAGAGTTATAGGGGTGCACCACCACCATATAATGGGCACCACCATGACCAGCAAAATGTACTTCCCATCTCTTTTAGTTTTGGTGTGTTTGAGACAGTTTAGTTATATAGTTCTGGTTGGTCTGGTACTCGCTAAGTAGCCCAGGCTGGCCTCAAACTTTTGGTAATTTTGTCTCTGAATATTGTCTCCTCCTTTCTGAATAGGAGTACACTACCATGTGTGCTAATAATTTTTTACTTTAAAGTTTTTATCCAGGTGTAAAAGCTTATTCCTGAAATCCCAGCACTTTGGAAGTAGAGGCAAGAAGACCAATAGTTCAAAGTCAGCTTGGGGTGCATTAGACTCTGCTTCAAAAAACTATTATTCTAAAGTGCACATGGGACCACTCCTTTTTTAAGAATAAATGTTCTTAAAGCAAATTAAAAAAAACCTACATAGCCAATTTGTTTCTCAGAAAGATCGTAGAAATTCATACTCCCATCCAAATGTTATCACCTCACTAACTTTTCTTTTTTTCTTTTTGGTTTTTTGAGACAGACCTCACTAACTTTTAAATCTATCCTTTCTTTTCCTTGCATTTCTTTCTATACTATATTCTGATGATCCCTAAGTCTGTATCTGCACTATATTCTGATGTTCCCTAAGTCTCTATCTCTAACACTCATCATGCCCTCGAGCATCAGGCAAGGATTTTCAGCTGCCAGCTGGACATCAACACCTGCATGTCTTCTAAACAACTTTGATTTATTTTAACTGAACTCATTTCTCTCATCCTCAATGTACTCCTCTTTCTGTAATTCCAATGTTGATTGATGGTGCCTGGTCAGAAAACCAGAGGCTATTTTCAAATATCTCCCTCTTCTCCCTGTCCAAATCATAACAATAGTGACTAGTTACCAAACAACTACTTTGTGTACATAGAAAATCTCATTTAATTCAATTCTCACAACAGTTGCAAAGGTAACTTTTAGTTTCATTTCCATTGTACAGTTAAGAAAAACTTTGTACAAGTTTTACACAGGTTACACAGATAGGGAGCAGGGATTTAAACCTAGTCAGTCTCAATCATGGTTTACACATTTAATTAACTACTATACTGTATCATCACCATATCTAATACAAACCCTAATTCATTCTCTACAATGTTTTCCTTTAGTTTTTTTTAATATGTATGTGCCTGCTTCTTTGTATGTGTACCACACAAGTGCCTTCAGACAGGAAGAAGACCTCAGAATTCCTGGAGCTCAAGCTATCCCAAGTTGTGAGCTACCCAATGTGGATTCTGGGAACTGAATCCAAGTCTTTTTTGCTCTTAACCACTGAGCCATCTCTCTAGCCCTCGCCACTTCTTGTTGGTTCCTTCATAGTTAGTCACATTCAACTTAAATACATTTCCCCACATTACTCGCAAAATAGTCAGTCTCTCTTAAAAAATAGGATCATACCCTTCTTATTGCTTTTCTTTTAAGATTCTTCAGTGGTTCCCTATTATGTATCATAAAGTCAGAAACACTTTGCTTAATATAGAGGGCTCACTCTCTTCTGCCCATCCCAGACGCTCTGCATCTCAAAACATTTCCATTACACAATCTGAATTGGTGATAATTGCCTAAAGATACTGTAGTTTCTTCCTGCGATGGCTTTAAATATGTTATATCCTGTGCCAGAAATTGCCTTTCCCCATTTCCACTATTTTTCTGTTATGACCTTAAAAGTTTTTTAAAAAGATTAAAAATTTTTATGTATACGAGTATTGCACCACAAGTGTGCCTGGTGCACAAGGAAGTGTAAGAGGGCAGTGGATCTCCTGGAACTGGAGTTATGAGCCACTTTGTAGGTGTTGGGAATCAAACTCATGTCATCTGTAAGAGCAATAAGTGCTCTGAACTGCTGAGCTATCTCTCCAGCTCCCATTCTTTATGCCTTTTCATGTGTTTAACTCTGAAGTGTCCTCCTCTAGGAAGTTTTCCCTAATTTTTGTTTTGTTTTGTTGAAACAGGGTACCTTTATAGCCCAGACTGGTCTTGAACATGCTGTGTGTAGCAGAGGGCGGCCTTGAATTCCTTCTGCGCAGTTGCTGGGCTCCTAGGCGTGCACCACCATGTCCAGTTCAGTCACACAGCTTCCATCTGCTACTTTGAATGCTTGCTTATATTTGTCACATTCGTTTGTTCACTTGATTTTGCTTAGAAAGTTAACTCATGGTTGGCCATGGTGGCGCACACCTTTAATTCCAGCACTCAGAAGTCAGAGGCAGGCGGATCTCTGAGTTCGTAGGCCAGCCTGGTCTACAAAGTCAGTTCCAGGACGGCTAGGGCTTCGTAGAGAAACCCTGTGTCCACAAACAAAACAAAACAAAACAAAAAACCCCCAAACAACCCAAAACCCCAGTGCTTGGCACTTAAGTAGTTTATAGATATCAGTTATATTGAATTAAATAACTTAATTGTCAAATTGTAAGCCCTTGTGCTTTGTTGAAAGAATTCAGTCATCAGTGATAAGAGGTTTTTTTTTTTTTTATTTTGAGAAGAGGTTAGGTGAAGGGAGAAGGAAAGATGTCCTAAAATTACCACTTATCTACCCCTTAATATGGGACATGTAGGGCTGGAGAGATGGCTCAGTGGTTAAGAGCACTGTCTGCTCTTGCAGAGGACCCAGCTTTGATTCCCAACACCCACAGGGTGGCTCACAACTATCTGTAACTTAAGATCCAGGGATCTGACCTTCTCTTCTGAACTCCTCAGGCATTGCATGCACATGGTTCATGCAGGCAGAATATGCAGACACATAAAAATACTTATTTAAAAATTAAAATAATAATAAAATAATTAAACTTTTAAAAACATGGGAAATGTTTTGGTACCGGCCTGGTCTACAGAGTTAGTTCCAGGACAGCTAGGAGGACTGTTACATAGAGAAACCCTGTCTCAAACTCCCCACTCCCAAAATGTGGGACATGTATAAACCAGTCTTTAAAAATGTTTATTTAAGGACTGGGGATATAGCTTATTTGGTAGATTCTGGATCTGAGCTCCAGCACTGCACAAAACTGGGTGTAATGGAGTATGCCTGTAATCCCAGCATTTGGGAGGTACAAGCAGGAGGGCCAGAAGTTCAAGGTCATTCTCAAATACAAAACAAGTTTTAAACCAGCCTGGAATACGTGAGACAATGTTTCAAAATCTATAAAAACAACCACAAATACTATTTCTAGCTGGACATGGTGACAGAGACCAGTAACACTAGGATTCAAGAGGCATCGGCAGAAGCATTGCTACAAGTTTGAGGCTAGCTTGGCTTCCATAGGAAGTTCCTCGCCAGCTGGGATAAATGTAAGACACTGTCTCAGCATGTACATATGTGCGAATACATTTTCCACACACATATATATGTTTTTCTAGGTTGCAAGCAAGCTCAGAGTATAGCCAAGTATGGATGGGGTTCTTCAGAATATAGACAGAAGTTAATGAAATAAACGCCCTAAAATAAATGAGTACACCTGGAATTAGTTGAATTAGTTGTTATGTAGCAACATGTGGAGAATGAAGATACACCCACTATTCCTGAAAAGCAAGAACATGAAATGAAATCATTACTGTTTACCCAACTCGAGTTTGCTCTTTCCTAGCACCATAATGTATTACTTGCCGAATGCTCAACTGTGTGTAGCTTGAACTGAAACTATCAGTGGCACAAGCAGTGGGGCTGCATTCTACGTTTTTGGTACTGTTGTTGGAACCCCACCTTCTATTTTCATGGAAAATCCGTACTTATTCAGGACCTAGGGTTTCAGTCTATCACTTTAGGATAACAGCACGCGGGGCAGTGCCCACTGCTGATTGATGCACAGGATGAGACAATTTCTGGGATTGAGGAACACAGATTGGCGGAGTCTGCCTGTGGTGCTTCTCCAAGTATTGGACAGGGAGTATTGGAGATGCAGGTTCCGGGGCAGCTGCCAGTCCCCCCGGAAGTCTGAATGACGCTTTCATCATAAAGTACAAGCCCTAGTCAGCATGGCGGCTACTCAGGGCGACGGGCCCGAGACTCGGGCGGTGTTTGCGTGCGCGCATGCGTGCGCGCGTGCGCGTCGCCGCCATCTGTGGGTTGGCTGATTATTTTGCAAGCGGGAGGGGCCGTGCGCGCTCTTGCCTCAGGCCTCTGTCCCCCACCCCCTTCGCCGGTACCGGTCTCTTCTTCGGAAAGATGTCGGACACGGCCGTGGCTGACACTCGGCGCCTTAACTCGAAGCCTCAGGACCTGACCGATGCTTATGGGCCGCCAAGTAACTTCCTGGAGATAGACATCTTTAATCCACAGACGGTGGGCGTGGGCCGCGCGCGCTTCACCACCTATGAGGTTCGCATGCGGGTGAGTCACGGGGTGAGGGAGACAGCTGAGGGAGGACGACGCGGCAGGGGAGGGGGTATGGGGGGGACGACTAAAGGCGGGCAAGCTTGGAGGGGGTCATGTGAGGGTTAGGGCATGAAAGGTTTGGGGAGAGGGCTGCAGACTCAGTTGTGGCCAGAGGGTACAGAAAACTCCAGAGGGGACTTCGGGCGGGGGCGGGGGTGGTGAAGGAAAACAAGTACTCACGAGGCAGAAGTGGAGCATGGCTGGACAGGGTGTGGAGGATGGACAAAGATTAGTGAGGAATTCAAGTAGATTGGAATCATGATTGACAGAAGGACGAAAGGGGAGGGTGGAAGAAGGCTGGGGGATGGAAAGCCAAGGCGATGTGTCGCTGGGTCCCATAACTAAACTAGGTTATGGAGGTCATTCTGAAGGGGTGGGGGCGGGAAGGCAGGGCTTCTTCCTAATGAGATCTCTCTGGGATGATGGAGTTAAGCAAACCTTTTAGTTCGAGGAAACACGACCAGTAAGCTTGTGAGGGAGAGCAGAAGTAGAAAGGCAACCCCGAGGAGATGGAATGCTTTGTTGACTTTTCTAAGATTTACATCTGAAAGAGAGAAATGTTTTATGTTTAAGTTTCTTAGGTACCACAATGCTGCGTTTTACGTGAAACCCGGCCCTGCACTGGGATTGGTGGATTGTCTGTTGCTGCTCCCATCCTCTGCTGATCCTTTAGATTTGAAGTATCCAGAATGTTTACTTCAGTTTTTATTGGCTCTCACTTGGGATTTTTCTTTTTCTTTTTGTAAAAGGCTATTTGCCTTTTCTGTCCCTGGTCTGTATTTACTGTAATACATAGCATTTCAGAATGGCTCTAGGAATGGCTTCTCCCAGTTTGCACCCTAGGGGACTTTATTCTTAGTCCATAGTGCTTAGTCCATAGTGCAAGGATGGAATGTGCAATGTGCAGATAGAGTACATGGTTCACAAGTATTTTTTTTCCCAGTTGAAGTGGAACAGGCTTAAAAAACTGAGAACTTTTTTTTTTTTTTTTTTTTTAGTTTTCCTTGTGTTTTCTTCTCAGTTTAGAGATACAGGATAGTCTTTGTGAACAGCATCCCTCTTGAATACCATTGAAGATCTAAAAGGCATATGGTGCTCTCATTTTTTAGAATAATTGAATGAGAATGTTCTACCTGTGCTTGACATTCTTAGGAAGAAGTGGTCCTCTCCAAACTCAGGGGCAGTGATAACAGCATGAGAGCCCTTGACTTATGGCGATGAAACTATTTGAAATGATCTCTTTGGAGAAGCATGGGATTTACGTTCTTTAAACTATGCTAAAAGAGAAGTGTTAATGGAGGAAGGCTTAATTACTCAAGGGAACTTAAGTTTAATTTGCTCAGTCAGTATAAAGACTGCGTTTAGGGTTTTGGAGACTTTGTGTAAATGCATGAGAGCCTTAAAGAATAGTAAGGAAATCGTTCTCTATTTTAGGTAATCTGACAACAACAGAGACCCTAGTCCCTACAATGGGTCAGGCACCAAACCAGGCTTTAGTTTCTTTCTTTCCTTCTTTTTTTTGTGTGGTTTTTCGAGACAGGGTTTCTCTGTAGCTTTGGAGCCTGTCCTGGAACTAGCCCTTGTAGACCAGGCTGGCCTCAAACTCATAGAGATCCACCTGCCTCTGCCTCCCGAGTGCTGGGATTAAAGGCATGCGCCACCACCGACCAGCTCCAGACAGGGTTTCTCTGTAGCTTTGGAGCCTGTCCTTGAACTAGCTTTTTCTAGACCAGGCTGGCCTCAAACTCACTGAGATCCACCTGCCTCTGCCTCCTGAGTGCTGGGATTAAAGGCATGGGCCACCACCGCCTGGCTCTTTTTCTTTTTTAAGGTTTTTTTTTTTAATTCTGAAACAGAGTTTCTCTGTGTAACAGCCCTAGCTGTCCTGGAACTAATTCTGTAGACCAGGTTGCCCTCCAACTCAGAGATCCGCCTGCCTTGCCTCTGCCTCCCAAGTGCTGTAATTAAAATTGTATGTCATGACACCTGGGTAGTTTTTTTTTTCAACACAGGGTTTTTTCTGTGTAGCTTTGGAGCCTGTTCTGGCACTCGCTCTGTAGACCGGATTGGCCTCAAACTCACAGAGATCTGCCTGCCTCTGCCTCCCAAGTACTGGGATTAAAGGCATGCACCATCACTGCCTGGCTACACCTGGGTAGGCTTTAGTTTCTGTATACATTTTGAAAAAGTAGAAATTATTTTCCCAAGTGTCAGATAGGGGCTGGGATTTGAAACCAAGTCTCTAACTCCAAACATGTTCTTTCCACTACTTTGTTAAGGCTTAGTTGCAAAACTTAGTGTGCAAAGTGTACATAGAGCTTTTTCATCAGTCCCTTGCACAGTTCTAGTTGTATAATGTGGTGGTTCTTCATTCTGTGAGTTTCAGTTGATTTGAGGCTTTTACTCTTGTATTGAACTCTGGTTTTTGGAAAAATATATAAAATCATTTGTATTTTTTATATTTATTTATTTATTATGTATACAATATTCTGTCTGAGTGTATGCCTGCAGGCATGAAGAGGGCACCAGACCCCTTCACAGATGGTTGTGAGCCACCATGTGGTTGCTGGGAATTGAACTCAGGACCTTTGGAAGAGCAGGCAATGCTCTTAACCTCTGAGCCATCTCTCCAGCCCCTTGTATTTATTTTTCTGGTGCCAGGGATTTAATTCAGGCACATGCATGCCAAGGACACACCCTTCCATTGATCTACACCTTTAGCTCTGTATAATAAATATTCATGAAGCTATTCTTTTTAACTTTATTCAGGAATGGATCCTGCCTGCCTGAGGAGTCTGGAGAGGTGCTATAGTGGACCTCACACCCTTATACATATTCATATGGATGTTTCAGTTTTTTCCCCTCAGCCAGAGTTTCTGTCCTGGAATGCACTTTGTAGACCAGGCTGGCCTCAAACTCAAGAAATGTGCCTGCCTCTGCCTCTCAAGTGCTGGGGTTAAAGGCATGCACCACTGCACTTGGCTCATATGAATGTGTCATTGTGGGCTTGATTGGTGTGTTTTTTCCTCTCCTTTCACTGTATTTTGTGTTGAACAGAATCCCCAAACCCTCAATATCCTGTATTACACAATTCCTGATTCCTCATATGATTTGTAGTTTGCAGCCCAGGCACTAAACTATATAGAAGCTGTTTTTTTTTTTTTTTTTTTT
>JAQHUG010000094.1:6626363-6663581 GCA_028555095.1 Dicrostonyx torquatus | reverse complement strand
GAGACAGGGTTTCTCTGTAGCTTTGGAGCCTGTCCTGGAACTAGCTCTTGTAGACCAGGCTGGCCTCGAACTCACAAAGATCCGCCTGCCTCTGCCTCCCGAGTGCTGGGATTAAAGGCGTGCGCCACCACCGCCCGGCCTTTTTTGAATTTTCTGAGACAAGATTTCTCTGTGTAGCTTTGGAGGCCTGGAACTCACTCTGTAGACCAGGCTGGCCTTGAACTCACAGAGATCTGCCTGCCTGTGTCTCCTGAGTGCTGGGATTAAAGGCGTGCACCACCACTCCCTGGCCCCTTTAAATTTTTTAAGTTACATCTGTATGTATTTTGTGTTCAGAGGAAGGGTTGCAGCACTGTCAGAGGACAACTTGCAGGACTTGGTTCTCTCTTACCATGTAGGTCCTAGAGCTGGAACTTGGGTTGTCAGATTTTGATGCAAGCACCTTTTTACTTGCCCAGTGATCTCACCAGTCTCCAGTTCCGTATTTATTCTTATGTTTTGTTGTTGTTTTCTGAATTTCATGTAGACTAGGCTGGCCTAAAACTCAATGTGTAGCTGAGGATGAATTTGAACTACTGACCCTCCTGTTTCCACTTAGCAAGTGCTTGCATTCCAGGTCTTTTCCATCCTGTTAGGTACTTGTTTCTTTCCTTTTTTTTTTAAATATATATATTTAAATAAAAAACATTTTTTGATTTTTTTTTTATTAAGAATTTTTTTACTACAATATTTTCTCATTTTACATAGCTGTCCCCGTTCCCACACCCTCCCCTCCTCCTGCCCCACCCTTTCCCTTGTTTCTTCCTTTTCATTATTTATTTATTTATTTTGTTTTTTGAGACAGGGTTTCTCTGTGGCTTTGGAGCCTGTCCTGGAACTAGCTCTTGTAGACCAGGCTGGTCTCGAACTCACAGAGATCCGCCTGCCTCTGCCTTCCTAGTACTGGGATTAAAGGCGTGCGCCACCACCGCCCAGCTCTTCCTTTTTAAAAATAGTTTTGTTCTTTGAGAATTTCATCCAATACATTTTGACATTGTTCACTCCTACTCTTTCCCTAATTCCTTCCTGATCCATCTTTACCTCCCTCTCTTTCCAACTTTGAGTTGCCTTTAAAAACCAAACCAAACCATTGTGTTGACCATATATACTTCTGGGTACGGGGCCATCCAGTGGAAGGAGCATTGTGGGCATACCTGGGTGCCACAGTCTAAAGAAAGCTGACTCTCGTTTATTCTTTTAAAGAATTGTTTAGATGACAAAATGTTATATATAGCAGACTACATTTAAACCTACTGATACTTCTTGAACCTTGAAGATTTTGGGTAGAGTTGGAGCTAATGCCAGCTGGCCAGTTATTGGCTGGGGAGGACCATGTGAAGCTCTACCCGATTACCAGATGCTCTTTTTTTTTTTTTTTTTTGGTTTTTCAAGACAGGGTTTCACTAGCTTTGGAGCCTGTCCTGAAACTTGCTGTTGTAGACCAGGCTGGCCTTGAACTCACAGAGATCCGCCTGCCTCTGCCTCCCAAATGCTGGGATTAAGGTGTGCACCACCACCTCTCAGCTCAGATGCTCCTTTCTTACCAAGAAGCACCTTGTTGAGAAAAAAGAGATGGTTCTTTTTATTACCTACCCATTGCTCTGAATTGCCTGGCAAGAAATATGATCAAGATTAATATATGTATTTGACCGTTTTCATTTAGAACTTGTAAACAAGAGTGAAGAGTTGGGCTTTTTATGTGTTATATGTTCCTCACCACTACAGCCTGAGGAGTCTTCTCAGTGACTCAGATGTATGAATGAGGAAGCTACAGAAAGCTAACTTATATGGAGGCTGTCCATTCTGTATTTTTTAGGTAAAAGGGGTAACTAGATACTTTCTAGTTTCTATTGAGTAATTGAGTATTGTTAACTTACATTTTGGGAGAGGCAAAAGTCATATGTTGTTGTATTAGGGGAGAGGTGTGTGTTGTGTTCCCCAGCTGCCAGCCGCTGGCCCGCTCAGCCGCTGGCCGCCTGTACCCGAAATAAGCACATGACAAACTGGATTCATTTAAATACTGCCTTGCCCATTATCTCTAGCCTCTTCCCGGCTAGCCCTCACCTCATAAACTAACCCATTATAAAAGTCTGTATGTCACCACGAGGTGGGTGACTTACCGGACGGTCCTAAGGTACCTCCATCTCTGACGGGAGCCTCATGGCGTCTGGCTCACTTCCTTTCTTCTCCTCCCAGAACTTCCGTTCTGTCTACTCCGCCCACCTAAGGGCTGACCTATCTTACAAGCCAGGCAGTCTTTATTTAACCAATCAAAGCACAGAAATAAAGACGGACCCTCCTACAATATGTGTCGATTTTTTTGAGAAAGTGTATCACTGTGTCATACTGGCAAGTCTAGAACTCTCTGTTGTGGCTTGTTCTCAAACTCACAGAGATCTGCCTGCCTCTGTCTCTCGAGTGCTGGGACTAAAGGGATACACCACCATGCAGAGTCATGTGGTTGATCTCTTTTTTTTTTTTTTCTTGTTTTTCAAGACAGGATTTCTCTGTAGCTTTGGAGTCTGTACTGCAACTTGCTCTGTAGACCAGGCTGGCCTCTAACATAGAGATCCACTTGTCTCTACCTCCAGAGTGCTGGGATTAAAAGCGTGCGCCACCACCACCCGGTTCATGTGTTGATCTTAAGATCATTACTTAGTCATGTAGACAACATACAGGATGCATAAAACAATGTGAAGAAAACCTAGTAATGTGACACTTTATAAACTGTGGAGATGGAAGGATCAGAAGTTCAGGGTAATTGTCTGCTGCATAACAAAACCCTTAGAAATGGGGATGTGGGTGTGTTTCAGTTGGTATGTATTTGCCTAGCATGTATATAGCCCTGGGTTTGATGCCCAGCACTGCATGAACTGGGTATGGTAGTACACACCTGTAATTTCATGAGGAGGCAGGAAGACAAAAGTTCAAGGTTATTCTTGGAAACGTAGGGAGTTTGAAGCCAGCCTATGCTACAGACAGGGTCTCAAGTAAAGTGTAACAGGGAGGAGGTAGAGCACAATATACCCAGCTGGTATTATCAGGAAAAATTTTCTGAAAGAAGTGAGAATTGAGGAAAGTAGAGGAAAGGATTTGGGTAGGAAGGCAGAGGGAATCATGCCTTGGAAGTCTAGAGAATGATCTGAGGCCGGGCGGTGGTGGCGCACGCCTTTAATCCCAGCACTCGGGAGGCAGAGGCAGGCGGATCTCTGTGAGTTCGAGACCAGCCTGGTCTACAAGAGCTAGTTCCAGGACAGGCTCCAAAGCCACAGGGAAACCCTGTCTTGAAAAACTAAAAAAAAAAAAAAAAAAAAGAGAATGATCTGAAATAGCTGTACTTTTGATTTTGAATGAGTCAGTTTAATTGTGTGGCAAGTCAGAGTAGAAGAATAAATAGCAAGAGATAGATAGCAAAACATTATCAAGTCAGGTACTCAACCAGCAGAAATTGACTGGGGAAGCACCTTTAAGGCAGCCAGCTGGAGTTCCTCACACAGAGAGTCCCAGACAGTAGAGTGTCACCTCAGGTGAGGCCTCCAAGTAAAAGGACAAATAACAACAAATAGCATCAACAAATTAGGCACCCTTAAGATCCAGCAGAAACCATCTGGGGACATTAGGCAGTCAGCTGGAATTCCTGATTGAGCTTTTTCTCCATGGCTGAGCTTCCTGTGACTGAGCTTTAGCTTCTCATTCCCACTGCAGGTATTTTTATATCATAGGATAGTAAACATATGTTGGAAATGCTTTACTTTCTAATTGTTCCCAAAGACTTCCCTCCATATCACAGAGCTAGGAAGGGAAGCACATCTCCAGACAAGGGGCCTTAGAAGACACTCTAAGACAAATGTGAGTCAGAAATGGGGGTGGGAAACCCATCTGAGTTCAAA
This sequence comes from Dicrostonyx torquatus, assembly GCA_028555095.1. Taxonomy (NCBI): domain Eukaryota; kingdom Metazoa; phylum Chordata; class Mammalia; order Rodentia; family Cricetidae; genus Dicrostonyx; species Dicrostonyx torquatus. Next base: position 6,659,652 of record JAQHUG010000094.1, on the reverse strand, counting down.
TAACACATGATTTACCAATATAATATACATTAGAACATGACTGTAAGTCTTCTCTGTAAGACAAATTTTAAGTAGCAAAGAATTTTATGTGTGTGTTTATGGGGTGGAACCAAGAGCCTTGGGCATGCTAGTCACGTGCTCCTACCACTGAGCTATATATATACCCTTCAGCCCCAGCTAGGGACTTCTGATCCCCAACTGTGGCAAGATTGGGTATGGTAAGGGTTAATATATACCTTGTGGTGTTTTGAAAAAAATTCAGGTATATGGTCCATAGGAACAATTTTTCTTTTTGTGATGCTGTGAGTCAAACGGTGCTCATATGGAATAGGTAAGTGACCTACCACTGAGTTATATCCTCAGTCCCAGAGGAACTGTTTCTTGAGACTTTTCCAGTGGTTCTGACAGGTGGGCCCCACAGATTGGTTGAATAGAACTTATTGCCTGTTTTTAGTTTGGTTGGTTTTTATTTTTGCAATAGTGTCTCACTATGTTGCCTAGGCTGATCTGGCATTCCCTATGTGGCCTAGGTTGACCTCAAACTGCTGATCCTCCTGCCTCAGCCTCTTGAGTGTTAAAAGTGCGTGCCACAACACCTGGCTTTTCTTCATTCATTCTTTCTTCCTTGTAGACAAACCTACCCATCTTCAAGCTGAAAGAATCATGTGTACGACGACGCTACAGTGACTTTGAGTGGCTGAAAAATGAGCTGGAGCGAGATAGTAAGGTATAGCTCATCCCCTAATTAGAACCATTGGAGGAGGCAATCTGTATAGGCTCAGAGGGTATAAGATCACAGCTCATAAAGTCTTGAAGTAGGTAGGAAGGGCGAACACATTCTTATAGCTACAATCCCAATATATTAGTTCCTTTGAAACTTAGAGGTTTAGGGCAGAGTTTTGTTATTGTTGTTTTTTTTCTTGTTCTTTTCAGTACTGTTTCTTTTTGTAGCCCTGGCTGTTCTGTAAACCAGGCTAGCCTTGAACTCAGAGATCAATATGTCTCCTAAGTGCTGGGATTAAAGGCCTGCGCCATCACTGCTTGGATGACTGTATTTTTTAAAAGTGTGTGTGTTGTATATGGTGTAAGGGCACACACAGGCCAGAATAAATTGTGTGTCCTGCCTCACACATTTTAGACAGGATTTCTCACTGAATTTGGAACTAGGCTGGCAATCTCCAGCGATCTTCCTATCTCTACCTTCCCCTGCAACTGGACTTTTTGGTTTGGGTCCTGGAGTCCATATTCATGTCCTCATGCTTGTGCAGCCAGTGTTCTTACCCGATGAGCCATCTCTTCAGCCCCATAAACATTGTTTTGTTTTGTAGTTTGTAAAGTCAATAAACTTTTATAAGTGCAAAAACATGTCAAGAAAAGCTTAGCTAAATGCTTGGATGTTGCTGGATTGTTGAGGAGAGTGAAGAGTGCTTGAAGTTTATTTCCTTTCTTTTGAGATGGTAAATCTGTCTTACAGAAATCAAGTTGATTCATATGAGCCATCCTTACTGTTCTAAGGCCTTAGCTGGACCTAGGCATGGTGGATCCCAGGCCCAAAAGAATTGAGATACGTAGTTTCCCTGGCAGGCGAAGCCAGGAGGATCAGAAGTTCAAGGTCATCCTTGGCTACATAGATAGTTGAGGCCACCTTGCAGCCATTGGTCTGGGGGGGAAGCCGAGAGAAAGGGAGAGAGAGAGAGAGAGAGAGAGAGAGAGGGAGGGAGGGAGGGAGGGAGGGAGGGAGGGAAGGAGAGAGAGTGAGCGCCCTTTACCATCTCATTTGCTTTTTTCTTTCTTGCCCTCTTCAACTGGGCTGCTATTTGACTGCAGATTGTAGTACCACCTCTGCCTGGGAAAGCTTTGAAGCGGCAGCTCCCTTTCCGAGGAGATGAAGGGATCTTTGAGGAATCTTTCATTGAAGAAAGGAGGCAGGGCCTCGAACAGTTTATTAACAAGTAAGCCAATTTCCTGGCTGCTCTGTTTACTGTGTTTGTCATCATGAAATCTTTATCCCCTCTCTCCCCTGCCCATTTTTCTCCCCTCCCCCTTCCTTCTTTGTTCCATACTGTCTTCTTTCCCTTTTTGCTGGGGATTGATTCCAGGGCCTTGTGTATGCTTGGCAAGCACCTCTAAGATATTATACCCCCAGCCCATCATGATCTTTCTATATTTTTTCTTTGTCTTTTTGTAATAGGTGATATGATGTAGTGAGCAAACTCGATAGTAAAACTCTGATCCTCTATGTCAAGGCCTGAGAGTGTAGTGCATGTTAACCCTTTTAACTAGAATTTCCCTACCCTTTCCTTCTGTTCCATTTCTCTTCTACAATATTAAGGTTTAGGTCACACTCCACTGCTGTTCTCTAGAGTCTCAAACCCAAGGGCTGACCATGCCCTTTGTCCTCTCTTCACATTTCTATTCCCCTGCCACTTCTTTCTTTCTGATCTTTCTGATCCCAGAAACTACTGATAACCATTTTGGTCTCTTTGTAGAATTGCTGGGCACCCACTGGCTCAGAATGAACGCTGTCTACACATGTTCCTGCAGGAGGAGGCAATTGATAGGAACTACGTCCCTGGGAAGGTGCGCCAGTAGGAGTCCCTCTCACCACTTGCCCTCTACTTTACCTGCTGAAATGACATTGGTTTTTACACTAAGCCTCTCTCTCTCTCTTTTTGATCTGAAGTTGGCTGCCCATCCCCTGGCCTGATAGACTGTCTTGCATTGTGCCCCTTGGTACCAGACAAAACCATGTGGGCACTCTGCTAGTATCTCTTCTCTGAAGAGAGGTGGGAAACCACAGGCAGATGCTCTTTGCTTGGGGTTGTGGTGGGGGAGGGATTGGAGTGGATGGCAATTTTGGGCATTTTACCCATGTCAGAAGGCTAACTTTGGGGGGTGGGGGGGTTTGTGATGGTGAGGCACTGGGATATATTACTGATGCTGCAAGTCTAGGGGCTTTTTCTTATTCTTAGGTTTCACAAGGAACACTGAACAGGGAGAATCTCTGCTTTTCCTACCTGCATGACAATTTTCCTTTGGGGGGGGAAGGTAGTAGAGACCCAAAACTTCTTGTTTTTGTATTTCCTCAGCAATTTTTTGGTTGTTTTTTTCTCCCTTGTTTTTCATGGCAGTAATCCTCCTAGAGTTTAACCAGTCTGATATGTGGAGCAGGGTGTATGGGTATTATAGGCCCATCATCATGGTTACTACAAAGTCAAGAAAGCCATAGGGTAGTAGGCTGCTCCTCTTGCCTAGCTCCTAGCCCTTTATGGCTCCCTACTCTGACTGTCTATATTTTGCTCACTAGCTAATGAGTCAGTATGGGCCAGCAGTTCTCCCTCCTCGACCCTTGTGAATTTATGGGTTAGCTTTGTGGGTTTTGAGGAATAAGAGCAACTTACCACTGCCAGGTGACTTCCTGAATGGTGGAGGGGGTCATGTTCTAGGTTTCTCTATGTAGTAAGGAAGAGCAACATCACTTTCCTCCTTCCATTCCTCCTTTTCCCATGTCATTTAGTGCTGTTCCAAGGGCAGAAGCACACACACCACAGTTTCTGATTTCTCCTAAGCACTTTGAGCTATCGAATGGGGCTCAGAGGCAAGAGTTGTCTGCTGCCTTCCCCAGCTTGGTCACAGGGTTATTGAACTGCCTGCACTTGTTTCCCATGGAACTCCAGTGTTGTTCCCAGAAATGGAAATAGAGCTAGCAGCTAGATATAGAGCTTCTTGAGGCTGGCAGCTCTCCTAGGCTATTGTTTGGAAGGTGGTGGTTTTTTTTTGTTTTTTTTTTTTTTTTTTTTTTTGCTGGGATCTGCTGTCTAAATGGTGGGATGAGAGCAAGTTAACTCTGGTACTAGGTGAAAGTGGGGACTCGGGTTAGACTCCCTATTGTGGAAGGATTTGTGTTTTCTGTGTAAGTCCTTGGGGTGGAAGGATTGCTGATTCTGATATGATCCTGGTCAGAGAGATCAGGATTAGATTTTGACGTGGATCTTGGAGCCCATCTCAGTGTTGAAGATCTTTGAGATAGCTCTCTAGCTGTTGAGCCCATGCTGGGGGCTGAGCAGTCCCTTTCCCACCTCACCAGTGTCCGTGTCCTTGCTGCCTTTTGATTTGTATCCTTTGTTACAGATATTTTTTTAAACATTTGTTCTTTCATTGTGCATAAGTGCTGAGACTCTGAGGCCCCATTTCTGCTGTGTATATATCCTGACTTGGGGCTTTTATTCAGTAAGCTGTTCATTCTTCTGTCAGACAATGTCATATTCAACTCTGTTCATATTAAACCCACTGTGAAGCAAGCCTCCGTTTTCCTCCTTAAGTTGTAAAGTTACTGTTTCCCAGTGTTGAGTGCATGCTGGGTATTGTGTAGAAGTCATGCAACATGGCCATTGTCCTGAGGTGATGAGTAAACTTTGCATTTATATTACATTACAGAAAAGCAGAGTCTGCTTGTAGTAGTTTACCTATGGTTTCTTCTTACTTACAACTGACTTTGTTACATTGATAATACATCTCCTTCCAGGAAGTAGCCATATAATACCTGTGGTTTAGGTCAGATTTAGCAGATACGATTTTTACATTTGTGGAGTTTTGCTAATTTGAGTTGAATGTATTTACATTACGTGTGTTTACATATGCATAGTAATGTGTTATAACATAAACACGCATATAGACCCATCCTCTGGTGCACCCACATATCACCAACAACAGCGTCTTTCATTGTCTTTTTACCTCATTTAATGTTGCTTCATTGTGTGTTCAAACAGATTTGATGCAGACAGAAAGGTGGGTGAAATCCTCAGAACTTCTGATGGGTCTATGTTCATCTGACAAATATGGTTTTGTACAGAATGGGTTCCAGGAAGGTTGGAATGAGGGAGGTAGGAATCTTGGCATTTGGTAAAGATAGTTTTAGAGCTGGATATGATAGTACATGTTTGTAATCCCAGCATGTGAGAGGTGGAGGCAGGAGGATCAGTTCACAGCCAGTCTTCATTACATGGTGAATTTGAGACCAACCTGGTCAATATGGGACCTTGTCCTCCTAGAAAAGCTACTTTTAATTTACTTGAAAATGAGACAATGGTATAGAAAATGATGAGGACATTACAGAGACTCAAGAATGATAATTTGGTTTTAAACAGAAGAGCCAGCTGAATTAAAGAAGTTAAGAAATTTTTGATCATTAAAGAATGAGATGACTAAAATACATCTGAGGGAAGAATAGGTTTTTCTGTGAGATAAAGGAAAGGGATGATCAAGAGATACAGCCTTCATAGGCAGCAGTATTACAGAATGAACTGGAGAATAACTAGAAAAAACAGCTATAAAATAAAGTACTAACAATATTTTAGGTATATAGTAGTCAGCTAGGTAGGTGTAGGGTAGGGTAGTCAAAGTACAAGTAAGAATCATTCTGTTTCTTCACAAACTTCAGGATTCAAGAGTTCTCTATATAAGACAAAAATGAGAGATAAATATGAAAGATTACCATATCTAATTAATTATCCCCTTTCCCTACTCTTACCTGAGGCAAGGTTTTACATGCTAGTCTGGAACTTGTGATCCTCCTGTCTCTGCCTTTTGGGTGATAGCATTGTATGGGTAATTTTCTTTTATTATTAATTTCAATTTTCAATAAGTTCAATTTCATATTTTTGGAGGAAAATTGGCCATTTTAAACCCAGTCACTAGGTCCTCTATGAACCTTAAATCCAAGTCTTACCCATCCAATGAGTGTTTACTACTACTGAGTCCCTTTTTTCCATAGCTCAGAAAGATTCAACTTTATATTGGGTTCTAGGAGAGAACAAATCTTACACATAGCTAGACCTGAAAGAAGCCTACATCTTAACATTCCAAAGATGCCTTGCCTACCCTTTGACTTATTGGAGATGAGAAGTTGAGCTAGTAAAGGTGGGAGAGGTGAACAACAACAGGCTTCACGGGATTTTGTATGCTACGTATCCTAGGTGAGACACTTCTGTGTTGAAATACTTGGTGTAATAATTTAAACAAAATCACCTGCTGTGGAAATTCAGACCAGCTGCTCACTGAAATGGCTATTTCTTCATGTCCTTGTGGGCTGTTGAGTCACCTCTGGTATTCTCTTAGGCACAATAACCATTCTAATTTTCCTTCACTTGGTTTTTTAACCCTTTTATCTTTATAATTCTGAAATTTCTCCAATCTTCACTTGTGCCTAAGCAGGGAGTCTAAAACTGAGTAATACTTTAATTATAGCCTAAAGATTAAGTGGTTGTTACTCTGATTATGCATTCCATTTTTTTTTGAGATGGGTCAAGTAGTTGAGGCTGGCCTTGAACTAGCTATGTTGCTGAGTAGCTCCTGAACTTCTGATTACATTCTCAGATGTTGATGTTACAGGCTTGTGACACCATACCTGACTTTTTTTAAATTTATTTTTTATTTTTTTAGACAGGGTCTCATTTTGTATCTCAGGATGACCAAGAACTCACTACTTAGGCTAGGCTCAAACTCTTGGGTGATCCTCCTGCCTCAGCCTTCTGAATGCTAGAATTGCAGGAGTTAAGTCATCATGACCAACTTCAAGGTTCTTTTAAAATATAGACTCATGGATAATTTTGTTTGTGATTCTTTGCTTCTTCCCTTCTGACCACCCACCACTCATTATTCATCTTTTCTTTTTTTGCCTTGCTTATACAACAAATTGTCTTAATTTTATTTTTAGACTTTTCTTTCCTACTTCCTTGTATTTGTGTGTCTATGCTTTTTTTAAAAAAAACCTCATTTTTATATAAAACAAAGTAGGAATAATTATCAGTATCACAAAAGGATGCTTTAAACACTTTGAGAACTCCTTTAAATAGGTGGTTTCTATGGTGACTTTATTTATTTGTCTGTTTTTGACAGTCTTCACTCTGTAACAGTGGCTAGCCTCAAACTCATTATGTAGCCCAGGTTGGCCTTGAACTCTAAGAATCCTCTGGCTTAGCCTCTGATTGCTGCCATTTACTGTTTTATGCCAAGATGCCTGACTTTTCTCACTGGTTTCCAATGTTTGTGTGTAGATAGAAATTCCTTTACCTAGAGAAACTGAAGGTAAAGGGTAAAGGTGGTTAATAGGAACTGTCAGCTGGAGATTAAAAATTAGGAGAAGAGGGCTGGAGAGATGGCTCAATGAATAAAGGCATTTGTTGCTCTTGCAGAGAATCCTGATTTAGTTCCCAGCACCCACATGATGGCTCCTAACCATTCGTGATCCCAGTTCTAGGGAATCGGATGCTCATTTCTGACCTCCATGGGCACTTGGCACACCTGTGGTGCACATATATGCAGGCAAAACATTCACATAAGAGAAAATAAAATTTTGGGCATGAGAGATGATGGCTCAGTGGGTAAGAGTACTGGCTGCTCTTCCAGAGGACCCTGGTTTAATTCCCAGCACACATATGTCAGTTTGCAACCATCTATAACCCCAGTCTCAGGGGATCCCACATCCTCTTCTGGCTTCCATTTCACTACTTTCACATGGTACAATACACTCACAAAGGTATACTGAAATAAATTACAAATAAATTTTTTAAATTAGGAAAAAGCTGCAGTTCATGAATTCATAGAAATTTTATTCATGTGTTTCCTTTTAAGAAAACGTTATATCAATAATACTTTTTCATTTAGTTGCAGTAGGCTCTTAAAATTTTTTGCTAACAGATATATACATTTTAGTTATGTATTTTTATTCTATAATACAGTAACTTTTTGTTGAGAGTCAGCTTTTCAAGGCTGTGGTAATGGAGGCATATACATTTTTTTTGGAGACAGGACCTCGTTATATAGCCCTGGCTGTTTTGGAACTCCCTATGTAGACCAAGCTAACCTGAAACTCAGAGATAAGCCTCCCCAGTGTTGAGATTAAAGGGGTACACCACCACATCTATCTACATTTTAATTTTTCTACATACTTTTGTTCTAATGTTTAAATACAAGGACATCTAGCCCAGGCATGGTGGTGCATGCCTTTAATCCCAGCACTTGGGAGGCACTCTGAGTTTGAGACCAGCCTGGTCTACAATGCTAGTTCCAGGACAGTTAGGGCTGTTACACAGAGAAACCCTGTCTTGAAAAACCAAAATACATACATACATACATACACACACACTCACACACATATATACATGGACATCTAATATTCATGAGACAAGAATATTTGATACTATATCATCAGACTGAAGACTCAGGAAAATGTGAAAGGAAGTAAAAAGAATACCAGGGTTAGAATAGAAACCTGACTTCTGGATCTGGCTGTGACTGGCTAGAGGACTTTAGGTGAATTGTTTCAAGACTTCAGGCTTTTCTTCTCAACTATAAAATGAATATATTTGATTGAATGTTCACATAGGTATTTAAGTTTATAATTGCCCCAATTTTACCCCAAATCTTCTAGATGAAAAATTTTGGTAGTAATAACTTACATAGAGTTGTGTGTATGTGTGTGTGTGTGTCTTTTGAAGACAGAGTCGTGCTATGGAGACCATGATAACCTTGAATTTTCAGTGATTCTCCTTTCCATGGCTATGATTACATTCATATGCCACTACACCCAGCTATGGAGTTATTATTTAAATTATATAAATTATAACTGTTGATTTGACTACAAAAGAGCCTCTTGTTAAAATAGTAGTTGATTTTAAAATTCAAAAGCAGTTTATGTAAATGGGCAAAATTTCAACAAAACAAGCATATAAAGAAAAAGTGAAAGATTTTTCCTTATTCCCTATTTCCATTCTGTAAAAATGACTTTAACTGGTGTATCTTAAAGCTCCCCTTCCCCTCTTCCCTCTCCCCTCTGTCCTCATATATACACCTATAGGAACATCTACACATATGTATAGTTTTTTTAAATAGAACATTGTTTTACAACTATGCAAATTAATATATTATGGAATGTACTGTGTATTTCTTGCATTAATAATGGTATAACATTCAATAGTATAGCTTTATTACAATTTAACAATTCACCTATTGATGGAAACTTGCCTCCAATCATTCACTGTTATAAATACTACATTTAATCATTCTCCTGTGTCTCAGTATTTCTGTAGGATAGATTTTGAGAGAAGGAATTGCTGAGTCAAAGAGTGTGTACAGTTTTTACTTTGATAGCTACAGCTAAATAACTTTTTTTTTGAGGCAGGGTCTCTCTGTGAAGCCCTGGCTGGCTGGGAACTCACAGAGATACACCTACCTTCCAAGGGCTGGGTTTAAAGGTATGGGCCACCGAGCTGGGCTAAATTTGTGATTTTTAAGAGTATAGTTTATACCCCACACTAATACCAATTGACTGCTCCCCTCAAATGATGAAATTCATGTTTCCTCACAAAAATTTTCCCTGCTAAATGTACAAATTTAAATAACCTACAATTATCAAAAATATTTGGTGAAAGTATTGTTTTCATAATTTGAATTTCCTTTTCATGATGCATTTAGTTGTAATAATACCAACTGTTAGGAGTTTACAAGCTTCCTCATACATTTAATTTTGGTCATTCTAGAAGCAGTATCTTTCTGTCAGTTAAAGATCCTTAACCACTTTAACAAATTTAGTTATCACTCTTGAGTTAATGGCCCTGAATATTCCTATTTTTTCCACTAGCCTTTGGGGGACCATGAAGTCCATTAGTCCATTGGCAATGCAACCTTGTACAAGGTACTTGCAAGACCAGTTCTGTCTTAGATTAGCACTACTTGAGGTGAAGTTCAGAGTAACTCCCATGGATCCACATGGAAATATAATTTGCTTCTTGGGCCCCAACTTGGACTTTTTGTTATTTTTTCCTAGACCCAAATCTTAAATTCTAGGAAGGGACTAAACAAAAATAGTGGTGGGTGCAGGAGGGGATCTAGAACAATATGTTGATTTTAAATATCAAAATTACAATTACAGGTCAAATTACAATATCCTGCTCTTCTGGTTGGCTCTGTGTTAATCAGAAATGAGCAAGCCTGTAGTTATTTGTATGCTTTGAAAGAACATCCCCTCTCCCACCCTCTTCATGGTGGGAAGGACTACAGGAAGCCACTGGTATGAGAAACCAATGGGAACGCTGTGATACTGCTTTCGAAAGTGAAATCTGCCCTGCTTCTGTGGCTGAATTAGTAACAGCCGGCCCACAGCCTGAACACTCTTCACAGTCTCACACTTCACATGTGTCCCAGAGTTATTACCTGTTTTGATGCAGTTAACTCAGGTTATAGGTTTTATAGCTGTTAGATGAAGTCCTCCCTAGACTGTACATCAAGGCCAACTTGGAGCTCTCCCTTGGGTTTGGTTGCTGGGGTCCTGGGTCAGAGCAATGGAAAATTTGCTGGCGTGTTTGACCTTCCTTGCTACAACATCACCGCAGGATTCTCGGTGGAAGCAGGAAAGGCCACAAAAGCTGGAGACTGAAGATCTTTGTACTAAGTCCATTGGAAGAACAGATATCTGACCTAGAAATTTGTCCATTCCATGCCACCATTTCAGCCAGTCCTCTGTCATGTGATTTTACTCAGTGTACCTTTATACACACAACAATTTACCATAGGAAATCCATTGTGTTATGTTTTTATTTCCTCAATTTACCATGCTTAAATGCTTTTCAGTGTTTTGAAAATATTTACTAGATTCATTAAATATACACAATATGCCATAGTATGACTATAAATGGCTTATTTAACTGTTCTCTTATTGATAAATTACTGTATTGTTTTAACTTTATTACTATTGCAAACAATAGTGGTTTGACTATTCTTTGACTCTTCATCTTCTTAAACTGTGATTCGGGACTCCATTAAAAAAAAAACTTCTCTAAAGCCAAGAATTAGAAGGGTAAAATTGACATTAATTTACATTTACATTAATGTGTGCCCTAATAAGATACAACTGAATTCTCATATCTGTTTCTGCCTTATTTTTTTTGTTTTTTATTTCTTTTTGCCTTAAATCTTTTATCTATTGTTTCCACTGAAATATATCACATATATTATTGCAAAATATGTATATATGTATGCACATATATACTATATATAATACCATTCACTATTCTAGATTTCTTAAAAGATGGGGTCATGATATATAGCCCTGACTGGCCTGTTACTTTCTATATAAACCAGGCTGGCCTAAAACTCATGGCAGTCCTGGTGTCTTAGTCTTCTAAGTGCTGAGATTACAGGCATGTGTCACTATACTTTTTTGTTGTTTGTTTTGCTTTGTTTTTTTTTTAAGAGAGTATTACTATATGGCCCCTTGTGGTTGTAACTCACTGTGTAGACCAGGCTGGGCTTGAATATACAGCAGTCCTCCTGCCTCTGCTTTCCAGGTGCTGAAATTACAGATATGCATACAGTGCCTGACTGTTCTAACCATTTTAAGTGACATTAAGCATGTCTGCATTGTTGTACAACCATTATTACCACACATCTCAATACATTTTTTTCATCTTTCCACTTTAAACTCAATAACACCCCATTACCTCTAGCAGCCACCATCCTTTCTGTCTCTTTGAATTTGACAATCACAAGTCTCCCATATAAATGGACTATTCCTTACATTTTTGTTATTCCATCTTTTTTTTTTTTTTCTTCTTGAGACCGGGTTTCTTTGTAGCTTTGGAGCCTGTCCTGAAACTTGCTCTGTAGAGCGGGCTGGCCTTGAACTCACAGAGATACGCCTATCTCTGCATATTTATTTGTATATGTGTGCATTTGTAAGTACTACAGCACACGTGTGGGAATCAAAGGGAAACTTGCAGGAATCAGTTCTCTCCATCTGCCATGTAGGAACTGGAATTGAACTCAGGTTGTCAGGCTTGGTGGCAAGTGCCTTTACATGCTGAGCCATCTCATTCACCCTTATTTATCTTTTTGTGACTGGCTTCTTTCACTTTAGCATAAAACCGAGGGTCATCCATGTTACATGTCAGAATGCCTATCTTTTAAAGGCTGCATGTTTTCCACTCATTCCCAATCCCATCTTGTTAATTCATCTGCCGAGGACACTTGAATTGTTCCCATTTATTTTAATTTAAAATGTAATTAGATTTATTTATTTATGAGTGTGTGTGTACATGCATGTGCATGCTGTGGTGTATGTGGGTTCAGAGAACAACTTGTGGAAGTTGGTTCTCTGGTTCCAGTATATGGGTCCTGGGGATTGAACTCAGATTGTCAGACTTGGCAGCAAACACCTTTAACCTGCTAAGATGTCTCACAGGCCTCATTTTGTTAAATTTATGCATGTGTCATATGTATGTGGGGGGGGGGAACAGAGAACAACCTTGTCATCCTTAAGAACTCTATTCCCTCTTCTTTTAAAAATTGCTTAATAAATAAGTATATTTCCTTGAGACCTCTGCCTAACATGTTTCTGTTTGAAAAGTAATGATGAACATAAAAATAATAAAAAAACAACACACTACAAGCTGCTCTCAAAGTTTCCCATTGTTTTACCAAGCACATATGGCTACTTGGCTGAACTATGGGCTCACCTTCACTAAGTTACTCCCCGTGCCAAAGTTATGAATCTTTAACTTAAAGACTTTAGATGGTGAAGAAATTTATCTCCAGAATGTGTTTAACCTTTATTCTGCAAATTAAGAGTGCTTTCAATAAATTTAACTGGGAACTCAAGCCTGGTAGGACTTCCTCTCCTTATAGTCAGCCTCCACTGCAAAAGACATTCAATGCAAGATTTGCTTGAAGTTTTCTGCTCTGATACATTTATAGTTTCTACTTCAAATGTTGAATTCTTTGCTTTCTTCAATTTTAACATAATTCACCCATGTTTTCAGGCTTCCTAAGTCCCTGTAGAAGCTGTGATGGAGGGCTGGGCATGGTGGCACACACCTCTAATTCCAGCACTTGGAAGGCAGAGGCATGTTGATCTCTTGAGTTTGACATCAGCTTGGTTTACTGAGGAGTTCCAGGACAGCCAGAGCTGTTGCACAGAGAAACCGTGTCTTGAAAAAACAAAAAGAAAAGAAAAAGAAAGCTGTGATGGTGTTTTCTATCACTTTGCAGTAAATCTGGGTTAATAGAACCCTCAGAGCCGCCCGCACACTTGCTACCTCGCGATACTTCGCGAGTTCCTCCCTCTTTCCTTTCTGCCACCACTGTGCCATCCAGACTGAGGAAGACCTGGAAAGTCTGGGGCCATGTGAGCCATGGCCGTGGCCGCATTGGTAAACATCACAAACATCCAGGAGGACGCAGGAACGCTGGAGGCATGCATCATCATAGGATCAATTTCGACAAATATTAGCCAGGTTACTTCGGGAAAGTTGGTATGAGGCATTACCACTTAAAAGAGGAACCAGAGCTTCTTCCCGACTGTCAACCTGGATAAACTGTGGACGCTGGTCAGGTAGCAGACACGGATTAACGCTGCCAAGAACAAGACTGGAGTTGCTCCCATCATTGATGTCGTGCGATCGGGCTGCTACAAAGTTCTGGGGAAGGGAAAGCTCCCTAAGCAGCTTGTCATCGTGAAAGCCAAATTTTTCAGCAGAAGAGCTGAAGAGAAGATTAAGGGTGGTGGCTTGAAGCCACTTAGGGAGGCCAATTAAATGCTAACATTTTCCAAAAAAAAAAAAAAAAAAAAAAAAAAAGAACCCTCAGAGACCTCAGGTTTTATTCCTGATTTCCACACTCAACAATCAAGGGATTCTCAAAAATATCTACATGAGTCAATCTACACTTCAAGGCTGCCTCCCTCTTTTTTCCTTTTTTATGTTTGAAATTATAATTACATAATTTCTCCCTTGCCTTTCCTCCCATACATCCCCTTTTTGCTCTCTTTGAAATTCATGGCCTCTTTTTTCATTAATAGTTGTTACATGTATGTACATGTATGTATTCATATATACATATATTCCTAAATACATAAATACAACCTGCTCAGTCTGTATTACTTGTGTGTATGTTTTCAGGGCTGATCATTGGTATTAAATAACCAATTGGTGTGCTCTTTCCTGGGGAAGACTATTTTTCCCTCTCCCAGACATCCTTAGTTGCCTATAGTAGGGTTGAGGCCTTGTGGACTTTTCCCTCATCCACTTTGGCATGTTTATTGTTATCCTTGTTCAGCTCATGTTTAGACAGTCATGTTGGCAAGACTTTACAGGTGTAGCTTCTGCCATTACTAGGAGACACAGTCTTGCAGCAAACCCCTGATACTCTTTCTGGCTCTTAATGTCTTTCCTCCCCAATCTTTCATGGTGTTCCCTGACCTTAAGTGCAGGAGTGTTTTGTAGATGTATCCATTAGGACTGTGCTCCACAACTCTGTATTTTGATTGGTTGTGTTTTTCTATAGTGGTCTTTGTTGGCAAAGAGAAGTTTCCTTGATGATCCTTTTGATATGTGGTCGCTCATTGGACTAAAACTCAACCAACCAATAAAGCCAGCAGGTCCAAGGGATCCTCCTTTTCCCACCTCCCCAGCCCTGCAATTACAAGTGTGCACCACCACGCCTGGCTTTTTTAGGTGGATCCTCATACTTGCAAGGCAAATAAATACTGACTGAAGTATCTCCCTAGACTTGTTTTCATTTTGGGGTCATTATGACTCAACTGAAAGATAGAACAATTGATGAAAATATTTTTTTGATATACGGTTTTATGGAGCCCAGTCTGACTTTGAGTTCACTCTGTAGTCACTTCCCAAGTGCTAGGATTCAAGGTACATGCTACCACACCTGTGGGTGTTAAACCTGGCCTCATATACACTATATATGTTTAGAGAAGCATGCTATCAACCAAACTATACCCCTAGCCCAGGAAAACCATTTAAAAACTTATTTTCAGACAGGCTCTTACTATGTAGCCCTGGTTGTCTGGAAGTTACCATGAAGACCAGGATGACCTTGAATTCACAGAAATGTCTGCTTCCCTTTGATGGAGTTAAAGGTGTGGTGTGTAGCCATGACTAAAAATGTTAATCTATATTCTTTGAGAGGTTCATATGCATATACAATGTATTTTGGTTATAACCACCATTCACTCCCCTTTCTATCTCATCCTGAACCTCCCTCCAAAGTCTACCTTCTAAGCCCTTACCCTCTTTTTAAAACAATAACCACTGAATGCAGTGAATATTGCACACATGTGTGTGCATGTAGGTGTAGGGTACTCCCTGAAACATGGGCAACCTCCTGAGGGCCAGATTTCCAAAAAAAAAAAAAAATCACTCCCTACCTCAGCCCTGGAAGTCTACAAACTCCTCAGAGATGGGGCTTCCTGAGGCTCTCCCCAACCTGTGTTGGAATGCTGACTGCAGGTCCTCCAGGCAGCCGCATCTGCTGTGAGTTTGTGTGGAACAGCCCTGTCATGTCCAGAAGACATTGTTTCATAAGTAGCCTTTCTTAACTTCTGTCCCTTAGAATCTTTAAGCTTTCTCTTTCTACAATGTTCCCTGAGGAGTGTGTGTGTGTGTGTGTGTAAAGCAAAGCACTCCATAGCCACTTATTCTTTGTACTGTGACTAGTTGTGAATGTCTGTATTAACTGCTGTCAACAACAAAAAGAAAAATTTGATGAGGGCTGAGAGCTGCAGTAATCCATGGGTATAAAGAATTTAGAAGGCAGTTTGATATTATGTGTATTTGACAAAATAATAGTAGTAGCTTTACCCCCCAGGGCCTATGACCTCCCCAGCTATTCATTCTTGGCTAGGTTTATAGTACAAGCGTGAATTCCTCCCCGTAGAGCAGGCCTTGAATCTAATTAGCTTAAAAACTCTTGTAGTGCTGAGGATCAAGAATTTATCCAATACTAGGTTGTTCTGAGTGGTATTTTAGTTTTATACTTAATGTGTTTGACAATTTTATACATGTCTATAATACAGTTCAGTCATATTTACTCTCCCACTAAGTTTTATTCTATTCTTGAAACTGTTTAGAATTGGATTTTGTAAATTATATATTTGTACCCTCTAATGTTTTTCTAGATAGGTAAATTAATTGTCCCAACATTTCTCTCAGTGATTTGAAATGCTATCTATGTCATATACTGAATCTTCTCTACCTGAGTCTGTTTCTGGATCTTTTATTTTGTTTTGCTGTTATTGTTCTTATGCCAACATCACACTTTTCCAACGACTACCTTAGGTTTGTCACTTTTTTCTTTGACACATAGTCTTTGTATACTGACTATGGTCTTCTCAAAATTCCATGTTCAAAGATCCTCTTGCCTTAGCCTTTTAAAAACTGGGGCTATAAGCATGTATTGCCATGTCCAGCGTGCTATGAATTTTGAAATGTGGCAAAGTCTTTCTCTGTTTTTTAAACATTTCTTTAGTAATTTTTAGAAACAGCCAAACATTCCACAGAAAGTCTTACTTTTTTTTAAAATTTTTTGAGTCAGGGTTTGTTGGGATAGCCCTGACCATCCTGGAACTCACTCTGTAGACCAGGCTGGCACAGATCTGCTTGCCTCTGTTTCATGAGTGCTGGGATCAAAGGTGTGTGCCACCACTTCCTGGCTTTTTTTTTTTTTTAAAAAAAAAGATTATTGAATTGTCACCTTAATTTTAAGAAAGTAGCTATCTTTACATTGTAGAGTTTTCCTGAGCACAGGACTGTAGTAGATTCCTCTGCTTAATCAGGACTTGTTAATGATGTGTCTCTCATTTCCTTTAGGTGTCTACATATTTTGTAATGTCATGTTTACTCATCTGTCTGTCTCATCTATAAACTCTTGGATTTTTTTGTTTCATTTGTGTATTTAAAATGTCTGGCATGGACTGATGGACATTTTACACTATAGCAGTTGTTCTGAATTTGATTAAAAACCGTGGACTCACCCCATAGAAAAATGCACAGAATCTTAAATAATATTTCAAGGGATAAGTAGACACTGTGTCTGATATCTGTCAGGTCTGAGTGTCCTAATCAGAAGTGAGATGCTCTATAATAGCAGTTGAATACATTTTTGTGGAACTTGAGGGAACAATTTAATACTTTAAGCACAGGCTGTCACAGAAAGCTTTATAGCCACAGATACTCTCTCTTTGGCCTGAGAATGAATGAGCAAATAGGAGTTTCTTTGATTTTTTTTTTTTTGTGAAGGTCTTCACTTTTTTTTATTCTTATGTACAAAGACGGGCATTGATCGATTTCACTGTGTAGAGCCTTGAAGAATCCATTCAAGGTCGCTTAGTCCAACTTAATGAAGCCGATGTCCTTCGCGTACTGCCGGAAACACTGGCGGCACATGTTCAGCCCGTATTTCCGGATCAGACCGTGGCGGTTTGAGCAGACGCGGCAGGAGCAGGATCCCTGGCTAAACTTACGCGGGTGACTCCAGTACAGCTGCTGGTGACCCATGTTGCCTCACTGACGGCCAACGATCCAAAAGGGAGTTTCTTTGATTTTGAAGGGCAGAAAAATAACGTTTTAGGTAGACTGGTCCACCTTCTGAAAGCCTATTTATTCTACAAGATTTTGGAATAATTTTTAATTTTTTTTGTTAACTTTCTTAAATCATTTTGGGTTTTCTCTTACCTTTCTCATCTTCCCTTACTGCCAATCACCCGTCCACTGTTTCATCCCTTGCCAGGTATTTGCATTGTTTTCCTGGGAAGCTGAAAGCATTGTAGATAAGTTTCTGTACCCTAAATTTCCTCTTAAATTATTTCTATTTGCTTACTTTAACCGAAACTTGGTGTCTTAGGGGTTCTATCACTGTGATAAAACATCACAAACAAAGGCAAATTGAGGAGGAAAGGATTTGTTTCATCTTACACTTCTCTATCAGTCTCATGAGGGGAATTCAGGGCGGGAACTCAAGGCAGGAACCTGGAGGCAGGAACAGAATCCGAGACCATGGAGGAACCACTCCTTACTGGCTTGTTCCCCAGGGCTTGCTCCCCAGGGCTTGCTCAGCCTGCTTTCTGATACAACTCAGGACCACCTGCTCAGGAATGGCACCACCCACAGTGGGCTGTGTCTTCCCACATCAATCATCAATTAAGAAAATGTCCTGCCAGGTGTTGGTGACTCAGGGAGGCAGAGGCTGGCAGATCTCTGTGAGTTTGAAGCCATCCTGGACTACAGAGCGAGTTCCAGGACAGCCAGGGCTGTTACATAGAGAAACCATGTCTCCAAAAACCAAAAACCAAAAAAAAGGTCCCATAAATAGGTCAATCTGATGGGAGCATTTTCTCAATTGAGGTTCCCTCTTCTCAGATCTCTGGGTTTGTGTCAAATTGGTAAAAACCAACCAGCACTCCTGGATTTTCCCAAAGAGTTATACTTGCCCTATTGTTATGGCGCTTTTCAGATATGTAGATCTTACTAGGTAGCCTTAACTGATCTCCGATCTCAAACTTGTGAGCTCAATTTTCTTGCCTCAGTCTTCCAAGTAGGCATGTCTACAGGTGTGTGGCACAAGTATATGTAAGTTGCTTCTTTACTAATAAACATTTAGGTAGTTTTCAGCATTTTAGTTTACAAACAATATCATAGTGAGCGTCCAAATAAATGTATGTTCTTGTATATGTAAATGTGCTTATAGGATAGATTTGTGGAATTTGAACACCTGGATCAAATGTATGAACATTTAAAAACTGATAAGTAGGGATGAGAGGAGATAAAAGAGGGTGGGGAAAAGGTTAATTAGAATATATTATGTAAATTTATGAAATTGTTAAAGAACAACATTAATTAATAAAAGTATTTGATAACTACTGCCATTTTTATCTTAGATGTTTGTTTAAATGTATATTAACAAGAATACATCAGTGTTCATTTTCTTATATTTTACCAATACTGGATAATTATTTTATTATTTTACTTATTCATTCATAAGTAAAATAATAATTATTTTATTATTTTACTTATTCATTCATAAGTAAAATAATAATTATTTTATTATTTTATTAATTTATTAATTTGGGTAAGTTGTTTCACAAGGAAAGTTACTGTTTTTGTTTTTTCTCTTTACTACTTTGGCTTTCAGTCTCTTTCTTTCATCTCTCGGATTATAAATCTCTCCTTTGAGGTGTATGCCTTTTGCAATGTTTCCTTCCTCCTTCCCTGTCTTTTTTCCTTTCTTCCACTCTCTTCCTCTCCTTCCTTCCCTTTCTTTCTCTGTCCTTCCACCCTGATTTTGGTTTTTCGAGACAGGGTTTCTCTGTGTAACAGCCATGACTGTCCTCGAACTCACTCTATAGACCAGGCTGGCCTCAAATTTAGAGATCGGCCTGCCTCTGTCTCCAGAGTGCTGGGATTAAAGGCGTGCACCACTACTGCCTGGCTTTTTATTTGTTTTGTTTGAGACAGGGTTTCAGTCTGGAGCTTTGGCTATTCTGGAAGTCACTATGTAGACCAGGCTAGTCTTACACTCACAGAGATCTGCCTGCCTCTCCCTCCCAAGTGTTGGGATTAAAGGCACGTGCCTCCATCTCCTGGCCCCTCTTTTTTAAAAAATAGGGTTTCAGGCAGTCAGCTGGCCTCTAACTCAATATGTAATAGTCGCTCTTGTATTGCTGTGAAGAGGCACCATGACCAAGGCAACTCTTTTTTGTTTTGTTTTTTTGAGACAAGATTACTGTGTGTAGCTTTGGAGCCTGTCCTGGAACTTGCTTTGTGGACCAGGCTGGCCTCAAACTCACAGAGATCCACCTGCTTCTGCCTCCCGAGTGCTGGGATTAAGGCGTGCGCAACCACCGCCCAGCTCTACCAAGGCAACTCAAGAAAGAAAGAATTTAATTAGGGGCTAGTTTGCAGTTTCATAGGTTAGTCCACTATCCTTATGGCAGGAATCGTGGTGGCAAGCAGGCAGGTGCTGGGACAGTAGCTGGGAGCTACACCCTGATCCCCAAGGAGAGAAGAGAGAGAATGTGAGAGATCTGGAGAGAGAATTTGTGAGAGAATATGTGTGTGTGTGTGTGTGTGTGTGTGTGTGTGTGTGTGTGTGAGAGAGAGAGAGAGAGAGAGAGAGAGAGAGAGAGAGAGAGAGAGAGAGCACTTAAACCTGTCACGGGCATTTGCACAGCTTTTCAGGAGATACCTCCACATTGTTGAAGTAGGGTCCTTTATTGTTTCTGTTACTGCTCAGCATGCCAGGCTAGTTGACCCTCAGAGCTTCTGTCTGATTCTGTCTCTGCCTCCCACCCTGCCTTAGGAGTGCTGGGGTTACAGATTTACATCATAGCACCCAGCCTTTTATGTTGGTTCCAGGGTGGAACTCCGGTCTTCATGTTTCTGCCCCAAGTAAGTGCTTTTACCAGGGAACCATCTTCCTGACTACTGAGATGATTTTGAGCTTCTGATCCTCCTCCCTTCACTGCTCATTTTGCCCGGATCCTAGGCATGTGCTGCCCATCCAGTTCATGTGGTTCTGGAGACTGAATCCAGGGCCTTGTACGTGGCAGGCAAGTACTCTAACTGTGCCAAATTCCCAGACCTTTACAATTCTTACTGTAAACATATGTGTGAGGCCCTAGATTTGATACCTAGCACTACAAAATATTTCAATGATTTGTAAGAATTTTAAAAATATTTTCTGGTCTTACGCACTTTGTCAGATTTATGTTTTGCAGATATTTTCCCCAACTCTGTACTTACCTACTTCCTCCCTCCCTCCTCACCTCCCTTCTTCCTTCCCTCCTTTCCTTCCTTCCTTCTCTCTTTCTTTTTATTTCCTCCCTTCCTTCTTTCTGTCCTTCCTTTTTTTGAGACAGGATGTCATTATGTAGTCTTGACTGACCTGGAAGTCACTATGTAGATCAGGCTGGCCTCAAACTCAGAAATCTGCCTGCCTCTGTTTTCCAAGTGTTGGGATTAAAGATATGCACCCTATTCGTTTTTTAATGTTTTTTTTTTACATAAACTGAGCTTTAAATTTGGTAAAGTCTAATGTATTCACACATGTACATGCATGTGCATGTGTGTGTTTGTGTGGATATTTTAAGGTATGATCTGTTATGTAGCCCAGAGTCCTCCTGATCTAGCCTTGCAAATGCTAAGATTACAGAAGTATGCCCAGCAAATTTATTTTGTTATTTATTTATTGTGGATGTATGCGTTATTTACACTTTGTGGTTCCTAGTTCCTTGGATTGAACTCAAGTCATTAGACTTGGTGGCAGGTACTTTACCTGCTCAATTATCTTGCCATTTCAAATTTATTTATTTTTTTTTTTTTTCCAAGCCCTGTATGTAACAGCTCAGGAACTCACTCTGTAGACCAGGCTGGTCTTGAATTCACAGAGATCTGCCTACCTCTGCCTCCTGAGTGCTGGGTGGCATGTGCCACCACCCCTGCTCTCAAGTTTATTTTATTTTATTTTTTTTGGTTTTTCGAAACAGGGTTTCCCTGTGGATTTGGAGCCTGTCCTGGAACTAGCTCTTGTAGACCAGGCTGGTCTCGAACTCACAGAGATCCGCCTGCCTCTGCCTCCCGAGTGCTGGGATTAAAGGCCAACGCCACCACTGCCCGGCAAGTTTATCATTTTTATAATAATTGTTTCCTTTGTTTTAAAACATCTTAGTCCTCAAGTCTTAAAGATTACTTTTGGACTTTCTTCTAGAAATTGATAGGTTTGACTGTATGTATGTATGTGCACCATATATGTTCCTCGTGCCTGGTGAAATCAGAATTCTCTGGAACTGGAGTTACAAGCTGGTTGTGAACCACCAAGTTGATGCTGGGAATCAAACTCAGGTCTTCTGCAAGAACAAATGCTTTTGACCACTGAGCCTAGGCTGGCCTCGAACTTATAGAGATCTTCCTACTTCTGCCTCCTGAGTACTGGGATTCAGGCCGTGTGCCACCACTGCTTAGCTTAACAATGTTATTTAACTTCTTTGTTTGAAGTAATAAAGAAAAGTTGCAGGAATAATATGAAGAATTATCATAAATCTTTAACCTAGATTTATAAATTTAAAAAATGTGACCACGTTTGTTTTTAAATATAATTTTATCTTCATAGTTTTTCCTATAGTTTACCACTAAGTACTTTATCATGGTTTTCATAAGAACAGGGACATTTTCTTACAGTATAATGATCAAAATCAGATCTTACACTTGAATTTTTTTTTTTTTTTTAGAAACAAGGTCTTGCTCTAGCTCCGGTTGGCCTGTAACTTACTATGTAGTTCAGGGTAGCCTCAAACTCATGGTACTATTACTGCCTCAGCCTCCCAAGTGTTGTGATTACAGACACCATCACACCAAGATGTCCCAATAATATCCTTTGTAGCGTTTTTTCCAATCCAGAATTTGATATTAAATTAGATTGTTATATCACTTGGTCTACTTTAACCTAGACTACTTCTTGAGCCTTTTTTCTTTTTCAAGACAGGATTTCTCTGTGTAGCCTTGATTGTCCTGGAACTCACTCTGTAGATCAGACTGGCCTCAGAACTCAGAGATCCACTTGCTTCTGCCTCCTGAGTGCTGGGATTAAAGGCGTGTACCACCCCCACCTGGCCTCCTGGGCCTTTTTTAAAGCTTTTTTTGTGTGTGTTATTCAGATTCATGTATTCCCATGTGTATTAGTTTGTGCATACATGTGTATGTGTGTGCATGTGCGTATGGAGACCTCAGGTTGATGCTTGGCATCTTCCTGATTGCTTCCTTGATTGCTTTCTCTATGTTGAAGCACGGTTTCTCATTCAACTGACAGCTCACCAGCTAGCTGGCTTGCCTGAGATCACCTGCTTTTTTCTCTGAACTGCTGGAATCACAGATGACTCTAGTGCCTGCCTCATTTTCTTGCGTTTTCCCTAAGGATCTAGCCTTCACACTTGTGTGGCAAGTGCTTTATTCCCTGAGCTGCCTTCCCTAGCCATTTTTGTCCATCATAATATTGATACTTTCTCTTTTCTTTCTTTTTTTTTTTTTGGAGACAGGGTTTCTCTGTGTAGCCATGGCTATCCAGGGATTCACTCTGTAGACCAGTCTGGCCTTGAATTTACAGAGATCAGTCTTCCTCTGTCTCCCAGATCCTGGGATTAAAGGTGTGAGCTACCACCACCTACATTTGTTTCTGCATTAAACTTGTGTAACCCAGTGTGGCTTTGAATTTACAGAGATCAGTCTTCCTCTGTCTCCCAGATCCTGGGATTAAAGGTGTGAGCTACCACCACCTACATTTGTTTCTGCATTAAACTTGTGTAACCCAGTGTGGCTTTGAATTTACAGAGATCAGTCTGCCTTTGCCTCTTGGGTGCTGGGATTAAAGGTGTGCGCCACCACTACTAGGCTCTCTTTTCTTTTATTTAAGACAGTATCTGTAGCCTTGGCTAGCTTAAGACTCATTATATAGCCATGGATAACCTTGATCATCCTCTTCCCACCTCTTGAGTGATGATGTGCTCCAGTGTCCAGTTTATGCAGTGCTGGGGGTAGGACCCAGGGCTATATCCCCAGTCTGTGCTTGAGCACTTCATTATTTCAGGAAGCTGCCCTGGAGGCATTCTCCTCCATTTTGGGCAGCCTTTGATACTTCACATCCCTTTCTGTTTGGTTGATTTTCTCTACCCATTTGTCTTTCTCAATACTAAACATCTGTACTCTTCTTTTGGGTTTTTCTATTCTGTTCATATTTCAGTTCATTGATACCTTGCTTTGAAGATTACCATCTAGAACATAATGCACTATTTCAAGTACCTGTTCTAATCAGCAGAGAGGAGTGGCCTGATTTGTTCTAGACCCTCTGCTCATGCACACAAATATTAACCCCCCTCCCTCTCTGGCACATCAAAAGTTCTGTGGATTTAGGTCAAGCCTATAGTTAGTTAAAGTTTCTAAGATTTCAACTCTGCTATGTTTATACATTCAGTGCTTGAACATCTGTGGTTTAGGATCTTGTACAAATCTTTACTCTGATTTTTTTTAAATCTTGCTAAATTTATCTATCATTCCTGTTTATCAAATGTATTTGAATCCCAATGTCACTCAGTTGCACTATCTTGTTTTCCAGCTTATCTGTAAACTGGATTATGAAACCATTGGTGTTTTCATACAAATAGCTGTTGAAAGATGCTAAAAAGGGCAGTGTGGAGCTCAAATCTTTCCAGCCTGATTATAAACTTTCTCCCATTGAAATCAGCCCATCTGATAAGGGTAGCTGCTGTTCTACCCTCTTTTGCTGTTGAATATACTTTGAACCAGTTTCTAGTGTTTTCAATGATTCTGTGATCAAAGATAAATAGGAAGGTCTGATTTTTATAAAAGTGAGGGGAGGTGGTGGCAAGATGGTTCAATGGATAGAGAGGCTTTGCCATCAAGCCTGAAGTCCTGAGTTGGATCCCCAGAACCCACACGGTGGAAGGAGAAAACGTTTCTCCAGGTTGTTCTCTGAGTTTCACATCTATGGTGTGTATGCACCCCCACATACTCCATACGTCAAATAAATATCTAAATAAATACCCAAAAAGCGAGAGGGAGTTTATATAGCAAGTTTGAGGTCATTCTGGGCTACAGGGCACTCTGTCTAAAGGTTTATTTAGTCACATTTCTGGAGGTTTAAAGTCGAAGTGGCAGATGACAGAACATATGTGGGACAGTAAGCACAACTTGAACCAGGAAGCAAAGAGAAGAGGAGAAGACATCCTTGTTCCTTTTATAACAACTCTTTTTTAGGAACTTGCAAATCCCATGATGGACACCTGATTCCTTCAAAGTCCCATCCCACTGATCTAAGGACCTACCTTTTATGGCCCTGCCTTATAAGGCCCCACACCATTTCCCAATACTCTCATTCTGATGACCCGTCTTCCAACACATGAACCTTTTAGGAATGTTCAAGCCACATCCAAATGACAGCAAATAGGCCTGAAGATGAAGTAAAATAAAAACATAGCAGATAAAAACAGCTATCTGAAAGCATATACCCAACACACCCTGAGAGATGGTTTTATAATAAAGTCAGTATGTTTTTCAAGTTTCCATCAAAGCCCTGAGTATGGTCTCCAGAAAAAGAATGAAATGTTAAAATACAGAGAAATCCTAATTTAGCTATCTTATGGTTTAGCCATCTGAAATGGTGATCTATTAATGAAGGACGAAGGGAGATCTTTTGCAAAGAACATGAAAAGGACAGTATTTTGTTTCATTAGCTTTTTCACAGTTTATTTTTAATTAATAGGTAATATGTACGTGAATATATATAAATATTATAAAAATGCTAAAGCATGAGCCCAAGAGTAAATTCCCTTTTCCCAGTTAACTGGTTGGTTTTGAACTTACAATCCTTCTGCTAAACTTCTTGTTGGAATTACAGGTATACACATCATAAAACCTCACACTAGCAGGCTTTTAATATAATTGTATTTAGTAGAGAATGGCTACCAGGGTCATTATCTGATATTACCATATCCTTCTGGATATGAATTCCCTTTATTTTTCACTTAAAAATACTTTAAAGTGCTATTTATTGTATTTTATCTACATGAATATTTTGCCTGTGTGCTTCTATAGAAATACATCGTGTTTATGTGGTGCCCAGAAAGTCAGAAGATATTATTGAATTCTCTAGAACTCAGGATCTGGAGTTACAGATGGCTGTGGGCCACCATGTGGGTGATGGGTTTGGAACTAGGGTCCTCAGCGAAAGCAGCAAGTTTTCTTTACCACTCTCTAGCCTCCCTTTTTATACACATGTGTGCCTGAGTATGTGTATCATGCTTGTTCAGAAAGCCACAGAATTACAGATGGTTGTGAGCTGCTGTCTTAGTTAGGGCTTATAATGATATTTTATTTTTATTTTAATAAATAAAGCTTGCCTGAAGATCAGCAAAATTAAGCCACCAGAGGTCAGGCAGTGGTGGCACACACTTTTAATCCCAGGATTTGGGAGGCAGAGGCAAATGGATATTTGAATTCAAGGCCACCCTGGGCTACACAAGATCATGCAGAAACAAATCCAGGTGGTGGTACCTCACCTTTACTCCCAGTACTAGGGAGTCACACGCCTTTAATCTCAGCACTAAAGTGACTATAAAATGGGAGGAGAGAGAGGCTCTGTCTTCTTAGTCTGCAGTCACTCAGCATTGGTAGAGGTAAGACTTCTCTAGTTGCTTGGCTGATTTGCTTTTCTGGTTTTTGGGTTGAGCCCCAATATCCTTTTCATCTCTGGGTTTTTATTATTCATGCTTACAAGGGCTTCTACTGAACAGCAGTTTGTTTAGAAAAGGGTTTATTTCACCACATGACAGTCCATCATGTAAGAAGATGGGCAAGAATCTGGAGGCAGGAATCCAAGCAGAGATCACAGAGGAATGCTGCTTACTGGATTGCTCCTGTGACTTGTTCCTCTGCTCAGCTTGCTTTTTAAAATACACACCATGACCACCTGCCAGGAGGTGGCACCACCCATAATGATCTGGGCTCTCTTGCATCAACCATTAAGCCAGGCAGTGGTGGCACACACATTTAATCCCAGTACTTGGGAGGCAGAGGCAGGTCTGGATTTCTGAGTTTGAGACTACATAAAAAGTTCTAGGACAGTGAAACCCTATCTCAAAAAACAAAACGAAACAAAAAGAAAAGTGCTCTACAGACTCGCCTACAGACCAATCAATCTGGTGAGAATATTTTCTCAAGTGAAGTGTGAAGTCCCTCGTCCCAGATGACTCTAGCTTGTGCTCAATTGACATAAAGCTAGCCAGTACAATTGACTATTTTTCAACCTGACACAAATACATCACTATTCAGCTAGAACCAAACCTTTCTTGTACATCCCCAAGATTTCGTATTAGTATCAGCATCACAATAGAAAGCATTCCAACTCTTAAAAGTCCCACAGTTTTTAAAAATTCAAACATGTTAAAAGTTCAGTCTCTGTTCATTCTCTTTAAAACATCTAAAGCCTCTTTCTATATCTCTCTAAAATATTCCAAAATCTCTGGAAAATTTCAACATCAAAAATCCCAAAGTCTCTTAACTGTGGGTTCCTATAAAATAAAAGAGGTTATACACTTTCTTATTCCAACATCAAAGAGTAAGGACATAGTCACAATCAAATCAAAGCAAAACCAAAATTTAACATACAAAGTTCTGTTCTTGACATCTGGGTCCCATTCACAATCTTCTGGGCTCCTCAAAAGGGTCTGTGCTACTTCTCCAACTCCTCAGTTTGTCTGCTAGTGTCAAGCCTGCTCCATCCATGCTGTTGCTGTCCTTGGTGGTCATCCCGTGATCCTAGCATCTCTAAAATGCTGGGGTTTCTTCTGTAACTGGGATGCACCTTCACAAATAGCCTCTCCCAGACTCTCTTCAGGGACTCTGACCTTACCACACTACACCAAGCCTCAACTTCTCTCTATGACCCCTTCAATCCCGGGGTTTCTACTGCAACAGAGGCTTACCTTCACCAATGGCCTCTTCTGTCCTCTCCATACCAAGACTCAGCTGCTCTCCATGACCCCTTCCTGCTTTCAAAACCAGTACCACCTGGGTGATACTTACACATTAATGACCATTTTCAGCTGCCAGCATGAAGTGCAGGTTTCACCTGCTCTGAACCACAGCTTTTGTGCACTGACCCTGAGGAGATACTTCCAGAAGATTTCATCTCAATGCTGCTGCTCTCTTCTTACTCCTCACTAACTTCTTACCTCCAGCTGACCTCCATTAGTCATCCCAGCAAAGCAAAGGCTTCACTTAGTGGTTCCTTTTTTAAAACTTTGTTTTATTTTGTTTTTTATTATTCATCATTCTAAATTTATTTTACATACCAGCCACAGTTTCCCCTCCTTCCTATTCTACTATTACTTTCCCCAAGTCCCTTCTACTCTCACCCCCATCCATTCCTCTGTCTCCATTCAGAAGGGTTAAGTCCTCCCATGGGAATTAGCAAGCATGGCATATCAACTTGAGGCAGGGCCAAGCTCCTCCCCCCAGCATCAAGGCTGAACAAGGCATCCCATCACAGGGAATGGGTTTCAGATAGCTAGCTCATGTATCAGGGACAGGTCCTGGTCCCACTGCTAGGGCTCCCACAAAAGACCAAACTACACAACTGTTACCCAGATGCAGAGGGCTTAGTTCAGTCTTACGCTGGCTCCCTAGCTGTTGGTTCAGAGTCTGAGTTACACTCAAACTCAGGTCAGCTGTCTCTGTGGGTTTCCCCATAGTGATCTTGACCTCCTTTTGCTCATAAAATCCCTCCTCTTCCAGAGCTTGGTTCAGTGCTTGGCTGTGGATCTCTGCATCTACTTCCATCAGGTACTGGATCTATGCTCTATGGTGACAATTAGGGTAGTCACCAATCTGATTACAGGGAAGGTCAGTTCAGGCACCTTCTCCACTATTGCTAGGAGTGTTAGCTTGGGTCATCTTTGTGGGTTCCTGGGAGTTTTCCTGGCACCAGGTTTCTTCTTAAACCCATAATAGCCGCCTCTATCAAGATATCTTACATTAATCTCTCCCTCCATCCTGCCCCCAACTCGACCATCCTGATCCCTCGTTTCCATTCCTCATCCCCTCCTTCTACCCTTCACTCCAGTTTCCCCAGGACATCTCATGTATTTCCTCGTTTTTATGTGCATCGGTGTTTTTGCCTGCATGTATGAGGATACCAGATCCCCTGTAACTGGAGTTAGACAGTTATAAACTGCCATGTGGGTGTTGGGAATTGAACCCGGGTCCTCTGGAAGAACAGTCAGTGCTCTTAACTGCTGAGCCATCTCTCCAGCCCCTGCTTAGTGGTTCTTAATTCAAAAGATCACACATATGGCCCCTATAGAATAATTTCCCTCTGAAACATCACATGCCAGGCTGCCATTGCATTTCTCTGGGCATTCTTATCTTCTAAGCTCACAAAGAACCATCTATTAAGCTCTGAGCACATCATGGCTTTGCCAGCCCAGAGTTCAAATGCCACCACAACCGCATCCAAAACATTTGGTCACAGCAACACCCCATAACCTGGTACCAATTTCTGTCTTAGGGTTCCTATTTCCGTGATAAAACACCATTACCAAAAACAACTTGGAAGGGTTTAACTCAACTTATAGCTGTAGTTCATCACAAAGGGAAGTTAGGGCAGGACCTTGCTTAACTTGCCTTTCTATGAAACCCAGGACCACCTGCCTAGGGGCAGCACTGCCTATAATGGACTGGGCCCTTCCACATCAATTATTGATCAAGAAAATGCCCCACAGGTTTACCTACAGGCCAATTCTGGTGGGGATATTTTCTCAATTGAGGTTATCTCTTTTTAATTCACTCTGGTTTGTGTCAAACTGACATAAAAGTACCCAGCACAGTTGCCGTGTGGGTACTGGGAACCAAACCCAGGTCCTCAACAAGAGCAACCACTGAGCAATCTCTCCAACCCTGTCTTTATTTGAAAAATATGTTTACAAACCAACATTTTCATGTGTACTTTGTCTTGCCAAGTGTGCCTGCTTGTCTCAAGTGATTGCTATGTATATATGACCTGGCACCAGTCCTAGATATCTTTGTTTCCTTTTATATTCCAATACATTGGCATATAGTTCAGCTAATTATATGTCAATTAGAGATTGGCTAGCTTGGCTCACTGATCATCATACTCTCAACTGCTGTGTTGCCACAAATATACCCTTTACTTTGTTTTTCTATAGCTGAAAGCTACTGGGATCACAGGTGTAAGCCATTCGCGCCTGGCTCTACATAGTTCTTTAAGTGGCTTACAGGGTCCTTGCTCTCTCACACCACTATCAAATTATGTACCTCAAGTTTCCCTTCTTAGAGTATGCTTTGCTCTTTTTGTGTAATCCAAACTTTTACACATGCTATTCAATGTCTGGTTTTACCACTTATGTTGTGACTTAGCAGTGAGTACAGCTTTATGACAACTTAATCCTCCCATTTAAAAATCCCTCACCGTGTCTTTCCTACTGGTTATCATCCCTTAGTCATCGTTATTCGAATCATTTATTACATAAGGTGCTCCCAAATGGTGCTCCTTCTAGTTCTAGTCCTCCTTCTGCATCTATTAACTGAAATATTTTTGTAAAGGATTTTCTGTTACTGGCCCAGCTTATTGGTTTGCCTAAAATAACAGTGTGTACATCAATGTCAGGGTAAATGCTGAATTCTTTCGTGATTATGTCTCAAAGTTTATTTAAATTTGTAATTCAGAGCTTTGGACAAATTTATCAGAGAAACCACTTATAAGTAGTGGCTATGCCTGCAGACAAAAAGCTTTCTTAATCCCACAGGTTAAATGAAACATTACACATAAGTTATAAAAATCAAAAGTATTTTGTAATATTAGTTATTAAACAGAAGAAGACTGCGTTTTAAAGTTTAACTTGAGTGCTAGCACTTGAGAGAAAAGCAGCCTTAATTAGAGAAAGAAGTGGATGGATACTTAGGGTGATTTGAAGTGATCTGCTGAGTATCTTTAAGGGCTTCAGGGTTTGACAGCACTGTTCTTATGTCTAATTCCACTACAAATTTAAGCTATTTTCAGTTCTTTGGTATGTGCTATTGCCAGCACTTTTTATATTCAGCAGCTGGGCCCATGATTAGGATAATCTTTGGCTCACAAATGGAGAGAGGCACATTTCCCAATATAAATGAAAGAAGTGGCTGTGGGCGAGTGAAGTGAAATCAGCTGAGCCAAGGTATAGCAGACAAGAAGGAATAAAAATGTTCTCACTCGGACATTAGGTATGAGGGGGGACTAGGATTGGAGCTAGCATGACGAAATCAACTTAGACCTAGTGTTGACCCTGTACTTAACTGATCCATATACTGACCACTTCTTTGAAATTCATGTCATAAACTAGTGACTGGGGTCTGTAGGAAACAGGATAGTGAGAGTTGTGGAAAACTAGATGTTAAGTTTTGAGGAGTCCTAGTAACGAGGCCCTGGGCACAGGAGTTGCAATGTGGACAGACTTTGAGCTATAGATATGAATCAAGAGTCTCTATAAAATCAAAATAGATGGAATATTGGAGATCAAGAAAGGCTTACTAAACAGAGCATGTTGAAGTCTAAATGATAAACCTGAAAACAATTGCTAGACCAAAAGTGTATGGTAGAGCTGGTGTGGGTAGTGCACACCTTTAATCCCAGCACTCAGGAGGCAGGGGCAGGCGGATCTCTGTGAGAAGTGTATATCAAAGACAACTATAGAGGCATGTAGGTATAAAATAGGAGGTTAGTGCTGGAATCTAGGGAGTGGAAGAATTTGTAGGACAGTTTATAGTTTGGGAAATTTCTTTATGGATCTTGGGGAACCATTTGAACTTTTTTTTGTTTTTGTTTTTCAAGACCGGGTTTCTCAGTAGCTATGGAGCCAGCCCTGGCCCTTGCTCTATAGACCAAGTCGGCCTCAAACTCACAGACTCTGCTTGCCTCTGTCTCCCAAGGGCTGGGATTAAAGGCTTGCACTACCACCACCACCCAGCGCAATGCAATCAGGCTGGCCTCGAACTCACAGAGATCAGACTGCCTCTGCCTCCCAAGTGCTAGGATTAAAGGTGTGCGCCACCACTGCCCAGGCCCATTTGAAGAACTTTTATGCTTGCAAGTTATGTAACTACATTTGTATAATATACTTTAAACATTTCTCAATACTTTATATAAATAAAGACAATATTATAATGAACCCCTATCGATTCATTAATCACATTCAATAATTATAAAAAGTTTGGCAGTTTTATTTCAGCTATTCCCCTTCCCTTTCCTTCCTTCCCTCCACTTCCCTTCCTATCCCCTCCTCTCTACTCCCCTCCCTCTTTCATTCTTCCCTCTTGCCTCAGCCTGCCAAGTGCTGAGATTATAGTTGTGTGCCACCATGCCCACCGCATTCTTTCATTTTAGAAAATATTTGCTAAAATTTCTTTTTTCTTTTTTTTGAAATGGCCTCATGCCCAGGCTGGCCTTAAACTCAGTAACTAGATAAGGATGACCTTGAGCTCTTGATCCTCCTGCCTCCTTCTTCCTAGTGGCAGGACTGGCATCCATGCCATCAAGCCCAGCTTGTTGAAGTGTCTTCAAAAGAATTCTAGACTTCATGCTGTTTTTTTTTTTACCTCTGAATAGTCGGTAAGTATGCCTAAGATGTGCAGACCCTCTGTCACAATGCTGTCTTTTTTTTTTTTTGAGACAGGGTTTCTCTGTAGCTTTTGGAGCCTGCGCTGGAACTAGCTCTTGTAGACCAGGCTGGCCTCCAACTCATAAAGATCTGCCTGCCTCTGCCTCCCGAGTGCTGGGATTAAAGGCGTGCGCCACCACCGCCTGGCTGAAATATTTATTTATTTGTATTTTATGTACATTGGTGTTTTGCAATGAGTGTTGGGTCCCAGGATTACAGACAGTTGTAAGCTTCCATGTGGGTGCTGGGAATTGAACCCAGGTCCTCTGGAAGAACAGGCAGTGCTCTTAACTACTGAGCCATCTCTCCAGCCCTCACAATGCTGTCTTAAAAAATTAATTCTGGGGCTGGAAGATACCCAGTCATAACGTGCTTGCTGCATGTGGTGGTTAATTTGATTGTCAACTTGGTTAGATTTATAATCACCATGGAAACAGTATTTGGGTGTGTCTGTGAGATTGACTAGATTAGGTTAGTGAGGTAGGAGGACCCACCTGAAATATGGGATGGACCATTCCATCAGCTGCGGTCCTCTTCAGACTAGAACAGAGGAAGTTAGCTGAAAATAAGCACATGTCACTCTCTGCTTCTCAGTTGTGGATGAAGTGTAACTAGTTCCACCCTTCTGTCACCGTACTTTTCCTGCAGTGACAGACTGCTGTAATCTTTGGGATCATGAGCCAAAATAAACCCTTACTCCCTTAAAGTTTATTTTGTCAGATATTTGGTCATAGCAATGAGACAAGCAACTATTATATTGGGCAAGCTTGGAGACCCAAATTTGATTCTGAGCACCCACATTAAAAGCTGGAAGTGGAGCCCATGAGATGGGTCAGAGAGCAAGAGCACTTGCCACAAAATCCTGAAGATTTGAGCTAAATCCATGGAACTTGTGGGTTTTAAAATGTATTATTATTATAGTTTCTTGAGACAGGGTTTTTCTGTGTAACCAACCTGTGACTGTCCTGTACCTCGCTCTGTAGACCAGGCTGGTCTCAAACTCACAGAGATCCACCTGCCCCTGCTCTCCAAGAGCTGGAATTATAAGTGTACACCACCATTGTCCGGTTTGTTTTGTTTGTTTTTTTATTTTATTTTATTTTATTTTATTTTATTTTATTTTATTTTGGTTTTTTGAGACAGGGTTTCTCTGTGGCTTTGGAGCCTGCGCTGGAACTAGCTCTTGTAGACCAGGCTGGTCTCGAACTCACAAAGATCCACCTG
>JAQHUG010000094.1:6589281-6602937 GCA_028555095.1 Dicrostonyx torquatus | reverse complement strand
GCCTGCCTCTGCCTCCCGAGTGCTGGGATTAAAGGCGTGTGCCACCACCGCCCGGCATACACAATCAGATCTTTGTTCAGCACTAAATTGTGAATTCCTTATGGACAGTGGCCATATGTTATGCGGTAAATAATGGGCACAGTTGGTATTCTCAGAATGCACACAGAAATGTATCTCAAATCCATTTCCTTCTGTCTCCACTGTCGCCACTGTAATTTAAGCTATTCATCTCTTGCCTGGTTGATTACTGTAGCTCACCCTTCCTGGTTCTGCCTTTACCTTTCCAATCCTTTGTTTTTCTGCAGTGGATATAGTCATCTTTCAGAAGGGTACGAACTGCTGCTTGGAGTTACTATGGAATAAGTAATAAGGACTGAATTACTCTTTGACTTTTAACTCTAAACCTGGACAAAATACATGAAGCCATAATTCAGGGAAGGGGAACCTCGCTAAGGTCTACCATTTTTGATTTGAAAGACAGGTTTCAGAATTCATTTCAGGTAAGTTTGATGGCTAGAAATTGAAGGGGAGATCAAATATGCCTTCCTGAGATCTACAGTATTCAGCAGGGAGTGTCTCAACACATGGGGTAATAATAACACAAGAGCAGGGAATGAACCAGAACGAAGCAGAGCTGAGAGTGGAATGCACAGTAGTTTCAGTACTTAGAAGGGTGTCGCCTTAAGAGTGGGGACAAATTTGCTCTAGGCCAAAGATTGCTCTGGCCGTGTTTAACAAAACTTAAAAGCAAGTTCAGAAGAAACTGTTTCTAAGGAACCTAACTGCATCTCAGAACCAACCTTAAATATATGTAAAGAAAAATCAGCACCCAAAACCATAAAATTTACTGTTTGACATCCAGTAACAAATTATTAGGTATGCAAAGCAAGGGAATGTTTCCATAATTATAAGTCAAGTGAATTAATAAATTACCCAGGAAGAAAATTCATGATGGAATCAGCTGACCATAACATTGAACTAATTATGAATGTGTTCCATGTGTTAATAAGGAACCTGGAGATGTGATCATGAGATCATACTGAGGAGAGACATGGAGGATATAAAATATAAATTAGTATAAATCAGACTTCTAAAAGGACATAGTGGTACACACCTGTAGAAGCAGAAGGGCTAGCCTTGGCTAAATGAGTTCAAGGTCGCTGTGAACCATAAGAAATCCTGTGTCAAAATATCAAAACCTGCCTGGTGGTGGTGGAGAACACCTTTAATCCCAGCATGTGGGATGCAGAGGCAGGCGGATCTCTATGAGTTTGAGACCAGCCTGGTCTGCAGTGCTAGTTCCAGGACAGGCACCAAAGCTACAGAGAAACCCTGTCTCAAAAAAAAATCAAAACCAAACCAAACAATCAAAAACCAATTTCTAGAGATAGTGAGTACTGTGTCTGAGGAAAGTGATATACTTAGTGGGGTTAGCAGATTACATGCTACTGAAATAAAGATGAAGAACTTGAAGGCAAGGAAATAGAAAACTATAGGATCAGGAGAAGGCTCCTTAGATAAAGGTACTTGGTGTTCAAGTTTGGTGAACTGATGTTGAAACTGGGAGCCCATGTCTAGGGAGCTCTACAAAGTGGTCCTCTAAGCTCCACTTGTGTTGCTATGGCATGTGCCTTCTCTTTCCCACACCATACCTAGTGCAAACACTACAAAGAAAAGCAGCTCTGAGCTTCTACGGCAGGTACAGTGAGTAATATGGCTGCCATAGAGGATAACCAGTCAGTCAGTGTGCTGGACTGGGAAATGTCCAAGAGGCTTGACTTTTTAAACAGTTATAGATAAAAATCATAAGAAAAATTAACAATAAGAAGTTGGTGACTAGCCGGGCAGTGGTGGCATATGCTTTTAATGCCAACACTGGGCAGGGAGGTGGGGGTGGGCGGCAGAGGCAGGTGGATCTCTGTGAGTTCGAGGCCAGTGTGATCTACGAAGTGAGTTTGAGGACAGCCAGAACTGTTATATAGAAAAACCCTTGTCTCACAAACCAAAAAAAAAAAAAAAAGAAGTTGGTGAGTTTATGGAGCAGTTTTATTGGACTGGTCTGTGTGCTGGAGAGGAAGGTGGAAAGCCGCTGAAAAGAGGAAACTGATGGCCTAGACTGTGTTAAATACTTTTTCTGTGCCGGGTTTCATGCTCAGGACCTCTGCTCGCTCTATCCTAGACTATGTTCACCATTATACACAAAGTCAAAAGGTCAAACTTATGAAAAATACTTTAGATTTTTCAGAGAAGTTTTGGTTTTCAAAATTACTGATAAAGACTTTGGGGTCCTGCACAACTAACTGAGAAAGCAATTTGACACCTACTGGGACAAAAGTTGACTATGTCTTCACCCTCTCAACAACTAATTCCATTCCTAATGCCAAAGAACCCATAGAAGAGTGTTCATGACAATACCGTTCTGCCAGGGAGAAACTAAAAACACTAATGTTCTATTCTTTAGACGGTGAACAAATTATGACATATTCAAATGAAGAAAGTTAGTATCACCTGAACTACAGCTGTATATATAATCATGAAATGTCTAGTGTGGTGTGGCACACCTTTAGACCCAGCAGGCAGATCTCTATTAATATCAGCTTGGTCTACATAGGGAGCTCCAGGCTAGCTGGGGCTACACAGTGAGTGATACCTTGTCTCAAAAAAAAAGCCAATAAACAAATTACAACATGATCTATTTATTATGATTCTACAGAATAGAGCTGAAACCACCTCCAAATCTAGCCACAGAAAACATTCATTTGCTCAATATTCTGCAGATAATTTTAAGTAGACCCATCGGAGCATTTCTGTTGCCTTGCCCAGGCTTCCTCATGCCATGGCAGTCAGATGGAGGCCGAAAGATTTAATAGAACCTTGTTTGTATGTATGAACCTGTTACTACGATGGGACATTTTAAAAGGGCAAGCCCTGACAAGTGCTTTTCCAGCCTAAGCATGCTTTACATTTGCAGACATCTCATTGGCCGAAGCAAATCACATGACCAGCTCCAGAGCTGGCAAGGAACTAGACTACCCAAAAGTATGGATTCAAAGACTTGTAATTCATTGGAACCCTCCCATCTCTCCTATAACTACATATTGTTTTAGACATATGTACTACAACTGAAGTTTAAACACAGAACATGTGCACATGTGCTTAAATAAGTACGAAAGCCTGAGAGTGGTACTCTCTGGGGAGGGAGAGAAGAGGACCAGAAAGGATAAGTTCATAGAGCCTTGCATGTGCTAGGCAAGCATTTTATCTTTGAAGTGTATCTACAGTCTCAATTTTGTTTTAATTTAAATAAAAATATCAGCAAGGGACTGAAGAGATGGCTCAGTGATTAAGAGCACTGGTTACTCTTCCAGAGAACCCTGTGTTCAATTCCCAGCACTCACATGACAGCTCACAACTGTTGGTAACATCAGCTCCAGGGGATCTGGAGGCCCCTTTGGTGGCCATTATGCACACACATAGTGCACACACATATCATATATAGTTCAGGCAAAGAATCCATACACATGAAATAAAAATTAAAAAAAAAAAAAAACAAGAATGAGGCCGGGTGGTGGTGGCGCACGCCTTTAATCCCAGCACTTGGGAGGCAGAGGCTGGTGGATCTCTGTGAGTTCGAGACCAGCCTGGGCTACAAGAGCTAGTTCTGGGATAGGCTCCAAAGCTACAGAGAAACCCTGTCTCGAAAAAAAAAAAAAAAAAAAAAACAAGAATGAAGGGGAAACTGTGGTCAGTATGTAAAATAAATGAAAAATAGTTAATAAAATAAAAAAGGAATAAAATTTGGTAAACTTAGTATTGGAGCTGTATGCACATAACTTTTATTATATTCTTTGCTATCCTTTTTGTTCATAAACTATTTCCAACTTCTGAAACAATCGGGAGCTATGAAAATACAAATTAACCTTTGAAGAAGTTTGGTAAAAAGAAAGGTTGCTAGGAAAAGCAGGCAGCGCCTAGACAAGAGGGCGGGGTTGATAGAGCACTAGTTTTTAAAAGATGGGCAAAGGCTTGAGAGCATAAATAGGTTGAAGAGGAGGGGTTAGCAAGCTAGGTTGCTGAAGTTAATCTAAGAAGCAAAGCTCTAAAGAAAAGACCCCAGCCCATTCTGATGATCCCTTCATATGAACTCGGTACCTATAGGTGGATGAATATTGAAAGGATACAGCTAGCAGAGGAAAAAAGTAAGGCAGCAAGCAAACATACTGGCAGAGAATGGTTTTAGAATTCATTTCTATGATGACCATTTATAAACCAAATGCATTAGGATACAAACATTAGTAAGACTTTTTTCAATTACTGTGTCTTGCAATGTAGTGGGGGTTGATATCATATAAGCAGAAACAGTACATTTTCTGCTGCAAATGTAACTCAGTGGTAGAGTATTTGCTTAGCACACACAAGGCCCTGATTTTGATTCCTAGCATCAAAAAAATTGGGGGTGGGAGTGGGGGTATATTATATCCTAGTGTGGTAACTCATCACAAGGAAGTGACCAGAGTGCTATGGGCTTTGGAAAGCAGAGCAGTCAACTGCAGATAGTGCACTTTGCCTGTGGCACAATGGCTAAAGGTTCAAGTTTTCAAGATAGCTTTAAAAATCCTCCCACTTACTAGATGGAAACTTAATTAGCCTCCTCACACTCTGGCTCCATTTCTAAAATGGCCACCACGATGGTAATTACCTCACAGTACTGGTTGAAGATTAAATAAGTTAATGAGCGTAACTTACTTAGAAAAGACTGTTTGACTGGTCTACAAGAGCTAGTTCCAGGACAGACTCCAAAGCTGCAGAGAAACCCTGTCTCGAAAAACCAAAAAAAAAAAAAAAAAAAAAAAGAAAAGACTGTTTGATGACAGCTAGTTTGTCAAGAAGGCACATATTAAAGAATGAGTGAAAAATAGGGAGAAGGTCATTCTAAGAGGCGGGGGTGCAGGATGTGAAGACAGGGAAGCATAGAAGAGTGTGGAGTGTTTGGGCATTGGTCAGGAAGTTGGGCTTCAGGGACCGATAGCCGTTATGTTTGAAGCTCACAGACGTGGCTGGATCCTAACATGCTAAATCAAGGAGTCTGTTTTCTGGCGGGTACCGAGAATTCAAAAGGGTGGGTTTGGTTTTGTAATAAGTAAATCAAAGATAATTTTGGAAGCAGTTGTGGAAGTTGCCTGGGAGAAGATTGATGGGTAGGACTGCTAGTTAGCAGGTGTTGTCCAAGCTCAGAGCTTCAACCAGAGCACAGGGCAGGCTTGACAGAATGGTGCGGGTTCCAATTAGGGCAGTATGCTGATTTGTTGCATGTACAATGTTATAAAGACAGGGTAGTTGAGGCAAAACCACAACCTAGCTTGAAAAAAAAATAATGCAATTAGAAATCTAATGGATTGTGGAGAGAAGACGAAGCTGATCTCAGATTGGTGAAGCTTGAGCTACCTTTGTACCCTGTAGGTCAAGATGCTTAATAGTTATTTGGAAATGTCTGGAAGTGAAGCAAGCGTTTGGGGCTGTTATTAAACATTTTGCAATTCATCAGTGTTAGATGACAGTTGAAGCTGTGTAAGCAGTTGAACTTTGTCCCATGTGCTTGGAGAAGATAAGAAAGTCTAGGGCATAATCTTGGCAAATCCCAATGAGTAAGAATTGAGCAGAGACATTCAGACTGGGAGAGAAAGGTAAGGTAGGAGAATGAGGAGACAGTAAGAAGTTTTGGGAAACAGGATCAACACAGTTGCCTTAAACTCTATAAATGTGGGATGGTGAGTTCAGCCCTAGGAAGTCTGTGCCTTCCTTCCTTCCTTCCTGTCTGTCCTTTTCTTCTCTGTCTCTCTCTGAATTTTTTAGACAAGGCCTCACAATGTAATTCAGGCCAGACTAGAACTCACTCTTATAGCCCAGCTTGACCTAGAACTTAAAACGATCCTCCAGTCCTCGTCTACCAAGTGCTAAGATTGCAGGTGTGTGTGCCACCACGTCCGGCTTGTATTATAGTTTGATAACATTCTCACAGAAGTCAGACTGCAGTGAAGTGACTCAATGGAAAAGGGAGAAGGACAAATGGTAGAGAAAGGCCCGTGAGTACAGACCAATCACTCCAGGCACCTGAGTCTGAGGAAAGGATGGGAAAGAAGAGCAGCCTGAAGTGAGATAGCATGCAAATCCCACTTTAAGTTTCAAATGGGAAGAGGTGAAGTATGTCTGTAGGTAGGGAGAAAGGTGTGGAAGACCCAAGAGAAAAGGGATGATTGCTGGAATCCAAGTGCAGGAAGACGATTCCTCATGGATTCTTCTGGAGATCACCATGAGTAAATTGCCTTAGATTGCTGAGAATGGAATGGAACCAGGAAGTAGGCAAAAGGGAAGGAGATACAAAGGAATAAGTCTGTGCTCCCATTCATGCTAGAGAATAGTTCCAGTACACTACGAAGAGCTCTTCCTTAAGTCCTAAAAGATGTTCACTTCCATGCCTAGTGAAAAATGCAGCTATGCTATGTACCATTAGAAACAACCATTTTTGAATTTTAACTATTTAGATTTGTCCTGTTGTAATAGTTATCACATTTGTTTTACAAAAATTTGGGAACATAACAGAAAAGAATCCAGGTTTAGTGGGCATATCTGTAATCCCAGCAATTGGGAGGCAAAGACGGGTGGGATGGGTTTCAGACAGTCCTGGCACAAAAGAAAAGAAAGAGGGGAGGCCAGGGAGACAGAAAGACTGCTATCCGTTTCCTAAGTCGAGGTTTTAACAGCATTTGTTCGGTGGTCCCAACAGTAGATTTATCACTGCTATCATTTACCATGGGACACCCCAAGAAGTCTCACACTTTCATTTTCCATCTCCCTAGGTTTGAAAGCATAGCCACAGCTATCTGTTTCAAGGATTTAATTTTTGTCTTCTTGCTGCTCTGTATGAGTGCCTAATACTTTTTGCTGGGAACTGTTTAATGAGCAGCATGGAGCTTTGCTTGGTGCACTAATGAGAATGGCAGGAAGCTAAGAACTTGGAAAAAGAACCGTTTACTGACATTTTAATATCAACTGTCAGCTAAGAGCTGAGATTAACTATCTGTAGAAGTAATTTTATTCTTTGCTTGTTTTGTTTTTTGTTTTTTGTTTGCTTTTTGAGACAGGATTTCTTTCTTTTTTTTTTTTTTTTTTTTTTTTTTGGTTTTTCGAGACAGGGTTTCTCTGTAGTTTTGGAGCCTGTCCTGGAACTAGCTCTTGTAGACCAGGCTGGTCACGAACTCACAAAGATATACCTGCCTCTGCCTCCCGAGTGCTGGGATTAAAGGCGTGCGCCACCACCGGCGAGACAGGATTTCTCTGTGTGGTCCTTGCTGTCCTGTCCTGGAACTCAGTCTATAGATTGGGCTGGCCTCAAACTTAGAGATCTTCCTGCCTCTACCCCACTAGTACTGGAACTAAAAGTATGCACTACCACCACCCAGCTATGTAGAAGTGATTTTTAGAGTATATATTTGGCTAATGTCCTTTTTTTGACAATTTTATACGTGTACATAATGCATCCTATTACACTCCTAGCTCCCTCCTGCCCTGTCATTATGCCCCACCCCTTGCATTCCATCTGTCCCTTTCCAAGAATCACGACTTTTTGTTTTGTCTTATGACGACCTATTTAATTTAATTTAACCAGGGCCATCTTTGACCATTGCACTGGGGCTGTACTTCAGCGGGGTGAATTCATCATTGGGTACACAACTGAAGGCCACACTTCCTTCTCCCTGACTCTGTTGTTAGAAAATAGCTCAACAGTGAGGGGGTAGGGAGTGATTTTTAATTATAATTGGAAAACAAGCTAAACTAGAACTTTAGACTTAGAGATGTTGCGGTTTACAAAGACATTTATTTATGAACCAGGCATGGTGGCATGGGCCTTTAATTCCAGCATAGTCAGGTGGATCTCTGTGAGTTCAAAGCCAGTCTGGTTTATACAGTCAGTTCTAGGCCAGCCAAGGGTACATAGTAAAACCTTGTCTCAAAAAAAATCCCATATTTATTTATTTATCTGTAGGTTTATTTTCATTTTCCATGTATAAGTGTTTGGCTTGCACATATGTATGTGTACCATGTACA
Source organism: Dicrostonyx torquatus (assembly GCA_028555095.1). Lineage (NCBI taxonomy): Eukaryota > Metazoa > Chordata > Mammalia > Rodentia > Cricetidae > Dicrostonyx > Dicrostonyx torquatus. Next base: position 6,594,831 of record JAQHUG010000094.1, on the reverse strand, counting down.
TGCCTTGTGCCTGTAGAGACTAGAAGGTGTTGGGTTCCCTGGAACTGGAGTTACAGACAGTTGTGAGCTGCTGTGTTGTGGTGGATTTGAACCCAGGTCTTCAGCAAGAGCAACAATTACTCTTAACTACTGAGCCATCCCTCTGACTCCCAGACCTATATTTTGTTGATTGATTGATTGTGTGGGGGGAAGGGTTCAGGTGCCATGATGCCTATGTAGCAACTGAAGGACAATTCCTGGGAGTTGGTTCTCTCCCTATGCCATATTGGCTTTAGGGATCAAACTCAAGTTCTTAGGCTTCCAGCAAGTTCCCTGACCCTACTGAGCCATCTCAACAGCCCCTGTCGATTTACTTTGATACAGTCTCACTGAGTATAGTACAGGCTGGTCTGAAACTCATAGTCCTCCTGCCTCAACTTTTATATTACAAGAATATGATACCACCCCTGTGTATTACAAAAAAAGTGTATAGGAATAATTTCATGTCAGTATATATAGGAATTCCCTCAATTTTTGTGATAATATGACTTTGACAAATTTCTCAACTTTATGGTTCTTTTGGTAAGGATATGCAAATGAGGTGTGTCCTTTGAACAGATTCCTATGTGTGCAGTTCAGGGGCATTGAAGCCCTCTCCGTTGTGGTACAGTCCGGAATCACTCTCTCTAGAACTTGTTCACTAGTCTTTCTGAACTTTACAGCTGCTTCTTCATTAGCTCAGGCGTCAGAGCAGACACCTGCAGGGCCTTTTCTAGCCATTCAGTGGTAACTTCCCGTCTCTTCTCAGCTGCAGAAAGTACTGCACTACTTTGTGGGGATAAATTGGACTGTTTTGGTTACTCATTTAAGCGGAATCATACAACATTTATTCTTTGTTCTGGGTTATGTATTTGGTTTGCTTCATTTAGTTCAGTATCTTCGATGTTTATTTATACTGTACTAGAGTTCCTTCCTCCTTTCCGTCTGTTTCTCTCCCTGCTCCTCCTCTCCCCTCTATCCACCCCTTCCTGCCTCCCCTCTTACCTTCCCAGTGCTAACCTAGTGATGGTCTCATTCAGAGCCTCCTATATCCTAGCGAGCAGTCTACACCAAGCCAACCTAATCATTAAAGAAAAGGCTTTAAAAAAGTATGTGAGAAGGTTCAGCCCGCGAAGGTGCTTGCAGCCAAGCCTAACCCTGAGTTTGATCCCTGGTACCCACGTGATGGAAAGAGAGAACTGACTCTCATAAATTGTCCTCCGCCTGCCACATGTGCACTGTGGGTCATACATAGTCCCCCTCCACAAATAAATAGATAAACGTAAAACAAATTAAGAAAATAATTCAAAGCCATATGTCATTCAACCGTAGGTGTGCCTCTTTTATTGTCTTATTGGGTTTCTTTCTACTGCTGTGATAAACACCGGACCTAAAGCAGTTTGGAGATGAAAGGGTTCATTTGTTTTATGGATCCTGATCACAGTCCATCGCTGAGGGAAGCCAAGGCAAGAACTTGAGCCTGGCATGAAACTACAGACAGGAGCTGAAGTAGAGACCATGGAAGAACGATGCTGACTAGCTTAGTCAACCTTTCTTTAACACCCAGGACCACCTACCCAGGGGTGGCACTGCCCACAGTGGGCTGGGCCCTCCCACACCCATCATTAATCAAGAAAAGTGCCCTACAGGCTTGCCTAGAGGCCAAACTAATGAAGGCATTTTTTTTTCTTTTTTTCTCTCAATTGAAGTTCCTCTTCCCAGATGACCCTAGCTTGTGTCAAGTCGACAAGAACTAACCAGGACATTTATTCTAGCCATTCATTGTCAAGGACATCTGAGCTCCTCTCGCCTTTTGATTGCTGTGAACAATGCTGCTGTGAAGACGGTGTCCTAATATCTGTTTTCATCTCGGGTATATGTTCAGGGGTGAAATTGCTACAGTAATTCTGTGGGATTGTTTTCAGAACCACACACTAATTTTCACAGAACTGTACCATTTTACCTTCTTGCCAGCAGTGGACAAAGTCTCTAATTTTGAAACATACCTGCCAATGCTTATTATATTTTGTTTTTTAAAATAGCTTATTGGATATGAAGTGGTTTTGAATTTGCACTTCTCTAATAATTGTCAATGGGTGGCCTTCTTTTTATGTCCCTATTGGTTGTCTATATGTCTTGTGTGCAGAAGTGTCTGCTTGAAGTCCTTTCCTATATAAATTGGCTTGTTTTGTTGTTGCTTTAAAGTACATATTGATTTATTAAGCATGGGCAAGACAACCCAGTATGAGGAGTAGGGTCCCAAATGCTGGCAAAAGGGTCAGAGACAGCCTCTGCTCCCACTGTTAGGAGTCCCACACTGTAACTTATATGTAGAGGGCCTAGGTCAGTCCCATGCAAGCTTTCTGGTTGTTGGTTCAGTCTCCGGAAGCTCCTATGAGCCCAAGTTAGTTGATTCTGTGGGTTTTCTTCTAGTGTCCTCGACCCCTCTGGCTCCTACATTAAAATGCTGATTTCTTTCAAAATTTTTTTTGTTGTTGTTTTGTTTGTTTGTTTTTCGAAACAGGGTTTCTCTGTGGCTTTGGAGCCTGCGCTGGAACTAGCTCTTGTAGACCAGGCTGGTCTCGAACTCACAAAGTTATTTGTTTGTTTCTTGTGTGTATGTCTGTGTGTGTGTGTGTGTGTGTGTGTGTGTGTGTGTGTGTGGTGTTTTGTTTAATGTGGTGCACACATTTGGAAGCCAGAAGAAGACCTTGGATATCTTCTTCAGTTGCTTGCTCTCTGCCTTATTGTCTTCAGGCAAGGTCTCTCATTAAACTGTAAACTTGCTGGCTTGGCTAGGCTGCCCAGACAGTGAGTGTCTGAAAGCCACACCCAGCTTTTTTTACGTAGGTACCAGGGATTCGAACTCGGGTTCTCATATTTGCACAGCAAGCATTATTATTAACTGAGCCATCTCCCCAGCCCCGGTTAGCCTTGAACTGTTCAGTGCTGGGATTGCAAGTATGCACTACCATACCAGCTTCCAGTTGTCAATTATTCTTATAGGATTCCAATCATGCTGAGTATATTTTTAATGCTTTCTTTTTTGCAGGTCAGAATTTTCTTTTTTGTGATAAAATAAACATAATATAAAATTTATCATTTTAACTGTTTTAAAGGGTACAATCCAGTAGCATAAAAATACATTCAATGCTGTGGAATCATTATCTCTGTTTAGCTGTAGAACATTTTCTTATCATTCCAAATGGAAACTTTATATTATTCCTCATTTCACCCTGCCCTTGGGCCCTAGCAACCACTAATCTGTTTTCTGTTTCTATGGATTTACCTATTCTGGGCATTTCATATAAACAGAATCATGCAATACGTGATCTTTTGTGTTTTGCTTCTCTCTGTTAGCATGGTGGTTTCAAAGTTCACCTGCGCTATGGTGTATATCAACCAGCTCACGATGAGTAACATGCCATTACCCCACTGCAGCATTGGACTTGCCTCCACCTTTCAGCTATTATGAATATTGTTTCTGAGCATATTTGTTTAAAGTCTTCTTTGAATATCTGCTTTTAATTCTTTTGTTTATACACAAAAAATGAAATTGCCAGGTCTTAATGATAATTCTTGGTGTAACTTGTTGAGGATCTGCAGAAGTCTTTCCCCAAGTAGTTGTACCATTTTACACCCGACCAGCTATTTATAGAGTCCCATTTCTCTGCATTCTCACTTAGCATCTGTTTGGGCATAGCCACCCTAGTCGACATGAGCAGTCTGTAATTGTACCTTGAATTTGCATTTTCTTAATGGCTAGATGTGTTAAGTTTCTTTTCATGTATTTCTTGAATGTTATTGTATTTTCTCTGGAGAAAAAATTGCCTGCGAAAGTAGACTTGATGTACAAAATTGAAACTGGGTCCTATTTTTTTTTAACCTGTATGAAAATCAACTCGAAATAAATCAAATACCATAATGTAAGGCTCAAAACTTTTTTATGCATAGACAAAAGGGACTTTCTTTATTAAGTTCTTATTTTAGGACATATAAGTCTATACTCATAAAGGGCACACCACTGAAAACAACAAAAAGATTGATGCTTACCCTACTTCCAATATTCATACCAGATTAGGATGGCTCCAAAAGGAGTTAAATGTAAAAACAACATGTACAACACATCATCACATTTCCCAGTTAGTTGTTTTTCCTACATGGTACTTTAAAATGAAAATTCCTGGGTGTGGAAAGATGGTTCAGTGGTTAAGAGCAGTAGCTGCTCTTTCAGAAGACCTGAATTCAATTCTCAGCACCCACATAGCAGCTCACAACTATCTGTAACTCCAATCAGGGGATCTAACACCTTCTTCTGGCTTCCATAAGCACCAGGCATACACATAGTGCAAAGCCACGTATGCAAGCAAAACACACATACAATAATGACATTCCTAACTATATCTAAAGGTTTGAAACGTCCAGACAGCATACGGGAAACTCTCAAGAGCTAGGCATAGGCAAGAAATATAGCAAGAATTGCCAAAATGGGATTGCATGAAACTAAAAGGCTTCTGTACAACAAAGGAAACAGTTAGCTGTGAAGAGACAGCAAGCAGAATAGGAGGAAAGCTTTGCTAGCTACACATCTGACAGAATAAAAATCTCGAGTTTATAATGAACTCTAGAAATTTCACACCAAAACTCCAGCCAAATCGTTCCATTGACAAATGGGCAAAATACCTTTTCAAATGAAAAAGTAAAGACAGAGTCGTGACCCAGCCACAGAGGACGCAAGATGTAACTGCCTCGCTGAAAAAGATACAAAGCCACGTGGCTAACATAGACAAGAATTATAGGCTAATGTAAGCTATAAGAGATAATAAGAAGCCTGAGCTAATGGACCAACCAGTTTATAATTAATGTAAACTTCTGTGTGATTCTTTGGGACTTAAGGACTGCAGGCCCGGGCAGGTCAGAAACCTCAGACAACAGAATGGCACCTATGTGAGTAATTGCATCCACATAAAGCCTGAGAAAGCTGGGGAAGTAATTCTAGACATAAAATAATAGAGTTAAGCACAGTTTATTGATAGCAGCATTTTCTCAGGTGGGCTGTTTGCTAGAGGCAAATGAATCTCATTTAAGAAAGGCTTCCTGACTCAGCTAATAGGCTCTGCCAGAAAACACTTAAATGGTGTTTATGAATAGCCTACAGCATGCTTCTTGGTGGCAGCAAGGACCTTGAAACACCATAGAGTTGTGGCAATAAGCATGGCTCTGGCCAGTACCTCCACCATGAGGGTAGACTCTCAGAAACCTAAAGAATGAGCTGGATCCAGCCATCAAAGCCACGGCTTTAATCCTAGCCATATCACTTAGCAAATTAAAGACTTGTGGTCAGAAAAAGGGAGACATACAGTAAAAATAGTTTCAGACAAAAAGCCTCTAAAGAATTTATAGTGTGTTATACGTAGGCTTGGGAAAGAAAAAAATAGAAGGATAAAGTCCTTAAAAGAAAAAAGAAAAAAAGAGAGTGGTTCGGTGTGGTGGTGCACACCTTTAATCCCAACACTTGGGAGGCAGAGGCAG
>JAQHUG010000094.1:6551846-6588031 GCA_028555095.1 Dicrostonyx torquatus | reverse complement strand
AAAAAAAAAAAAAAAAAAGAAAGAAAGAAAGAAAAAAATGGGAGGGAATGCTATGGGACAATGGTCTTTTATCCTGTCACTTGTTTTGTTTAATAAAATGCTGATTGGCCAGTAGCCAGGCAGGAAGTATAGGTGAGGCGATGGCAACCAGGCAGGAAGTAGAGGCGTGGCACGAGAATTATGGGAAGAGGTAAGTTTCAGTCTGCAGTCATGACCCAGCCACAGAGGAAGCATGATGTGACTGCCTCCTGCAAAAATGTAACAAGCCACGTGGCTAACATAGACAAGAATTATGGGCTAATATAAGTTATGAGTTAATAAGAAACCTGAGCTAATAAGCCAACCAGTTTATAATTTAAAAAGAAAAAGTAAAGACAACCAAGAAAAACAGGGGAAAATGTTCAACATATTTAGCTATCAGAGAGATATACAACAAAACTTTACTGAGATTTTATGTCACCCTAATAAGACTGGCTATTATCAAGAAAAGAAGAGACAAATAGTAGAGAGGCTGCAGAGAAAATGGATTATATACACTGTGGAGAATTAGACTAATACTAATTAGTCTAACCTCTCTATGAAAATGAGAATGAAGGTTCTTCACAGACTTCCAGAAAGGACTACCTGCCACATTGTCCACACAGTGTCCACCATCACTGAGTATATGCCCAAATGTATCCAGATCAGTGCACAATGGAATCACTTTTGCGTTTGTGTTTATTGTAGCATTATTCATTATAGCCAATATATGAAATCAGCCTTGGTACACATTAACAAATGAATGGATAAAAATGTCATACCCATACATGATGAAGTTCTAATTTATTCAGCTATAAAGAAAAGCAAGGGACTGAGGAGATTGCTCATTTGGTAAGGTGCCACACAAATAACCTGAGTTCCAGGCACAGCACCCATATTAATAAGAAAGAAAGAAAGAAAGAAAGAAAGAAAGAAAGAAAGAAAGAAAGAAAGAAAGAAAGAAAGAAAGAAAGAAAGTTGGGCAAAGTGTCACAGGCTTGTAATCTCAGTACTGGAAAGGCAGAGACAAGAGGATCCTTGAGGTCCATTGCTCATCCGGCCTTACTTAATCAGCAAGCCTCGGGGGACAGGTCCTGTCGCAAAAAATCAGGTGAATAGCTCCTGAGGAATGATAGCTGAAGATGACCTTTGGTTTTTACATGCGTATGCACACGTATGTATGAACATGGGAACATACACTCACAGGCACACGCACACTAAATTAAACATTTTATGGGAGCTAGAGAAATGGCTCTGTAGTTAAGAACACCAGCTGCTCTTGCGGAAGGCATGGGTTTGATTCCCAGCACCAACATGGCAATTCACGATCCTCTGTAACTCCAACACCTTCTTTTGATCTCCGTGAGGGACTGTGTTACATGGTGCAGATATGTACACACAGGCAAAACAATACATACATAAAAATAAAAATAAATCCTTTTAAATAGTTTTACTTTTTATTTTATGTGTATGAGTGTTTTGCCTGTAGGTATGTCTGCGTACCTCATAATACAGAAGAGGCCATTGGGTGTTCTGGAACTAGCGTTACAGAGAGTTGTGAGCCACCAAGTGGGTCCTGGGAACTTGCAAGAGTAGCAAGTGCTCTTGGCCATCTCTCCAAATGATTTTTTTTTTTACAAAGAAAAAGTTATTTTTAGGAAATTGGGTGGATCATCATGTTAAATGAAATAAACCAAGTCAAGTTCAGAAAAGCAAATATCACATGCTTTCTCTCACATGGGAGTCTTGTGTTGTCCTCAGAGTGAATACGATAAAATTGCATTATATGCAATATGATAGTGTAATAATGAAGTCCATTATTTTATATAATAATTATATGCTAATATAAATGTTTGTTACATTTATCTATTTAGTGTGTGTGTGTGTGTGTGTGTGTGCGCACGCGCACTGTGCGTGTGCATGTGCAGGAGCATGAATGTGGAGTTCAGAGGACAATTGTGCCACAGCTTGTGGGAATCACTTCTCTGCTTCCACCATGTGGGCCCCAGGGACCAAACTCTGGTCTTGAGCCTTGATGGCAAGAGCATTTACTCTTTCAGGTATCTCTCAGGTCCTATATGCTAATATTTTTGTGTGTGTGTTACCGGGCATTAAATTTAGGGTCTTGTTACACTAAGCATGTACTCTATCATTAACCTACATCCTCAGATATTTTTAATATTGACTTTAAGACAGGGTTCTTCTCCATTATTCAGCCTAGTCTTAAATTTACTCAGGTTATCTAGGCAAGCCTTGAAGTTGTGGTCCTACTGCCTCAACCTCTTAAGTAGCTGGGATTCTAGACTTGAGCAAGCAGGTCTGGCTCTACTTTTAAAATTACTTCCCCCTTTGTTATTAAGTAATTGATCTTTATTTTATCTTTTAATTTAAAACCTTCACTTATTTATTTTTGGCGGGCACGTGTGTAGCAGTCAGGAGATAGTTTGCAGGAGCTGGTTCTCTATTTCCACCATGTGGGTTCCAGGGACAGAATTTAGGCCATCGGCTTGGTGGCGAGTAGCTTTATCTGCTGAGTGATCTCACTAGGATTGTATTACTTTTTAAAAATCTTTTTATGAAGCCAGAGGGATGGCTCAGGGATTAAGAGCTTTTGCAGAAAACCCCTTTGGATTGTCAGTGTGGCGATTTCTCAGAAAATTAGGAAACAACCTTCCTCAAGACCCACTTTTGGGAATATATCCAAAGGATGCTCAATTGTGCCACAAAGACATGTGCTCGGAGAACAACAACGCACTTCCTCCAGACACAAGTTATTAGCGACCGTGTCTCCACCTCGCCAGGAAACTGCTAAAGTTCCTGTGGGATCAAGTAGAATTTTATAAGAACATAATGGATGGAGAAGAGAAAACCTATGGTGGCTGTGAAGGCCCTGATGCCATGTATGTCAAATTAATATCTTCTGATGGCCATGAATTTATTGTAAAAAGAGAACATGCGTTAACATCAGGAACAATAAAGGCCATGTTGAGTGGGCCAGGTCAATTTGCTGAGAATGAAACCAATGAGGTCAATTTNAAGATGTAGTTCCAAAAGGAAACCCCATATCCTCTCAGCTTGATCTGTGCCCAGTCTTTCTGTTTCCCTTATCTGGAATCCATGCAGTATTTGACCTGTGTTCTTCGTGGCATAATTCTTTCCAAGTACATTCATATGGTAGAGTCACCTAGTACTAGGAATGCACTACATGGTTTAGGTTTTCCTGCAGTTCTGAAGTGTTACACACTAAAGAATTGTTAGTGTTGATCATTCTCTGCACTTGTCTTTGAGTAATGGGCTTTGTCTTCACGTGTGCTTCTCTGTGTGTCTTGGAGTTCTCCTTCTATCTGTGTCTAGTCCCTTCTAGTGAAAATGCCAGTCGTGCTGTGTCCTGACCTAGAGACCTTGTGTAACATAATCTAGCTGAAAGACCCTACCCAAGTACAGTCACGTTCTATGACAGTTGAAGTTCCCTTGAGAAAAAGAAGAGGCACTGTGCAGCCCGTAACATACATAACCCTTTTGTTTTGCAGGTCAATTTGCTGAGAATGAAACCAATGAGGTCAATTTTAGAGAGATCCCTTCGCACGTGCTCTCGAAAGTGTGCATGTACTTTACCTACAAGGTCCGCTACACTAACAGCTCCACCAAGATTCCCGAATTCCCAATTGCACCCGAAATTGCACTGGAACTGCTGATGGCTGCGAACTTCCTAGATTCTTAAATAAAATAAATTATAATAAACTGTTAATTTTTTCAGTATTTAAAAGAAAAAAAAAGACGTGCTCAACTGTGTTCATAGCAGCTTTGTTTGTCATAGCCAGAACGTGGAAACAACCTAAATGCCCCTTGACTGAAGAATGGATAAGGAAAATGTGGTACATTTACACAATGGAGTGAATGCTACACAACAGAAAAAAAAATAACAGCTTGAATTTTGCAGGAAAGTGAATGGAGCTAGAAAACATTATTTTGAGTGAGGTAACCCAGACACAGAAAGACAATTATCACATGTACTCACTCATAGGTGGTTTGTAAACATAAAGCAAAGAAAACCAGCCTACAAACCACAATCCCAGAGAACCTAGACAACAATCCGGACACTAAAAGAGACTTACATAGATCTAATCTATATGGGAAGTATAAAAAGGCAAGATCTCCTGAGTAATATTGGGAGCATGGGGACCTTGGGAGAGGGTTGAAGGGGGATGGGGAGAGGCAGGGAGGGGAGCAGAGAAAAATGTAGAGCTCAATAAATATCAATAAAAAAAAAGAGCTCTTGCAGAGGACTTGAGTTTGGCTCCTAGTGCTCACATTAAGCACTTACAACTAATTGCCTATAATTCCAGTTCCAGTGGGTCTGATGCCTCTGGTCTCCATAGGCCCCACACTCAGGTGTACGTATTTACACAAATACACATCATTTAAAGGTTTTTTTATAATTTAAAAATATAGGGCTTTTTTTGAGACAGGGTGTCTCTTTGTAGCTTTGACTATCCTAGAACTTGATCTGTAGACCAGGGTGACCTTGAACTCACAGAGACAGATCCTCTTGCCTCACTGCCTGGCTTGATCCACTCCCATTTTTTAAAACAGCACCCTTGTTGAGGTACAATCTGTAACTGTACAGTTCACATACTTCATGTATGTAATTTAATTTATTTTAGTATATGCATAGGTATCGTCACCATCACTTTCCAAAATTTTCATAAATCTCCTAAAGAAACTTCGTACTTACTTGTAGGTAGTCCCCACTAAACTTTGCTTTCTTGAGACAAGGTCTCATGTATCTCAGGCTGACCTCCAGCTCACTGTGTGACCTTGAATTTCTGACTTTCCAAGAGCTGTAGTTGCAAGTGTTATAGTACCACATCCGCTTTATGTGGACCTGGCGGCTGAACCCAGGGCTTGGTGCAAGTTAGGCAAGCACTGTACCAACTGAGCCATACTCTTAGACATTCAACTTTTCCAAATTTTTATTTCTTCTTATTGTTGTTGCTGTGAGGAGTGTGCATGCCAGGTGCCCTTGTGGAGGTCAAAAGGTCCAACTGTGGAGTTGGCCTTCAGCATTCAGCTTTCTGTGGGTTCTGAGGTCACCAGCTTTGTGCAGCAATCACCTTGTTCATTGAAGCATCTCACTGGCCCCTGTGGTGTGGGACAATTCTATATTCTGTCAATTATGGTTAAATAAATGTTGATTGGCCAGTAGCTAGACAGGAAGTATAGGCAGGACAACCAGACAGGAAGTAGAGGCGGGGCAATGAGAACAGGAGTATTCTGGGAAGAAGGAAGCCCATTCCTCCCCAGTCCTGCCCAGATACCAGAAGAAGGAAAATGTGATATGCCCCGCTAAAAAAGGTACTGAGCCATGTGGCTAACACAGATAAGAATAATGGGTTAATATAAGTTATAAGAGTTAATAAGAAACCTGAGATAAGGGGCCAATCAGTTTATAACTTATGAAGACCTCTGTGTGATTTTCTTTGGGATTTACGGGCTGTGAGAACTGGGCAGGACAGAAACCCCAACAAGCAGGCCCTCATGTTACACCCCTGAGCTGTAAGGTAAGATTTTCTTTGACATACTTGTAGTTGGCCTTTAGAATAGTGGAGCTCCCTGGGCGGTGGTGGCACACACCTTTAATCCCAGCACTCGGGAGGCAGAGGCAGGTTGTGAGTTTGCGACCAGCCTGGTCTACAAGAGCTAGTTCCAGGACAGGCTCCAAAGCTACAGAGAAACCCTGTCTCGAAAAACAAACAAACAAACAAACAAACAAAAAGAATAGTGGAGCTCTACAGTTATGGTAAAGCTGTCTGCTTCCTAACATCAGATGTTCAGGGCTACCTTCAGCTACACTGGGATTTCAAGACCAACCTTGGCTACATGAGACCCTGTCTCAAAACAAAATAAAAAAAGAGACATTGTGCTAAATGAGATAAACCAGACCTTTCTAATCTTCTCCGTTTCTATAGTGAAACCTTCATGAAGGTGTTATACTATTTTATTTATTTGGTTATTAACATAGTTTCCTGGTTCCTGTCCCCTTTTTGCACTGAAATAACTGTGGGAGATATTTTACACATGAGCTGTCTTTTACATATCTTGCTCTATATATACAAGGAAGGAAAGAGAATATTAACTCGATCATCCTGTATCTTTGTGTTGTTCTGATTGTTACAGTGAGAATATACTGGATTTTAAATCGGAAATAAAATTGAAATGAACAAAAACAAACAGAAACACCTATCTTTCCTCACAAATGCACTTCCTCTCTTTTCTGTTTTAGTAATAGTGTCACCACTTGCACTGAGAGACCTGTTACTGTAGGTCGCCCTCCTGTAATCTTCCACCCTTCTTAATTAGTCACCAAATCCCGACTCCAGTTATAAATATCCCTACCTTCCTCTAATTAATCATAAATCCTATCCTAAATCTCTTTGAAAATCCCTTCCCTTCTTCACTGCCCTTGCCAATAAAGCTTTTTTCAGTTTAGAATTTTGTCATCTCTGAGTATTTCAATAGCCTTTAATGTATGTAATCTCTTGTGTTACTCTCCCGCATAATCTTTCAATAATGCACTCAGTACCAGCTTTCTAAAAAATGTCAGTGTGTATGAAGTATAGCAATACATATACTATTATTATTTTAATAGCTTCTCTTTAATGTTAATATAAATAAAACATATCGTAAGTTCCTGGCTCCAAAGCTAAGACATGAAACTGTGGAGGCAAAAGAGAGTGGGTGAAGTTTGGAAAACATTGCTTGACGGTATAGGATAGGAACTGCATGGTAGTCCCAGCCTACCTTGCCACTGCACCTTCAGGAGTGTGTCCTGTAGTTAGAGAAAGCCTTCAGACTGCTCCCAAACATCTAGTATTCTTTCTTCCTTCTCTCTCCTTTGTCCTCATGTTGTTTTCTCCAATTTCTGCCTACCAAGTATCTTATGCTTTCGTGTTCAGCTCAAAGCCGAGCCTGGTGACACAGGCCTGTTATTCTAGTTACTCAGGAAGCAGAGGCAGGAGGATCACAAGTTCAAGACCTCCCCGGGGAACTTAGTGACACCCTGTCTTAAAGCCTTTTTTAAAAGGCTAAGGATATAGTTTGGTGGTAGGGTGCTTGCCAAGCATGCATAAGACCCCAGGTTCTATCCCCACTACTGGCTGCTCTCTCCTCCTAAAAAATTTAGCTCATCTATTTTTTCTCTGAGAATTTTTAAAATCTTTGGACACTCTCCAGCTTACCTGCTGTTTCCTTTCCCATAGCACCCCTGTTCTAAGGCTTACACTTCATAATGTAGTCATTATCTGTTTACACACGCCCCCTCCCCACAAAAATATAAATTCTTCCTGGACAAGGACTACATCTTACTCAACTTATCTTCAAGTCTGCAACATCCCTGGCAGAAATTATTAGCTCCATGTAGCATAAAGTGCTATTTCAGTCACTGATAGACGCAGGCATGATGGATATGGTGCACATCCTGCCTCCTCAGTAGGCTCTGCAAGGCAGGTTCATGGAAGTATACGATGTTACTATAATGACAAACCTACCACATGACATGTTTCTTAGATTGCATTACTATTGTCAATTGCCACATGACTATACTCTCAAATTTTAAGTTGAATGGAAAGATTAAAGTCTGGAACCTAGAACCAAGGACAGAACCAAGGCAATCTGTGTTGCACGTTACTATATGTTCCTTTCTTGTAAGTATTGCCCTTGGTCACCTGGAAAAAGAGTATAACACTCTACATGAATGTTTCAATATAGAAACGGGGCAGGTTAGAAAGGTCTGATTTATCTCATTTAGGACGATGTCTCTATTTTTATTTTGTTTTGAGACAGGGTCTCATGTAGCCTAGGTTGGTCTTGAACTCCCAGTGTAGCTGAGGGTAGCCCTGAACACCTGATGTTAGGAAGTAGACAGATTTACCATAACTGTGCCTAACACAGCTGGGTTAGGCTTCCTTAAGAGGCTCCAACAAGGAGTCCTACAGCCCCAGGGACTTTTAAACTTTTTTAACACCTCACTAACAATTTACAATATCTTTATAAGGACAGAAAAAAAATTTATCAAAAATTCAGCAAAGCAACCTGGTGTGGTGGTACATGCCTTTAATCCCAGCACTTGGGAGGCAGAGGCAGGCAGATCTCTGTAAGTTCGAGACCAGCCTGGTCTACAAGACAGCCAGGGCTGTTCCACAGAGAAACCCTCTCAGGAAAAACCAAAACAACAACAACAAACAAACAAGCAAAAAAGTTCAGCAAAGCAGCAGCTTGAGAAATGCATTCTCTACTTGGATGTGAATCTCTTTGGCATTATCTTCAGCTTATTCATCCTGATACAAGCCACTGGAAATTCAGAACATTATTCGACTCTGCCCATCATGATGGCACATGCCTGCAATTCCAGCACTCAGGAGGCAGGGGTAAGAGATTGCTGCAAGCTACAGGCAGCCCACTTTATGTAATAAGTCCTTGTCTCAAAAAATGGCTAGTGTGCTCCTGCTTACAGAGCAACAATAGTCATAATCGCCACTGTCACCATGATGTCTTCCCTTTCACATCCTCCTGCCGTCTGCTTGCAACATCGAGGGGCTAGGATATATGGCCTTTGACATAGTCCTTGTGAGTATGTATATGCATATGTAAAAAGTCTGTGCTCTTGTTAATGGGCATTTTCTTTTTTAAAGGTTTGCTTTCTTTTTATTTATGTGCTTGTGTGCGTGCATGTGAGTGCAGGTGCCCATGGAGGCCTGAGGCATGGTTCCCCTGCTAGAGGTATAGGCGACTAGTAGTGAGCTACCAGGGTGCTGGGAAATGAATCCGGGTCCTCTGCAAGAACAGTCAAGTGCTCTTAATTGCTGAGCCATCTCTTCAGCCCCGACAATGGATATTTTTCCATGAGGTTATTTCTTTTATATACACATGTAAAATAGCCGGCAGCCTGACTTCCTCATCTGGCCATGCTGCAGTGGATGAACTCTGGTCATTATATACCAAGTTAACCCACACTTTTCTGTGGGATACAGCTTTTTGTCTCTCTTTTGTCAAACTAGCTATATTGCATTTAAAGTGACTTCCCAGCAAATGGCGTATTTGGCTTGTGATTTTTTAAAATTTAGTCTATCAATTCTGTATTTTAATCAGACCATCTGCATTGTATTGGTTGCAGTGACACGAGCCATTAAATGATAAATATTTATCCTGTCACAGTTCTGGAGCCTGAGTTGTGTGCAGGGCAGTGCTCTGCCCAGAGCCTCTGAAGGAGGACCTTTCTTTGCCTGGTCCCTGCTTCTGGTCGGGTAGCCCCAGGTGTTTCCCAACTTGCAGCAGCTTAATTGCAGCCTCTGTCCTGTCCACACAAGACCATCTTTCCTCTGCCTCTGTCTTCCCATGGTACTCTCCTGTCTATGACTTTCTTCAGACTGCCACCTTCTCATGAAGGAATCAGCTTTGTTAGATTAGGACTTATCCTAATGGCTTCATTAAAAATTTATTTTATTTTTTAATTTTATGCATGTGTGTTTTGCCCACATGTGTGTTTGTAGACCTTACATGGGCCTGGTGCCAATGGAGATCAGAAGAGGGCATGAGAGTCCCTGGAACCAGAATTACAGATTGTTGTGAACCACCATGCAAGTGCCAGGAACTGAACCTGGGTCCTCCTCTACGATAGCAGCAAGTGCTCCTAATCGCGGAACCATTTCTCCAGCCCTGCAACAGCTTTGCTGTAACTTGACTACATTGGCAAAGACTCTGTTTCCTCAAGCAGCCCCTTTTAAAGGTTCTGAGGTTAAGACATCAACAGTCTTCCATTTTGGGAGAACACAAACAGTGGTAATTGTCAGTGTGGTAAGTCGGGAGTCTGGCATTTTCATACTCATTTCCCATTTGTTTCTTCTGTTTCTCTCTATTTCCTTATTTTCCTGTGGTTTTTATTTTATACAGGGTCTTACTACATAACCCAAGATGGCCTCAAACTTGAGATCCTTCTACGTCTTCCTCCCAAGTGCTGGATTCCAGGCATCTATCACTCCGTCACACCTATTTATGATGGTTTTTAATTTGAATTTAAGATGAATTATTGTGGTGTAGGTGATAGGGTGCTGGAGTGAGGGTGCGTGCAAGCCACAGGCCAGAAGTGCAGGCCAGAGGACAACTTTCTCCAGAGGCTAGCAGTGGTTGTCTTAAGTCATGTTCACTCTCCACCTTATTCCCTTAGACAGGGTCTCTCACAGAACCTAGAGCTAGGCTGGAGGCCAGCAGAGTCCAGCAACCCTGTTTCCACCACGTACAGCACTGGGGTTACAGGCTTGTACAGACTGGCCTTTTCCTGGGGTAGCTTGAACTCATGTCCTCATGCTTGTGGAACTAGCACTTTTACCTGCAGAACCAGCAGCTCCTTAGCCCTTAGGGTCCCGTAGCTTTTATCTGTTGTTTTCCATCTGTTCTGAGATACTATCCAGAACAGCATGTTTCCTTGGTGCCTCTGGATTGTGACCGTTTCTCACACATTTATTTTTAAAACCTGATGCTTTCAGTAACTTCTTGTCAGTTGGTTTGTAAAATAATGGAGTTTGTCACGATTCAGCTGAGTTATGGACTTGGGGAAGACTACAGAGGTAGACAAATTTTCACCATGTCGTGTCAAGGATACCTCCTTTCAAAACACCCCAGTGCTGTCAGGATTGATTTTTCTAGGCTGGCCAAGGTAGTGCTTGCCAGGCTTTACTGTCTTTACAGTAAAGTTACTACCCCCTCTTGATACCAGACTTTTGGAAGCCAGTATGTACACCCCAAGTGAAGGAATAGAGTCGCTAACACTTCTTTCAGAGAGGGGAATCTCTAGATATTATCAGAATGGAACTTTTGTCTCTTCTCCCTTGTGCATGTATGTGTGTATGAATGTGTTCGTCTGTCTGTCCCTTTGTCTGTTCAGGACAACAATCATTTATTTTTATCAGCAGGGACTCATGGGTATGTATTTTATACGTTGGGTTATAATTTTACAGCCCTTTGTTTTCTTGCTCAGATTGTTCCAGTGGGAGCTCTTGTTGCCACTCTTAGCCCCTTTCACCTACCCTTCTGAGGGTGCAGTTTCCTATATTTGGGCACAGTTCTAAGTTCATCGTGTATTCCTCTGCTTTGTTCTGACAGTTCATTTGGTCCTGCGCTTGAAAAACATCCCACTTCCTTCTGACCTGCATGGCTTCAGGTGAGAAGCATGCGCTTGTTCAGATGGAGGATCTCAGTGAGTGTTTCTCTTTGAGTCACTTCAAGACTGTCTTTTGTTTTGTGAAGATTCATGATGATGTGGCTTGACGTGTTTCCTGTAATAAAACCTTTATTGAAGATTTTTATTTATTTCTTTACCAGCTGGAGATAGGGTATCCCTGCATAGCCCTAACTGGCCTGGAACTCAGAAATACCTGCCTGCCTGCACCACCACACCCAGCCTAGATTTATTTCATGTAGATCAGTGTTCTGCCCACATGTATATATGTGTACCACATGTGTGCCTGGTGTTTGTGGAGGTCAGAAGAGGGCCTGAGATGCTCTGGAACTGGAGTTATAGACTGTTTTGAGCCACCATGTGGGTGCTGGGAACCAAACCCACATCCTTTGCCAGAGCAACAAGTACTCTTAACCACAGAGCCATCTCTGCAGCCCCTGAAATTGACTTTAAAAAGATTCTTTCATTCACTTATTTTATATATATGTAAATGTGTCCATGTGAGTGTATCCATGTGTTTGTCTGCGGACACTTGACCAATGTGTGGCCATGGAGGCTCCCTGCTATCACCCTACATATTTCTTTGAGGTAGAGTCTCTCCTGGAATCTAGGGCTCACATTTTGTCGGCGAGGGAGCTCCCGCAGCACTAGGGCTGGAATGCGGCAAGCCCCAGCGTCTCGGCTGCCTCAGAGCTGGGATTACAGGCATCCACCTAATGCTGGGCTTGTTATATGGGATCCAAACCCCAGTCCTCATGATTGTGCAACAAGCCCTCTTCCCAACTGACCCATGTCTCAGCCTCTCTTTGTTGTTTTTGAGACAGGTCTTATGTAACCCAGGTTGGCTTCAGACTTACTATGAGGCCAAGGATGACTTTGAACTCCTGATCCTAGTGCCTTCACCTCCTGAGTGTTGGGATATGTTCCACCATCACCACTTTATACAATGCTAGGGATCAACTCCAGGGCTTCCTGCAAGCTACACAAGCTCTCTATCAGCTGAGCCACAGCTGCAGTCTCATGGGATTCTCTAGTAATTGTGCACTGTATTATAGGTGAAGATACCACAATTTAACATACGTGCTATAGAAAGAAAATTACCAATAGAAGGATATTGATGGCAGCAGTATTGTCACTGGCAAAACTTGAAATAAACTGTAGGGTCAAAGATAACATGCTATTAATTTGGACATTTCCCCAGTGATGCAGGCTGAGTTAATTATATCCCTCAGTTTATAGCATAGTATTATTTACCTTCTGTTTCCTGTCACCACAAACATATTTGTACATGGATGCTTAAGGTGAAAGTATGTGTAAGCATGTGCAAGTTTGTATGTATATGTAGGCATTTTATTTATTTAGTTAGGCTTTTTGAGACAGGGTTTCTCTGTGTAACATCCCTGGCTGTTCTGGAACTTTCTCTGTAGACCAGGCTGGTCTCAGAGATCCGCCTGCCTCTGCCTCTGCCTCCTGAGTGCTAGGGTTAAAGGCATGTGCCACCACTGCCTGGCATATGTATGCATTTTAGACTTTAATGGGAATTACCAGATTATTTTTCAAAAAGGATACAGAGGCTCATATTTCTATCACCAGTGTAAAAGTGCCTGTCTCCATGAATCCCCAATGCCGGATATTATCATTTTCATTAAATTTGAGAGGAGCACTGCATTATTGCTTTATTTCTATTTCCTTAGTAGGACAGATGTCCGCACCTTTGGCAACTTTCTTCTGTAGATGACCTTGTTTGGAACTGATTTAGGAACACACTGAGTTTATGGTAAGGACTGTGACTGAAAATTATAGGCTAAAGAAGCTCATGTGAGGATGGGGCCAAGGAAATCGTGGCGACTGAAGAGATGAGGGCAGTTAAAAGGAAGGCAGACACTGCACACCGTGACAGTGGATGGACATCTCAAAGGCTGAAAGGCTTGAACTAATCTGAAACACTGACTGCAAACCCCCTCGTTCTTCTGGTCTGCTAGGCATCTGGGCAGGTTGAACACTGACCATGCTTCGATCATGGATGTGTCCCCAGACCTAATTGTTTCCCTAGGTATGGTATTATAAATTCTGGTGATAACCCAGGCCTGATTTACTATATGATCATCTGCTGCGGTCATGTGATGGCTAACATCTCAGTTATCATTGAGCAATCATGAGAAGTGTGACAACGCAGCTGCTGAGATCATTTGCATAGAATCAGTTGTCCCGGCTAAGGAATGTGTAGCCACTGTAGGGAAACACGAATGCCAGTTGCAGGTGAGGGAATGGTAAAATGACTGTTTTTCTTTTTCCGAGGTGATTCTGATATTAGAAGCACACCAGAACAGATTGCTAAAAGATAAACCATGCGAAAGTGTTAATTTGCTTGAAGAAAACTTTCCAGGGCTTGTTAAAGAAGTAAAGGAGAAAGAGGGAGAGCAGGCCTCTAAGAGAGCTCTGGAGGGGATGCTGTTTACACAAACAAAACAAAACAAAACAGGGCCAGGCGCTCTGACACTGAACCACACCCCCAGACCCGAGCTTCTTTTGATGACTAAGAACAGTCTGTTGGTGGCTGAGTCCTCTTCCCCACAAGACCTGAGAGTAGGAGAGGGAGCCACGCCCTGGTCCTTTGCAGAGCAGTCAGTGCCATTGACTGCTGCCATTGACTGCCGAGCCATCTCTCTGGCCTAGACCTAAGTTTTAAATTAAATTATTTCTTTTTTAAATCAGAGCAGCGTCTGGGAAACTTGTTGGGAAGAAGAAGAAAGGGTTCAGTCTGGGAGGTGAGAGAGAATCCTGGGGGTAAAGAAGACATGTATATAGCGACTACTCATGGATACATATGAAACCGACAAATGAAATCAATAAATCTGGCAATGTTAGCTTTGGTGCCATTTGGAACTAATGGTGGGGACATTAAGAAAACAGCACAGACTGATTCAGGTAGCACTTCTAAATAAGGCATTAATTCTACTGTTCTGTCTATGTCTCTGGGAAGGAAATGAGAGGATTAGGTCTCCGTCTAATAAGGGAAAGGAAGAGTATGGGTGATGGGATTAGCTTCTGTTTGAAAATCTGCTGTGTGCTGTAGAACTCACTATTGTCCTCACTAGCAAAGACTGTGTGTGGGCACACCATGTAGGTGCTCAATAAACATCTGAATTTCAACTGTTCCATTACTCATTTCATCTTTGCAACAACCCTATGAGGTAAGTATTTCTACCCACATTTTGCAGATTAGAATTTAGAGAGTTCATCACTTCCCTTCTGATTCACAGGAATGTGCACACACAGCTTATCCTCATGGGAGAGGACAGGTCGCCTGGATCTTGGGGTGAGAGATGAGGGGAAGAAGGGCAGCTCTTTGTCCATGTTACCATGCTTTTGAGTAGTTTCCGGGACTTGGAACTTTGCAGTCGGATAATTCTTTGTAGAGGGGCTCTCTGGGGGCTGGGGGTGATGTTGTACAATATCCCAGGCTGTCTCTAAGATGACAACCAAAACTTGTCTCCAGACCTTGTCAGGGGTTAAAATCTCCCAATTGGGAACTCTGGCTTTAGACAGTGACAGGACAGGGACAGGACTGCCCAGGAGCCTCTTGACCCTCTAAGAGAATGTCTCTTCTCCAGTTTTTACCCCAAGTCAGTGATAATCAGCCTGGTGTGAGCACCAGCTGACCATGGCCAATTTTAAGTCAGCCTTTTCCCTGGGCCCTGAATAGTCAGTCCTTTAACTCTATTACAAAGTTCTGTTTTCTTGGGCCGGAGAGATGGCTCAGTGGTTAAGAGCGCTGATTGTTCTTCCAGTTGAACCTGGTTCCAATTCCCAGCATCCACATGACAGCTCAAAACTGTATTTCCAGGGGGGACCAACATGCGTGGCAAAACACCAATGCACGTTAAACGAATTGTAAAAAGTTCTGTTTTCCAAACAGGTGTGCTGATGCACACTTGTAATGCCAGCACTTGGGAGGTTGAAACAGGAGGGTCTCCAGTTCAAGGCTAGCCTGCACTACATAATGAGTTTGAAGCCAGTTTGGGTTCATATCAATACCCTCCCTGAAAGAAATGAATAAACAAGCAAGCAAAAATTGAAAACAGATAGTTTGCCCTTTCTCAGGTGTCCCAATGTGTACCCTAGCCCTTTCTCCTAGATCACCCACAGTAGTCTTGGTGTGGAACTTTATGAGGTAGGGAGCTGAAGTTCGAATTTTCTGGTAAAATCCAGATCTCTTCTGCTACTAAACTTTACCCTAGGCCCCGAGGCTGAGTGGCTCTGTCCCCACATCTCTGTTTCCTCGTCATGGGTTGTCTCTGTCTTAAGGAGATGACAGTCATATTTGTGGAATTCCATTCCGTCACTAACAAACAGTGCAGTCGTGACGGTCTGAACTCAAGCCTCCTGTCTTCCCTCTACCCTAGTCCTCAAACGTAATCACAGTACCCTGGGAGGCAAATTGTCAGACTGAGAAAAACAACCAACCAGGAAAAAAAAGCAAGGATGTTCTATTAAATTCAAATATAAGTGTGTCCCAGTTGCTACAAATATTTTTGGGTTTTGGTAGAAATTCATTTCTCACTAATCTGAATTTCAAACTTAACTGAATATCCTGTATTTTCTCTGGCAATCCTGCTAGAGAGCTTATCAGAACAGAAATTCCTACTTGGTAGATCTGAATGAGGCCTAAGAGTCTCTTTAAGTTGGTTTGGGGACTAGACTGTTTGAGAGTGCCTGGCATATAGGATAAACAGAAAGATAAGGGTGTTGCCTCCCTCAGAGCATCAAAAGTAAAGAGGAGAGCGGCTAAAACTTGAAGCAGTGGCTTGTTTTTTTAAGTACTGGTGCCCCCCCATCCTGGCCCCATCAGGAGTCCATGTGTGAAGGGCGTGTGAATTTCAGTGTTTTTAAGAGTGTGTTAATGGTGCCCAGATCAAACCGCAGGCCATAGGTACACTAGACAAGCGCCTCTCACAGGACTGCAATCCCCAGCTCAGGCTGGGAATTTTAATGGGTAACAGTAGTGGGCTAGCTAGTCAGAAGTATGATTTGAAACAAAGATACAAAACATGCTGAGAGGGGCTGGAGAGATGGCTCAGTGGTTAAGAGCACTGACTGCTCTTCCAAAGGACCAGGGTTCAATTCCCAGCACCCCATATGGCAGCTCACAACTGTCTGAAGATCCAGTTGCAGGGGTTCTATTATCTTCACACCAATGTACGTAAAATAAAAGTTAAATAAACCATAAAAAATATTTTAAAAAAAACAAAACATGCTGAGAATCACTTTAGGAAATGGTTCTTACTATGTACTCATTGTTTAATTGTGATTAGGTCAGTTTATAATCTGATGCGTTCTTCGTTTGTTTTGTTTTATGCTTCAAGACAGGGTTTCTCTGTGTAACAGCCCTGACAGTCCTGGAACTCTTTCTGTAGACCAGGCTGGCCTCGAGTTCACAGAGATCCGCTTGCTTGTGCCTCCCAAGTGCTGGGATTAAATAAAAGTGTGCACCACCGCACCCAGCTATTTATCTGAAGGATTCTTAGGAGCTAAGAAACTTTCTTTTTCCTCCTTCCACCCCCTCACTCTCTCATCTTCCTCCATCTGTCTTTCCTTCAGCATTTTTGCTAATTACAAAAGTAAAACATGCTCGTTAGATTTCAAACAGGCATTCTAGTGAGTCACACTTCGAAGGAGAGCCCCTCTGTAATGGCAGCCCTGAGAATAGCTCTGTTGACGGTTGCATATTTATATATGTATAGTCTTATTTATTTTATTAAATGAAAATTTGAGCATACTGAACATAGTGTTCTGATGTTTTTTAATTACTATAGGATTTGGACATCTTCCAATACCAGTGCATATGGATCTAATTTTTAAAAGATTACTTTTTAGAATTTGTGTGTGTATAGGTGAGTGCCTGAATGTATGTCTATCTATACAGCATGTGAGTGTCTGGTGCCTGTGGAGACAAGAGAGGGTATCAGACCCCTCTGAAACTAGAATTCCAGGATGTTTTAAACTATCACATGGGTGCTGGGAACCAAACTCTGGTTCTCTGCAAGAGCAGCCAGTGTTCTTAGCTGCTGAGCTGTCTCTCCAGCCAAGATCTAATTTGTAAATTAAAATATTAACAATAACTGGTAATGTCCCCTGTCCTAGCCTTCTGGCCACCCCTGCACTCACCCAACTAGCTAATATATTTTCTTCTTTCTTCCCCTAAGACCTGACTCTATTCTTAAGGCAGGGTCTCACTATGTAGCTTTGGCTGTCCTGGAATGCATCCTATAGACCTGGCTGGCCTTGAACTCACAGAGATCCGCCTGCCTCTGCCTCCTAAATGCTGGGATTAAAGGTGTGCGCTATCACTGCCCGGCCCTTTCCAGTTGTTTCTTTCTCACAGTTTGTTTACTGAAAAAACTGGGATATCAGACCTGTAGAATCTTCTTCAAGTCTGAATTTTGTTGATTGTCTCTTCATAATCTAGATTATCATATTCTCTGAACTGTATTTTCTTTAAATATTTTCTAAGTTTATTCTTATGGTGTGTGTACATGATGTTTGTGGGGGTGCTGGCATACATGCCACGTGGCACTTGTGGAGGTCAGTGTTTCCCTTTGTGGAATCAGTTCTCTCCTTCTCCCTCTGCATGTTCTGGGCACCCGAATGCAGGTCGGCAGACTTACTTGGCAGGTGTCTTTACCTGCGAACTATTTTGGCAGCTCCTGTCCTTTATTTTCTTTTTTGTTATTGTTTTAAGAAAGGGTCTCATGTAGCCCGGATTGGCTGCTGACTATAAATAGCTGAGGAGAAGCTTGAGCTGATCCTCTTGCCTCCACGTCTCCAGTGCTAGGATTACAGACATGCACGATCATGCCTGACTTGTGTTTTTGTCTTTCCCTTTGTAGTTGATTTGATCAGGCTCAGGTGGGGGGGTTGGGTAAGACTAGTGAATAGATGATTTTTGTATTCTCTTAGCAGAAGGCACACAATGTTTGCTCATCCCTCTCTGCTATTAGTAGCCATTTGTTGCTTAAAGCCTAAATCCATTTATTAATTAAGGTTTGTAGCATGATAACATTTGAATTCTATTACTCATCGTTTATCTTCTTGGATAAAGAAAAACATCTATTATTTGTTTGGCCAATGGCATTGTTTATTAAGAGAAAGCAATGTAAATGTTTGCCTTTTCTCTATATTTTTTTTCAAAATAATTATTTGTGTTTTTTTTTACTCTAAAAATGTCAGCAATATAAAAAGCAGTCACAGTGAACTCGGAAATGGAACAAAATTGATGCTTCAGGCTCATTTTATACATTTCCTGGCATAGACCTGAAATCACTTCTCTAAAAAGGCCTGGTTTCTGTTTTGTGGGAAATGGCATCTGAAGGCCACTGTCTGTCTGCATGCTAGCAGAAACCCTTGTAGGTACATAGTTGATCAGTGTTTCAAACCTTTTAAGGGAAAATAGTACAGGAGATATTGATTTGCTGTTGTTTTCAAAGTCAGGTCTTCGGAGTTTGTCTGAACTCTCTCACCTCTCGATCTCTTTTCTTTCATACTCGAGAGTCCACAGATATAGGAGCTAATAGGCTTAGCTGATCATGTTATTATGCACTGGCTTTATATGCCGTGCACAGCTGTCTCAACAGAATATTAATGTTTTCACCACTCACAGGAGAGCAAGCCCACAGGACCTGTTGGCGCCCTTGCTGTGCGTGCACTCCATCTGCGGTTGTTGCAGAGTGCGCTTTCATGCTGAGAGACATCACTGAGTCTCAGTTTGATGTGGATCCGTGTGTGTTTATATAGTTTGTTTATCTAATGCTCACAAACAGTCCTTTCATCCATGTTTGCCTCACGCTTTTATTTTTCTAGAATATTTTCTGCAGCAGATTGCTTAGGAAGGGGTCACAAGAGTGGTATTTGCTGAATGAATGCATATTGACAAGCTTGTAGACTCTATCCTTGAAGATTATTTAGCTAGGGATGTCATAAAAACACCAGAGGCTGGGTGACATAAACAGCAGAAATGTATTTCGCAGGCCTGGAGGCTGGAAGCCCAAGGGCAGGTGTTGGCAGGTTTGATTTCTCTGAGGCATCTAGCCTTGGTTAGCAGATGGCTGTCTTCTTACTGTGTGGTCGCTCACACAGCCTTTCCCCTGATAGATGCCTTTTGCCTACTATTATTTGGGACTGGACTTTGCTGGGTAGCCCAGGCTAGCCTTGAAATTTCAACTGGATGCTGCCCTGGCAGGCCTTTGGTGTCTTTATGTGTATGAACCACCTCCTTTAAAATGGCTTTAACAGTATGAGGATGGAACCTAGAGGCTATGGAATGCTAGGCCAGCACTGCACGACTGAGCTCCACCCCCAGGCCTCCTGCTCTTTGGGACTGCAGGCAGATGGAATGGCCTCATCCAGCTGGACCACCACGTTTACAGGCCTTGCCTTCAGATACTCATGCATTTGGAGATACTGGTGGTTAAGGCTTCAATGGGAACTTTTTTGGTTTGTGAGAGGGTGCAATTCAGCTCTTAACAGTTTGGCTGCAAATGAAAATTGTTATGTTTTTTAACCTTCGTGTCAGTAATTTATTTTGTACTCTTTGAGAATTTCAAGCATGTGTGTAATGTATTTTGGTCCATTTCATACCCAATCACTCCTCTCACCCACTTCCTTCTACCCAACAAGTTTCCCTCCTACTTCCTTCCATGTCTTTTGTTTTGCCATGTTTTATTTAGTGTGTGTGACCCACTGAGGTTTATTGGGGTTGCTTGCAAGAGCACGGATGGGGCTGTTTACTGGATTCCCAACAACTTACCAGTGGTTGCATCCCAGATGCGCCCATTAGCCGCCAATAAAGCGGGGAGGGCTCTGGAGCCCCTTCCCTATCCAAGACGGAAGTTTGACAGCGTGGGTTACATTTTTTTCCTCTACATCATGAATCTGTTGTTTTCTTTTATTCCAGTGTTAAGCATCATTGCCAAGATAGCTGATAACTGGCTCTTTTTCTTTGTTCTCCTCACCTAGATAGAATATCTCCCCCTAAAAATCGAATGCTTGCTTTTTAAATATGTTGTTTCAAGTCTTTGTTCCGAGTTATTTCAGGAAACTTTTCTTGTAGCCTTTACAAACTTTTTAAACTTTTAACTTTATTTTTTTGAGACAGGATTGATTACTCTGTTGTCCAGGCTTTCCTGGAACTCACCATATAGCCCAGGCTGGCCTCAAACCTGTGTTGATTCTCCTGCCTTAGCTTCCCAAGTGCTGGAATTGCAACCTCGGGCTACCACACCAGCTCTGTTTTCAGGTTTCATGGGTGTGCATCCATTGTGTGTAATGTTGTGTTTTGTACAGGCAATTTCTTTCAGCTACACCAAGGGGTTTGATCATATTCAGCCCCCCTTTCTATCTCCTAAGGCTCCCTTCTCTTTACCCCCGCCGCATTCATTTTCTCCCTTCCCCTAATCTCCAGCCTGCTTTTGTGCCATATATATGAATGCTTTCCCGAATAACTCAGAGCCTGGACTACACACACACACACACACACGAGAGAGAGAGAGAGAGAGAGAGAGAGAGAGAGAGAGACAGAGAGACAGAGAGACAGAGAGAGAGACAGAGAGAGAGACAGAGAGAGAGGATATAAATGCACACACATATTCTCTCTAAAGGGTTCTGGGATCCACAAACAAAACACAATATTTATTCTTCTATACATGGCTTATTTTGTTCCATTTTCCTGTTTTTCTTTTCTCCTCTATATATTTGGTTTCCTTTTTCCTCTTCATTTTTGGAGGGAGGCGGTAGGATTTTGAGGCAGGGCCCCAGATTGACAGTGCTGAGATGGTCTTGGGCTCCTGGGTCCTTTTCATCAATCACTCCACTCTTTCCTTTCCGATCTGTGCTCAGAGCTGAACTCCTAGCTTCTAGTTCACAGCTTGAGTTAATTTACTCTTTCTGGCTTAGAATTCATTTTTTATTTTCCCTTACTTCCAATTCTTTCCTTGGCCCTATTACGTCATGCTTTAGTTTTCCAGACCCTGACTTCTTCCTCATCATCTGTCCTTTCCTTTGTCTATCTGTGACTTGTCTGAAGTGGGAGGCTGGAGCTTTCGTGCCTCAGAATCACGTGCTTTCCCTGTGCTGTTGATTGTCAAAGTGAACCGTCCTCGCTATCCTTTTTCTTCTTCTCATAAATACTGTTGCTCATTTCCGTATGAATTTTATAGATTCATGTGTTTATTTATTTCGATCTTTCGAGACAAGGTCTTCTTCTGCAGTCCAGACTGGCCTTGACCTTGCGGGTCTCCCGCCTCTGCCTCCTGGGTGCCAGAATGTGAGGCTCCTGTCACCACATCTTTCTTGAAATGTTTAAAAGAATGGAGGCGAGGGTCACAATAGCTCTTTCGTTTTCGTGGCTTCTAGCTCCCTCTTCTGTTGCTCTCGTGTAGTTCTCAAAACTGTGACTTCTTTCTCCTAGACCTGGGTGCTTGCTCTCCTGGCCCAGTCATTAGGGCCTCTTAATATATTGCGGAATCTGAATTCTGTTTCCAGCAGTGTCTTTTGCTCCTGGCCAGTTAGTGTGGAGAGCTCATAGGGGCCACACTGCTGCAGACAAGGTTTATATTTTCCCTGTAACTCTTTAGGCCCTACCTGCTACTGGAATATGCAAAATCCTCTCAATGTTAGCCCCTGTGGTTTGTTGCATGTAGAGCATCGTTTCCTCCTCGTTTCCACTCACACACTCCTAATAACACATCTGTTCCACAGCTGTTGCTAGTTTGTACCCTTCACAATATTTAGGCTTAATAATCTTGTTACCTAGTTTTATGAAAGTTAGGGTCCATGGGTTTTGGGGTTTTCTATAGCAGGTTTTCTGTTTGGGTTGTTGCATGTTTCAGACTTTATGGAACCCAGGCTAGCCTCAAATTTCTGAGGCTTCTGCCTCTCTCCCAAGTGTTGTGGTACAGGTGTGCACCACGGTGCCTAGCTTGCTTTCTCTTACTTATTAAGCCATTGAG
This sequence comes from Dicrostonyx torquatus, assembly GCA_028555095.1. NCBI lineage: Eukaryota > Metazoa > Chordata > Mammalia > Rodentia > Cricetidae > Dicrostonyx > Dicrostonyx torquatus. The sequence continues at coordinate 6,565,774 of JAQHUG010000094.1, read as the reverse complement.
GAGTGAGAATATTTTAAAAACTATACTACCTCGATAAACCTCCTGCCAACCTTCCCATTCATTCATTTTAATTGAAATAGTATATTTATAATTTTAAACATTTTGAAAATAAACTTTTAAAGCCAAGTGTAGTAGCTTATTCTTACAACTCCAGCAATTGTGAGGCAGAGGCAGGAGAGGAGGCTCAGGAGTTATCCTCAGCTACACAGTGAGTTTAAGGCTATCCTAGGTTACATGATACCCTATCTCAAAAATTAAAAAAAAAAAAATACTGGTAATAAAGAAAAAAACCTAGGGATGGTAGCATACACCCATAATAGAAACACTTAGTAGCTGGAAGCAGGAGTTCAAGGTCATTCTCAGGTATGTAGCAAGTTCTAGGCCGACCTGGGCTGCATGGCAAGAAGCTCTCTTTAAAAACCTCTCTTAAGCCAGGCGGTGGTGGCGCACGCCTTTAATCCCAGCACTCCGGAGGCAGAGGCAGGTGAATCTTTGTGAGTTCGAGACCAGCCTGGTCTACAAGAGCTAGTTCCAGCGTAGGCTCCAAAGCCACAGAGAAACCCTGTCTCAAAAAAACAAAAAACAAAACAAAACAAAAAAACCTCTCTTAACTCCAGTATTCAGGAGGCAAAAGCAGGTGAATCTTTGTGAGTTCAAAGCTAGCCTGGACTAGTAGCAAGTTTTAGTCTCTCTCCTCCCCTCGGGGGGGAAAAAAAAGTAGGAACTGGAAAGATGGCTCGCTCATCTCTGGAGAGATGACTATGTAATTCTAGTTTCTGCATAGCTCAGTTCAAGGGAATCTGACGCCCTCTTCTGGCAATTTTGGGTACTGCATTATGTATTACATCCCCATTGACGCAGGCAAAAAAAAAAAAGTAAAAGAAAAAGAAAAAAACCAACCCCACACACACTCAAAAAGAAGAAATTTTACTTCTTATTTTGCATTGTTTTTATTTTTAATATTTTAGAGATCATTGCAAGCCATCTTCCTCTTGCATTCACATTCATCTCACCTTCATTTTTTTTTTTAATTTGAGAAGTTCATACATGTATACAATATGTTTGATTAAGTCTATCCTACAGTTCTATCAATTCCTCCCTACTAGGGCTCCTTCCCAACTCCCTCTACTGTTCGTTCATATATCCTTAAGACGTGTCCCTGAAGAAAACTGACTCTTCCTCCTCCAGCAGCCATCAGTTGCCGACAGCTCCTCAGCTAGGGGTGGAGCTTTATAAACCCTCCCCTATACATACTGGAATTTTGATTGGCATGATGTTGTGCATGCTGTCATAGCCACTGTGAGTGTATGTGTGCAACAGGCCTGTTACATCCAGAAGACACTATTTCACAACAGTCCTCTGACGCTCAGTCTTTCTGCCTCAGCTTCTGCTTTGATCCCTGAACAGTGGAGGTGGTGCTGCTGCTGGTGGTGGTGGTGCTGCTGGTGGTGGTGCTGGTAGGTGCTGGTGGGTGGTGGTGGTAGTAGTGGTGGTATAGGTGCTGCTGTCCATGTCTCAGGGTTGGGCACTTTGCAGTCTCTTCTGTGGTTTGAGCAGCTGTGAATCTCTGTATTAAGCATGCTATATTGCAAAAACAAGTTTCTCTGGGTAGTCCTGGCTGTTCTGGAACTCACTCTGTAGACCAGGCTGGCCTGAAACATGCAGAGATCCGCCTGCCTTTGCCTTCCTGAGTGCTGGAATTAAAGGTATGCGTCGCCACCGCCTACCTTGTTTGCTTCTTTTTAACTGAAGCATTTGATTGCCTTTGGTATTTTCTGTTTGAGGAGAAATGATGAATTGCCAGTGTGTTCTGGATATGTGTTAAGTTCCTTTCTGCAGCTCTTGGCTTTCAGTCTCAAGCCTTGTATAAGCTTGAATTTCTTATTCAGTATATCCATTGGTGGAAATCTATTTCGTTTCTTTCTGTTCGTCTATTGTTCAGATGGGGTTTCACTGGACTCTGGCTGGTCTGGAACTCGCTATAGCCAGACAGTCCTCCTCCCTCAGTATCCTGAGTCCTGGGCTTGTAGACCTGATCCACCATTCCTACCTCCAATCTGTTTCATTCTTCTGACGCATTCTTTTTTTTGGGGGGGGGGGGTTCGAGACAGGGTTTCTCTGTGGTTTTGGAGCCTGCGCTGGAACTAGCTCTTGTAGACCAGGCTGGTCTCAAACTCACAAAGATCCTCCTGCCTCTGCCTCCTGAGTGCTGGGATTAAAGGCGTGTGCCACCACCGCCCGACTTTCTTCTGACGCATTCTTTTGGCTTGCTTTCTATGCCTTCTTCAGAACTGTCACCCTGAAGTTTTGCTTTTCTCACTGGATATAAGTCTACATTTTCTTATTCCCCATATACAGTGGTGTATTATTCGTGTTTTAATAAATAAAGCTTGCCTGAAGATCAGAGGGCAAAGCAGCCACACTAGTGAGCCTTACAGGCCAGGGAGTGGTGTCGCACACCTTTAATCCCAGGGAGACAGAGGCAAACACGGATCTCTGTGAGTTCAAGGCCACCCTGGGCGACACAAGATCGAAACAGATCCAGGTGGTGGTGACTCACACTTTTTATCCCAGTGTTTGGGAGTCACACACCTTTAATTCAAGCACTAGGGAAGTGGAGACAGGAGCGAAATGGCTGGGCGGAGAGAGAAATATAAAGGGGAAGAGACAGGGCCTCACTGGAGTGTGGAGTTTGAGGATTCGTGGAGACAGGATCTCGCCCTTTCCATCTGAAGATTTGTTAAAGGCAAAAGATCTCTCCAGTGGCTTGCCGTTTTGCTTTTCTGATCTTCAGCTTGTACCCGTCTCTGGGTTTTTATTATTCGTGCTACACCCATATATTTTTCTTTCTGGTATTTACCCTGGTTTTGTAAAAATACACCTTTAAGCCAGGTGGTGGCACACACCTTTAATCCCAACACTCAGGAGGTAGAGGCAGGTGGGTCTCTGAGTTCGAGGCCAGCCTGGTCTACAGTGTGAGTTTCAGGACAGCCAGAAATGTTATACAGAGAGACTCTGTCTCAAAAAACAAAACAATAGAACACAAAAGAGTACATCTTTAAGTAACATACTCAGAAAAAATAGATGCTCTGTGTGTCTTTACTTTTTGTTATTGTTGTTGTTTTGAGGCAGATTTTACTGTGTAACAGCCCCCAACTATCCTGGAGCTCACTCTGTAGACCAGACTGGCCTCATACTCACAGAGATCCACCTGCCTCTGCCTCCCAAGTAATGAGATTAAAGGCATGCACCACTACAACCTGGCCATGTATTTACACTTTGGAAATTAATCTTTTGTACTCAACTTGATTAATAATTTGGTTGAATTTTAAATTTTAAGTTCAAGTTGTAGTACTGTCAATAAGAAATTCGTGGTTCCCTCTTTTTAATTAGTTTTTTTGATTGTTTAATTGGGTATTTTTTTTCTTTTTTGAGACAGAATTTTCTTTATATCCCTGGCTGTCCTGGAACTCATTCTATAGACCAGGCTGGCCCCAAACTCCGCCTCCCAATTACTGGGATTAAAGGTGTGTGCCACCACTGCCCATCTTAAATTAGTTTTTATTAATAAGATTAATAAGTTTTATTCTTTGATAAGTTCACATGTAGATGTCGTGAGTTTATGATTTCTTTCTTTTCTTTTCTTTTTTCTTTTTCTTTTTTTTTTTGGTTTGTTTTTTGAGACAGGGTTTCTCTGTGTAGCTTTGGAGCCTGTCCTGGAACTCATTCCACAGACCAGGCTGGTCCCAAACTCACAGAGATTTGCCTGCCTCTGCCTACTGAGTGCTGGAATTTAAAAAAGGTGTGCACCACCACTGCCTAGCTATGGTTTCTTTCTTTTTTAAGATTTATTTATTATGTACACAGTGTTCTGTATGCCTGTAGGCCAGAAGAGGGCGCCAGATCTCTTTACAGATTGTTGTGAGCCACCATGTGGGTGCTTGGAAATTGAACTCAGGACCTCTGGAAGAGCAGTCAGTGCTATTAACTGCTGAGTCATCTCTCCAGCCCCTATTTGTGTGTGTGTGTGTGTTGGGGGGCGGTCGAGACAGTCTTTCTCTGTGTAGCCCTGGCTGTCCTGGAACTTGCTCTATGGACCAGGCCACAAACTCACAGAAATTTACCTCCCTCTACCATCTGAATGCCTGGATTAAAGTCCTGCGTCACCACGGCCCAGCCTGGGGTTTCCTTTTTATCATCATCATTGTTGTCGTCATCATCATCATCATCATCATCATCATCATCATCATCATCGTGTTTGTGCTTGCTGCATGTATTTGCCTGCATCCCTTGTCACATACATGGAGGCAAGAGAACAGCTTTGTGGGGTTGCCTTCTGAGGATCAAACTCAGGTCCACCAGGCTTACATGACAAGCAGCTCCCTTACGCACTGAGCCATCTTGCTGGTCCTGTGGTTTCCTTTTGTGGGTTCTTAATCTTGTTAAAATAATTGAAAATGGACTCAGAAGGAAGCTTGGGAACCATTATACTAGAATTTGAAAGCAGAACAGTAGATCAGGCAAGCTAGAAATCTTGGCAGCTTCCAGGTGAAGGGCGGTTCAGCAAGGAGAGGGTTACGTATTTGGGGGTTAGGGTCCAGGAAAGCCAGCCCATCCGAGCATGTGCAGGCTTTTGGCTGGTAGCTATAAGAGACAGAAAGAAGGAAAACTGGGGCTGGAGAGATGACTCAGTGGTTAAGAGTACCGGCTGCTCTTAAGAGGTCCTTGGTTCAATTCCCAACCACATGGTGGCTTACAACCACCTATAGTCGGATCAGATGCCCTCTTTTGGCATAAACTCAATAGAACATGCATATACATTAAAATAAACAAAGAAATCTTTTTTAGAAAATGAAAAGTTGTGCTTCTTTTTAGTTAGAACTCAGAAAGGCAAGCAGGCAGGCTTAGCAATGCCATGTGGCAGACGCTCTGTAAACAACTAAACAACTGTATCCAGGGAGAGACTTCTGGTCTATCATTAAGGAGGGTAATTGTTGTAATTAGGGAGAGGTGTGCGGGTTATATGTTCCCCAGGCGCCGCTGGTCGCCTGCACCCGAAATAACCACATGACAAACTGGATTCATTTAAATACTGCCTTGCCCGTTATCTCTAGCCTTTTCCCGGCTAGCCCTCACCTCATAAACTAACCCATTATAAAAGTCTGTAAGTCACCACGAGGTGGGTGACTTACCGGACGGTCCTAAGGTACCTCCATCTCCGACGGGAGCCTCATGGTGTCTGGCTCATTTCCTTTCTTCTCCTCCCAGAACTTCCGTTCTGTCTACTCCGCCCACCTAAGGGCTGACCTATCTATAAGCCAGGCAGCTCTTTATTCAACCAATAAGAGTAATACAAAATACAGGAGAATGCTCCCACATCAGGTAATTATTTCTCCCATCTCCCTAGCTTGTCTTCAGGTGAATGAGCTTTCTTCTGGGGCAGTCTTTTAGTCAGTTGATTGACAGGCCCCACTAGACTAACATGTAAGGGACGAGGTGACGGTATATTATGTTCTAGTCTTTGGAGCAGAGATGGAGCTCAGATTCCATTTTACTTTTTAAACAGGAGGAAGTCACTTTCTCTTAATGGATCTCAACAAAGCTCCAACACCTTCATCTATTTGTATGGTATTTTAAACCCTAAGAAGGGACAGTTATGACTCTTTCCCTTCTGTTGTTACCAGGGAGACGGGAGGTGTGGTCTAAAGCAGACTGTGAGAGAGCAATCCATCTTTACTTTAGTGGCTTCTAAATTTGCTAATCTGCTAATGCCTGTAACATTCTTCTCTATCAAAAATCCAGCCCTTAAAATAATTTAAGGGATGGGCTGAAATTGGGACACAGAAGGGCTTAGGAGCAGCAGTTCTCAGTTCTCCTGATGCTGAGACCCTTTAATTCACTTCCTCATGTTGTGATGACCCCTGACCATACAATTATTTCGTTGCTACTTCAGAACTGCGATTTTGCCACTGTTATAAATTGTAGTATAAATAGTTGTGTTTCTCGATAGTCTTAGGTGACCTCAGTGAAAGGGTCACTCAACCCCCAAAGAAGTCTCGACCCACAGGTTGAGAATCACTGAAGGGTCTCCACTCTTGCTGACTTTTAGGCCAAGGAATTACATTGCAGAGGAAAAGAGATAAAATTAAGACAGCAATTGAGTACACAAGTATGATGATTTGAAGGAAAATGGGCCCCAAAGGGAGTGGCAATACTAGGAGATGTGGTTTGTGTGGCCTTGTTGGAAAAGTAAATGTTACTGTGGAGGCAGGCTTTGAGGTCTCATATGTGCTTGAGCCACACTCACTGTCTCAGTTCACTTCCTTGTTCCCTTGGGATCAAGATCTAAGAATTCTCAGCTTCAGCACCATGTCTGCCTGCAAGCTGCCTTGCTTCCTCCGTGAAGATAATGGACTAAACCCCTGAACTGTAAGTCAGCCTCAATGAAATGTTTTCCTTTAGAAGTGTTGCCATGGTCATGGTGTCTCTTCACAGTGATAGAAACCCCAGCTAAGAAAACAAAGTCCATAGATTAGTAGCATATCTACTAAGATTATAATGATATCGCCCATTTCCACCATGAAAATTCAGATATCCAGTTCCAAAGTTCTTCAAGGGGATGAGTGTCTGCATTGGAGTTCTGGTCACACTCACAGAGCTTCCAGGCAACTCTGTAAAAGGAAAGGAGAAGAAAGAAAATTAGAGTTCAGACCACAAACTAGAGCCCCCAAACACTTGTGGCATTTCTGGCCTGTGGCCAGTACAGAACAAGGATGTTTGTTTTTGGCTTCTAGCCACAGATAAGAATGACACGGCTTGTTTCTGAGGTCCCTGCTATAAAACTGCCTGTTTTCACAAGCATCGCCTTTTCCTTTGGGCATACATGACCATCCTATTACTACCATGGAGCAGAGATAACTTGGGACCCGCAGTCATGGCAGTGAAATAAACAGAGCAAATACTGTGATTGCTAGGTCTGTAGTAAAGGTAATGACGCTTTTAACACTTCCGTCCTGCCTCCTAGCTGCATGAGCCTGGAAGGGAGTGCTAGAGTAGACAGGCAAAAGATTACTGCTGGGCTGCCCTAATGTCACTTCCTTGATATCAGCAATCATGATGAGGTGAGACTTCTCAGTGAGGCAGCTATTTTTGAGTCACTTACACTCCTATAAGTAACTCCAATAAACTCACTGGTTCACCAAGTTGGACTTCCATGAAAGTACCACTCTGATCTGTCATTGGTGCCCCGTATGAGGAGAAGAGAGGTTTGTTCATGTTTTCCCAGGGTAAGTCATGCAACTGTTCAGAGTAGTTTTTTCCTCACAGTTTTAAAATGTTCTAGCATCCAGTGTTGCCAATGAGAATTCTGATTTTTCTTTCACCTTTTTTTGTTGTACTGAGGGTTGAACCCAAGGACCTGGGCATATACCAGGCAGGAATTCTACTACTGAGCCATATGCCTAATATTTGTTTCTTTAGGAGTAATCAACTTTTTTATTTCTGAATGTAATTACAGTTTCTTTTCTTGATTTGTAAAACATTTTTGTTTTCTTTTAAACGACTCTATAAATTATTTATTTCTGTCTGTCTGTCTGCACATTCGCTTGTATAGGGTGTCTGTGGTGACTTAAAGGGAGTATCATTTGGGGCTGCAACTATAGGCATTTGTGAACTGCCTGGGGTTTGCTGGGATCTAAACTCATACAAATTAGCAGCAAGCATCTTTTAACTTTTTATTGATTCTTTGTGGTTTTCACATCATGGATCCTGATCCCATTCATCTTCCTGTCCCTTTGCATCCCCATTCTGCCTCTACAACCTCCCCTCAAAAATAAAATAAAACTTAAAAACCAAAACCAAAAACCCAAAACAACCAAACAAAAACAAAACAAAGAATATCTCATCACGGAAGCGGTAGTGTGGCCCAGTGAGTCACACAGTTTATATACCCTTTAGTCCAGACGTCTTGTAAGTGTTCATTGCAATGAGTCATCAAATCTGGCTTGAGACTCTGGCTTCTGCTACACTATTGATAATAGGCTCTCACTAGGACTCCTCTTGGACATCCTGTTGTTATCCTGTGTCATGGAGAGCCTGTAGCTTTGGATCTGCGGAGCTGGCTGGTTCCTTCACATGCTCCAGCAGTTCATAGATGGGGTGGATGTTGGGGTGGGCTGCCTCATAGACCTGATTCTGGGCCTGGATGGTAGCTGGGTTGGTCAGCCCACCAGCTTTCTCTTATCTTCACTACCTGGCTACTTCACCCAATGCAGCCTGCAGCAAGGCGGGGGACCAGCTCTCCTGCTCTCATGCTCTTGAGGGGCCAGGTCACCTACACCCACACCACCAGGGGCTGCTCTACTGTCTTTGCCCAGGAGAGGTGCAAGGCCCGAACAGCAGATATTCTTAACTCTAAGGTATCTCTCCAGTCCTTAAGTTTTTAAAAATTTACTTTTAAGTTAGTATATAAAATGACAGGTTTCAACATTGCATCTTCATACACATAACGTTTGTAGTTGTCCTTTGTTCCTTTGTTCTGACTTGTCTCCTTCCCGATGCTAATCCATGTCTTCCTTATCCCCTCTGGCTTCCTTGCCCTCTGCCTCATCTGTCCCTTAAGATAGCTTCCTCTCCTCCCTTGATTCCTTTTCTAATTCAGAACACACACAGACACAAACACAGACACACACACACACACACACACACACACACCAATCTAAGTTTGAAAGCACTTTTGAAAGAACACATGTAATGTTTGTCTTTCTGAGTTTGACTTATATTGCTAAACATGGCAATCTCAAGTTCTATTATTTACCTGCAAATGTCATGATTTCATTTCTCTTTATAGCTACGTAAAATTCCATTGTGAATATGTACTGCATTTTCTTTATCCATTCATCTGTGGATGGGCATTTAAGCTGGTTCTGTTTCCTGGCTATCACAAACAGTGCAGTGATGAACACGGATATCCAAATAGTTTGTGGTATGCTGACTGGTAGTATAATATCATATCATATCTGTATGTGGGTCATCTCTCTCCCTGTTGAGCTTAGTAGGTCCTAATGCTAGTCTCCTTTCTCAAGTTTCTGTTCTCTCTGTGGTTAATCCTGTGTCCTCTGTCCTTCTTCCCATGATGCTCTTTATCATTATGCATCTGATGGTCTGGAATTGTCTCTCTATATTTAAAAATGAAAGAACTGGGTGTTGTGGTACAGGCTTGTTATCCGACCACTCAAAATGCAGAAGGGCCAGGCGGTGGTGGCGCATGCCTTTAATCCCAGCACTCGGGAGGCAGAGGCAGGTGGATCTCTGTGAGTTCAAGGCCCACCTAGTCTACTAGAGCTAGTTCCAGGACAGGCTCCAAAAACTACAGAGAAACCCTGTCTTGAAAACCAAAAAAAAATGCTGAAGAGGGAACATTCTGAGTTCAAAACCAGCCAGAACTACTGAGCAAGACACTATCGAGAGAGAGAGAGAGAGAGAGAGAGAGAGAGAGAGAGAGAGAGAGAGAGAGAGAGAAAAGAAGGAAAGAAGTTTCATGTCTGGAGAGTTATTTGTTTGCCAGGTCTCTCCCTGAATAGGAAGTCTAAGGAAGATGGTTGCATAACAGGTCAGGGCTTGTGCCAAGTAACTTCTTCTTTGATTTAGTTTAGAGAAGCTGCCTTTGGGCAGGAGCTCCCCTACTCCTGAAATTCCTTCCCCACCCTTCCTCCTACTGCAAACTGGGGTATGATTCTACCAGAGTTCACTGTGGGGAATCAATGCCTGTAGTGGGCTTCCTTCCATAGGCAAGAGATTACTTACAGGAGGTGTGGGAGCTCCACTGTCCCAAACAAACTGCACTGGAAAGTCTATCTAGCTGGGATGATTGCTTTTCCATAGCTACAGGGGCCCCTCCCCTAGTCCTGCTCCACCTACTTCCTCTAGCCCATCTCTAAGACCTAGAGACCACGGGCAACAAGGGAAGAACTGCATAAAGCTGGTTGGCAGGAGTGATTGGATATTCAGGTGAGGGTCCCAATAACCCACCTTAACTCCTTCCTTCTGTGAAGTCAGGTAAATAGTAAAGTGGACCAGCTGTGATCTTTTGAGAGCCAGCCCAGCAGAACTCCTGAAGATGGTAGCTATTTGGATAGTGTAAGCAGAAGTTTCCTGTCCTGACCACCTGTTCCCAAATAACCAGTAGCCGCTTTCCAAATAACTGACTTGGAGACTTAATATAAATTATAAATGCTTAGCTGATAGCTCAGGCTTATTACTACCTAACTGTTACATATGAATTAACCCACATTTCTTATCTATGCCTTGCCACATGGCTCATGGCTTGTTACCTCATTTTCTGCACATCCTACGTCCTTGGTGACTGGCTGCTACCTCTTCTGGACTCAACCCTTCTTCCCATCATTCTCCTAGTTTGGTTGCACTGTCTATAATTCCTGCCTGGCTACTGACCAATCAGAATTTTATTAAACCAGTTTGAGTGACAAATCTTTTTTTTCTTTTCTATTGATTTTTTTATTGAGCTCCACATTTTTCTCTGCTTCCCTCCCTGCCTCTCCCCTCCCCACTTCAACCATCCCCCAAGGTCCCCATGCTCCCAATTTACTCAAGATATCTTGTCTTTTTCTACATGTAAGTCTCTCTTATGGTCCTCATTGTTGTCTAAGTTCTTTGGGGTTGTGATTTGTGGGCTGGTTTTCTTTGCTTTATGTTTAAAAACCACTTATGAGTGAGTACATGTGATAATTGTCTTTCCGGGTCTGGGTTACCTCACTCAAAATGATCTTTTCTAGCTCCGTCCATTTGCCTGCAAATTTCAAGATGGAGTGAGAAATCTTTACAGTGTACAAGAGCATTATTCCACAGCAGGATAGTTCTGTACAATACCTCAAAATGTCACATTGGCTGTGGGACGTTAGCCCCTGCATTGCCTTAGCTTTTCCTAGGACCTCCAGGTGGCTTTTACTTTTTTTTTTTTAACAAGGTCTTGTTATGTAACCCAGGCAGGCCACAACTTGGGGGCTTTCTGCCTTCGCCTCCCAAGTGTGTGCTACCATGCCCAGTTTATTTTGTTTGCTTTTTAAAAAGCTAGGTAATAATTTGGTTCGCTGTGTGAAATATGTGGATAGTGGGGTAGCAGCAAGCACAGGCAGGATTTCACTTCCTACTTTTCCAGACTCCCTTGATTTGACCTTGAATACTTGCCAGCTCTGAAGTGACAGCCTCTCTGGGATTTTTCCAGACATAATTACCCATCCATTCTGTTTCATTGGCTGATGTATTTCCAATCTTCCAGAAGTCTGTTAAGTCCATTTTCTTCTTAAGGGCTTATTCCTTTATTAGCATTTTAATGGGATGCCAGAGGAGACATAGATAAGCACATACCTTTAGACAGGCATCTTCAATTAGAACTCCTGCATCTTTATAAAAGCATAATGGTAGACTTTTGCATGAATGTAATATAGTTTATCAAATGTCCAAGTAATGGACATTTGGGTTATTTTCAGGTTTTCACTCTTCAAGGAATAATGCAGTGAGCCTCTTTTGTAGACAAATCTTTGGACACTTGAACAAATATTTTTGTAGAATAGATGTATAGAAATAAATCGGGTAGCTATCACCAAATTGCATTTTTAAGGCATTGGTCCATTTTTTTTTTACTCCAACTGGCAATGAATGGGGCTAGCTCCTTTCTTACATCTTCCCAACACTGTAAAAAAATAATCTTGCTGTATCTTTGCCAACAAATTGCCAAAAGATCTGCCTTTTCAATGTTTTACTTTGTGTTTCTCAATTACAAGTGAGGTTGAAAATTTTTCCATTAGCCAGTTTCTTCTGTGAGTTGACATTTGTCTTTTTCTATTAAGAGCTCTTGGGGCTAGAGAAATGACTTAGAGGTTAAGAGAGCTTGCTGCTCTCATAGAGGACCTGAGTTCAATTCTCAGCTCCCTCCTCAGGTGGCTCACAACCACCTGTAACTCCATCTTCAGGGGATCTAACACTCTCTTCTGGCCTCCTCTGACACCAGCACAGATATGCACATATGCATGCAGACATGTACACCTAAATAAAAATAATTTTGAAAATTACTAGGAACTTTTTTACATTAGATCACAATTCTGACTCTGGATTTATATCACCAGTAACCTTGGAAGCCAGGTACAGTGCATGCCTGCAATCCCAGGGATATAAAGGAGGCTGGAGCACGAGGCCTCTGGACTCCAAGGCCACTCTGGGCAATGGAGTAATATCTTGTTTCAAAATGATGAAGAAATAAGTATGTGTGGAATATATAGGGTGAAACAAAACTCAAGAACATTGTTGTTTCTTCCTCCAGCATCTAGAGACAGGATCTTGCTATTTAATAGCCTAGGTTTACCTGGAACTGGGTGTACTCTTGCCACAGCCTCCTCAATGCTAGGATTAGTGGCATGTGCCACCAATCCTGGCTTCTAAGTGAGCTTCTTATTATATGACTTTAGTCTTTTTTTTTTTTTTTTTTTTTTTTTTTTTTTTTTTTTTTTTTTTTTTTTTTTTTTTTTTTTTTAATGTGTAGCCCAGGCTGGCCTCGAACTCGTGATCCTCCTGCCTCTGCCTCCTTCAGCAAATCCTACCGGCGTGCGCCACCACAACCGGCATGACTTTAGTCTTTAATGTAGCAATGCATATTATAAAGGTGTCAATTTAGCATGTGACATTTCTCAAACTAGTGTGCTGTGGGATAATGGTCTGTACCCTGTCATTTGTATTTTTTTAAATATTTATTTATTATGTGTACAGTATTCTGAGTGTATGTTTGCAGGCCAGAAGAGGGCACCAGACCTCGTTACAGATGGTTGTGAGCCACCATGTGGTTGCCGGGAATTGAACTCAGGACCTTTGGAAGAGCAGGCAATGCTCTTAACCGCTGAACCATCTCTCCAGCCCTGTCATTTGTATTTTAAATAAACACTGATTGGCCAGTAGCCAGGCAGAAAGTAGAGGCGGGGCAAGGAGAACAGGAGAATTCTGGGAAGAGAGAGTCAGTCAGTCAGCAGTCATCACCTAGACACAGAGGAAGCCAGACACAGAGCAAGCAAGATGCCAAACTATGTGGCTAACACCAACAAGAATTATGGGCTAATATAAGTTAAAAGAGTTAATAAGAATCATGAGCTAATGGGCCAACCAGTTTATAATTAATGTAGACCTTGGTGTATTTCTTTGGGACTGAACAACTGCAGGACCGGGTGGGGTAGAAACCTCTGTCAACAGAAACCTCAGTCAACACTAGTGTGATCATGAAACATTTGTTCTTGTATCATCTTGAGGAACTAATGCTGAAGGACATTTCTACTGGTCTATTTAGTTCTATCTAATAATAAACTCATTAAGTCTGGGAACTTTGTCTGTCTTAGTCACTATTATGTACCCATATACTTTCCATATAGTAAACACCCAGCAAATATTTGTTAAATAATGTGTTAATAACTAATAACTTAGCATTTTTCTTAGTGTGGTACTCTGATAGACATGGTATGAGGTGTAGTCTTGGGGCTGGAGAGACTCAGCAGTTGGAAGCACTGGCTGCTCTTGCAGAGGACCTGGGTTAGATTCTTAGCACTCTCGTGGTGACTCCCAGGCATCCAGTGCCTACTTCTGGACCCCTTAGGCACTGCGTGCACATAGTGCACAGAAAAAATAGACAGGAAAAACATCTATACACATTTTTTATAAGTTTTTGAGAGCCGAGCAGTGGTGGCACATGTCTTTAATTCCAATACTCGGGAGGCAGAGGCAGGCGGATCTCTGTGAGTTCGAGACCAGCCTGGTCTACAAGAGCTAGTTCCAGGACTGACTCCAAAGCTGCAGAGAAACCCTGTCTTGAAAAACCAAAAAAAAAAAGTTTTTGAGATATGATTTCTCTGTGTAGCCTTGACTGTTCTGGA